>JACVBY030000494.1:810386-976465 GCA_017589505.3 Metroxylon sagu | reverse complement strand
GTCCAACCTAATCGCTGTCATAAAATTCCAACAACTTTGCATTAACATTTTTCTTATACCAAACACCAAAGTCAAGAGTACCTTGGATGTATCTCAACACTTTCTTAGTTGCCCTAAAATGAATTTGAGTAGGTTTGTGCATAAACTTGAACAACAAGCTTGCTGCATACATAATATCGGGTCTAGTAGCTATCAAATATAACAAGCTTCCAACCAAGTTTCTATAAAGTGACGCATTTGCTTCTTTGCTTCCATCTTCTTTGCTTAGCTTTTCATTGACCACCAATGAAGTGCAAACTGATTTACAATTCACCATTTAAAATTTTTCAAGAAGAGTTTTTGCATACTTCTTTTGGCAAATAAACACTCCCCCTTTTTCTTGATAAATTTCAATGCCCAAAAATTAATATAATAAACTCAAGTCACTCATTTAATATTTTTGCTTCATCTCCATTTTAAAATTAGCAATCATCCTTTCATCATTGCCGATAATCACCATATCATCAACATAGAGAGAAACAATAAGTATGTCAGATGTACCTTGCCTCTTAATGTATAATGTTGGCTCATTTTTGCTTCTTTGAAAGCCCTTGTTATTGAAGTAGGTATCAATCTCCTTATACCAAGTTTATGGTGCTTGTTTGAGGTTATACAAACCTTTTTTCAGCTTGTAGACCTTTTTTTCTTCTCCATTTGCCATAAAGCCTTAAGGTTGCTCTACATAAACCTCCTCTTTCAAAGTACTATTTAAGAACATTGATTTTACATCAAGTTGATGCAATAACTAGCCATTTTTAGCCCCCAAGGCAATGAGAACTCTAATTGTGTCATGCTGAGCCATTAGAGCAAATGTCTCTTCAAAGTCAATTCCAGGTTGTTAAGAATACCCTTTGGCCACAAGCCTTGCTTTATTCTTTTGAATAGAACCATCCGGATTAAATTTCGTTTTGTAAATCCACTTCACACCAATCACTTCTTTGTCTTTTGGTTTTCCAATTAACTTCTAAGTTTTGTTTTTCTCAATCACTTCAATTTCTTCTTTCATAGCTTTCTTTCAAGTCTCTTCTTTGATTACTTCTTCAAAACCTTCTAGCTTAACAAGACAAAGATTGCAACTACCATACACATTACTAAGGCTTTTCATTCTCCTTGGAGATGAACTTGATGATGAAAAACTGAAGCTTGATGGTGAACTTGGACAAGACTATGGGCTATTTACAGGAGACATTTGTGGTGCATCTTTATAAACATCATCTTTACATTCTTGAATTTTTGGTGTTTCATTGAGAGTAATGGCTTAACTTGGACTTTCTTCTCTTTCCTATCCCATGAAGCCTTCTCATTAAAGATAATGTCTCTACTAATAATTGACTTATTTTTCTTCAAGCTAAAAAGTCTATAGCCCTTTGATTTTAAGCTATAACCCACAAAGATGCATTTCTCAATAGTCTCATCAAGCTTGTGTCTTATAGTCTTAGGAGCATGAGCAAAACAAGTACATTCAAAAACCTTTAAGTGATTCACAGATGGCTTCTCCCACTCTAAGCTTCAATTGGAGTTTGATTAATCACTGCTTTTGTTGGGCATCTATTCAACAAATAAACTATCGTAAAAATCGCTTCACCCCAAAAGAACAAAGGCAGCCCCTTCTCATGAAGCATTGCTTTCCACATCTCCACAATGGTTCTATTCTTTCTTTCCACCACCCCATTTTGTTATGGAGTGTATCCAACCATTAGCTTCCTATCCAAGCCAATATCTTCATAAAAATTATCAAATTCGTTTGAGTTATGCTCACCACCTCTATCACTTTTCAATACTTTAATCAAATGTCCACTTTGCCTCTTTACAAAATACTGAAATATTTTAAAGTTAGTGAACACATCTAATTTTTGCCTCATAAAATACACCCATATCATTTTAGAGAAGTCATCAATGAAGGTTACGAAGTATTTGTTACCTCTATAAGATGGTGTTGTCATAAGACCACATACATCAGTGTGAACAAGCTCCAATGGTGCTCTAGCTCTCCATGCCTTGTCTTTTGGAAATGCTTTGCGATGTTGCTTTCCAAGTGCACAACTTTATAAACTTCCTTTAATTCTTGTATAAATGATAGCCCATACACTATATTCTTTTGTTGAAGATTCTTCAAGCTTTGAAAATTCAAATGCTTAAGTTTTCTATAACATAGCCATAAGTCACCAACCATATCCATTTTCAAAACTACATTATTCTTGTAAGAGAAAGTGAGAGAAAAACTTTCATTTTTCTCCATCTTGATCTTTGCTACAATTTAATTTTTTTTATCAAAAATTTTGCAAAAGTCTTCTTTAAAGTGAATGAAGTACTCATGCTCTACAAGTTACCCAATATTTAGTAAGTTTTGCTCCAATTCTGTAACTAGCAGCACATCCCAAATATATCTTGTTTCCTTCTTTGTTTCTATGGCAATGGTACATTTTCCTTTTACTTGAACTAAGGTACCATTACCCATCTTCACATGAGAATTAGAAGTTAAATCAATCTCGATAAGAATTCTTTCATTGCTAGTCATATGGTTGCTGCACCCGTTATCAAGAAACCAAACATCATGTTTTTTCTCCGTAGTTGTTTGACAAGCATAGACAGATTGGCTTCACATTCTTTTTCTTCGGTAAAATTTGCTTGTTGAATTTTCTTTAAGTAACAATCGTTTTAGACATGACCAAACTTTTTGCAATTGTGACATTGAGGCTTTCCTCAAAACCAACAATCTTTCTCTACATGGCTTCTTCTTTGACAGATTCTATATGCTTTTTCTTCAAGTGAAATATTCATTGATTAGACTTGTAAAGTTGCTTTTTCCTCTTCCTCTTGTATGTCTTTCACTTCTTAAAGATTCTTCCTTAGAGTCTTTGTGATGAGGTCTTAAATTAACATTGAACTTGGATTGAAAAGTACTCTCAATTATTTTTTCAAAACGTCTATTCAACCTTTGCTCAAATACTTTGATTAAACCCATCAACTCTTCAACACCCAAAGATTCAAGATCTTTGGTTTCTTCAATAACAGCAATAATGGGATCATATTTTTCAGGTAAGTTAATAAGAATTTTTTCAACAACTCTTTAATCAGAAATGGTACCCCCATAGATCTTCATTTGATTCACAGCCTCTTTAATAATAAGAATTTTTCAGGTAAGTTAATAAGTTAATAAGCTTTGGATTGTGCCTAGAAAGTGGACTAGGGGAGGAGGCCGTAGTTCAAGAATCAAAGAACGAGAAACAGAGAAGATCGAAGCCCAATTTCGTCCAAGTAGCCTTCCCATGCTCTCAAGGTGTTCGACGAAAGGCTTAAGTGAGGATACCTCCAAGCAATCTTCCCATGCTCTCAAGGTATTCAACGAAAGGTTTGAGTGAGGATACCTTCAAGCAGTCTCAAGTTTTGGATATGACGAGTTCAAGCAATCAAACTGCAAGTATTGAACAATCACAAGCTCCCATTTTTTATGGAGAAAACTATAATTTCTGGTTTGTAAAGATAAAAATAATTTTTTTATCATATGATCTTTGCGAGTATGTGGAAGATGAGTATGATGAACAGGAGGATACAACATCTTTGAGTGACGCATAAAAACAACAATTGAAGGATCAAAGGAAGAAAGATGCAAAGGCTCTAGCTTTGATTCAATAAGGAGTTGCCAATACAATTTTTTCAAGAATTATTGATGTAACAAAAGCAAAAGAGGCTTGAGATATTCTTCAAAAGGAGTATAGAGGCACTTCCAAGATAAAACCTGTAAAGCTTCAAACTTTGCGAAAAGATTTTGAAAATTTAAAGATGAAAAAAATGGAGTTGTTGAAGGATTATTTCACTAGAGTCATGGAGGTTATGAATCAAATGAAGATACATGGGGATACTATTTCTGATCAAAGAATTATTGAAAAAATCCTTATCAGCTTGCATGAAAAATATGATTCCATTATTGCTGTTATTGAAGAAACTAAAGATCCTGAATCTTTGAGTATTGAAGAGTTAATGGGATCAATCAAAGCATTTGAGCAAAGGTTGAATAGGCGTTCTAAAAAATCAATTGAGAGTGCTTTTCAATACAAGCTCAATGTTAATTTAAGACCTCACACAAGGACTCTAAGGGAGAATCTTCAAGAAGCGGAAGACGTACAAAAGAAAGAGGTAAAAGCAACTCAAGAGGAAAAGAAAGAAGTAACTTTACAAGGCAAATTAATGAGGATTTTACTTAACAAATATGTAGAATCTGTCAAAGAAAAAGCCATGTAAAGAAAGATTATTGGTTTCGAGGAAAGCCTCAATGTCACAATTATAAAAAGTTTAGTCATATTCAAAAAGATTGTTACTTGAAGAAAAATCAGTAAGCAAATTTCACTGAAGAAAAAGAAGGTGAAGCCAATCTGTTCTATACTTGTCAAGCAGCTACAGAGTGAAAGCATGATATTTAGTTTCTTAATAGTGGTGTAGCACTTATATGACTAGCAATGAAAGAATTTTTATGAAGATTGATTCAACTTCTAATTCTCAAGTGAAGATAGGTAATGGTGCCTTAGTTCAAGCAAAAGGAAAAGGTATAATTGTCATATAAATAAAGAAGGAAACAAGATACATCCGCGTTTTGCTGTTAGTTCCACAACTAGAGCAAAACTTGCTAAGTGTTGGGCAACTTGTAGACCATGGATATTCAGTTTACTTTGAAGAAGACTCTTGCAAAATTTTTGATGAAAGAAATCAAGCTGTAGCAAAGATCAAGATAGAGAAAAATAGAAGTTTTCCTCTCATTTTCTCTTACAAGAATGATGTAGCTTTGAAGATGGATATGGTTGATGACTCATGGTTATAGCATAGAAGACTTGGGCATTTGAATTTTCAAAGCTTGAAAAATCTTCAACAGAAGAATATGGTGTATGAGCTGCCATCTAGATAAGAATTAAAAGAAGTTTGTGAAGGTTGTGCACTTGGGAAGCAACACTGAGAAGCATTTCCAAAAGAGAAAGCATGGAGAGCTAAAGCACTATTAGAGCTTGTTCACACTGATGTATGTGGTCCTATGTCAACACCATCTCATGGAGATAACAAATACTTCCTAACCTTTATTGATGACTTCTTTAGAATGACATGGGTATATATTATAAATCAAAAATTAAATGTGTTCAATATCTTTAAAAAATTTCAGCATTTTGTTTAAATGCAAAGTGGACATTTGACTAAAGTATTGAGAAGTAATAGAGGTAGTGAGTATAACTCAAATAAATTTGATAATTTTTGTGAAAATATTGGCTTGAATAGATAGCTAACGGTTGGATACACTCCACAATAAAATGGAGTAGCGGAAAGAAAGGATAGAACCATTGTGGAGATGTGAAAAGCAATGCTTCATGAGAAGGGTCTGCCTTTGTCTTTTTGGGGTGAAGTGGTTTCTACTACAGTTTATTTGTTGAATAGATGCTCAACAAAAGTAGTGATTAATCAAACTCTAATTGAAGCTTGGAGTAGAAAGAAGCCATCAGTGAATCATTTAAAGGTTTTTGGATGTATTTGTTTTGCTCATGTTCTAAAGAATGTTAGACACAAGCTTGATGAGACTAATATGAAATGTATTTTTGTGGGTTGTAGCTCAAAATCAAAGGGCTATCGACTTTTCAGCTTGAAGAAAAATAAGTTGATTATTAGTAAAGATGCTATTTTTAATGAGAAGGATACATGGGATTGAAAAGAGAAAAAAGTCCAAAGTCAGGTCATTATTCTCAATGAATCACTAGAAATTCAAGAATGTGAAGATGATGTTCATGAAGATGCACCACAAATGTCTCCACAAACATGTCCAAGTTCATCATCAAGCTCTAATTATTTATCATCAAGTACACCTTCAAGAAAAATGAAAAGCTTTAGTGATGTATATGCTAATTGTAATTTTTGTGTTGTTGAGCTAGAAAGTTTTGAAGAAGCAATCAAAAAAGAGACTTAGAAGAAAGCTATGAAAGAAGAAATTAATGTGATTGAGAAGAACAAAACTTGAGAGTTAATTGAAAGACTAAAAGACAAAGAAGTGATTGGTGTAAAGTGGATTTACAAAATGAAATTCAATTTGGATGGTTCTATCCAAAAGAAGAAAGCAAGGCTTGTAGTTAAAGGATATTCTCAACAATCTGGAATTGACTTTGAAGAGATATTTGCTCCAGTGGCTCGGCATGATACAATTAGAGTTCTCATTGCCTTGGCAGCTAAAAATGGCTGGTTATTGCATCAACTTGATATAAAATTAGTGCTCTTGAATAGTACTCTAAAAGAGAAGGTTTATGTAGAGCAACCTTAAGGCTTTATGGCAAATGAAAAAAAAAAAAAGTCTACAAACTAAAAAAGGCTTTGTATGGTCTCAAACAAGTACCCCAAACTTGGTATAGTGAGATTGATGCCTACTTCAACAACAAAGGTTTTCGAAGAAACAAAAATGAGCCAACATTATACATTAAGAAGTAAGGTACATCTGACATTCTTATTATTTCTCTCTATGTTGATGATATGGTGATTACTGGTAATGATGAAAAAATGATTGCTAACTTTAAAATGGAGGTGAAGCAAAAATATGAAATGAGTAACTTGGGTTTATTACATCAATTCTTCGGCATTGAAATTTATCAAGAAGAATAAGGAGTGTTTATTTGCCAAAAGAAGTATGCAAAAACTTTTCTTGAAAAATTTTGAATGGTGAATTATAAATCAGTTTGTACTCCATTGATTATAAATAAAAAGTTAAGCAAAGAAGATGGAAGCAAAGAAGTGAATGTATCACTTTATAAAAGCTTGATTGGAAGTTTATTATATTTGACAGCTACTAGACCTGATATTATGTATGCAGTAAGCTTATTGTCCAGGTTTATGCACAAACCTACTCAAATTCATTTTGGGGCTGCTAAGAGAGTGTTGAGATACATCTAAGGTACTATTGATTTTGGTGTTTGGTATGAGAAAAATGTTGATGCAAAGTTATTGGAAGTTTGTAATAGTGATTAGGCTGGATGTATTGATGATATAAGAAGCACTTCAGGGTATATTTTTTCTTTTGGTTCGGAAGCAGTTGCTTGTGCTTTTAAAAAATAACAAACAGTGACATGATTATCAACCGAGGCTAAATATGTTTCAGCTTCATTGACAGCTTCATTAACAGCTTCACAGGCAATATGGTTAATGTGTATTTTGAAGGATGTTAATGAGAAGGAAGCTACTCAAATCTTATGTGATAATAAATTAGTAATTGCTATGATTAAGAATTTAGTCTATCTTATAGTTGGTCCTCCCAAGGCGAATGAAGGTGCTGGTCTGATCGTCCTTGGGGTAGTTGTACGCGTCCGGGCATCTGTCCTTGAAGAACCTAGAGTAGTTGGAAGGTCCACAGCTGCCGGAGTTGCACTCGGTCTTGAAGACGGTGCATGGGTTGTTGCAACCGCCGGGAGCCTTGAGCTCGTTGGGGCACTGCCCGACGATGTCGGCCGTGCACTGGATCCCTCTGCTGCAGCCACCGGTGGGGCTGAAGTCCATGGGCACGTTGAAGCCGTCAACAATGGAGATATCGATGAAGTCGAGGTTTTGGAACTGGTTGAGCGCGAACTCGGCGAGGGTGTTGGGTGGGGCGCCATAGGCCGTGCAGGCAAGTTTACCACCGCAGTCACCGGTCTGGCAGTTTTCATTGCCGTTGCCGTCGAATGAACAGTTGGTGTGGGCCCAGACGCGGCCACCGGCGGGGCCGGGGTTGACGTTGATGGTCCAGGACTGACTTTGGTTGAGCTGTTGGCCACCGCCAGGGACGGCGGCGGCCCAGACGGTATAGGGGCAGTTGTTGACGATGTTGAAGGTAGCGGCGTTGGAGAGGGTGAAGAGAAGGAAGGGGAAGAGGAGGAGAGAGAACGAGGCTGCGGAGGCCATTTCAGGATGACGACTAGAGCTGCGAGAGGTCTATGGGGTGCGTTGTGCTGCCTTCAGGAGAGGGGAGGGGTATTTATAGGAGGAAGGGGAGAGTCGTATAAGGGGAGGGGTATATTTCTATCACCTAAACCTTGCATCTCTAGCGTACATGATGCGCAAATATCTAATTTAAATGTCTTATTATTTTACTAAAAAATAAGAAGCAATTTTAGCTCGTCCAAACCTGTCCTCCATCCAAAATATCTCGCTCATAGTCAGCGTATTGAGAAGCCTCCATTCATAAGAAAATGATATCACAATGAGAATATTACTAGGCACATTTAGTCAATATTACAATTATTAAGAGACAACGGTGTACAATATTTTACTTTGTCATGGGAAAGACCATTCCCTGTTCACATTTCTTACTCAAGATAAGCTTGAGAAAATTGTAACATCGTGTCTTTTTTTTTTTTCAAATTTGAGTTCTTGAACTGCTAATTGCATGGACCTATCATTAGGCCGTGCATCTCTTGCGTTATGGGTTGGCATCCTTTGTATTTGTGCCGAGTGTCTAGATTGCTGGTCAATTCTTCTAATCCATACGTACAACGGAATTTAGCAACAATGCTTCATTTATGAACGTAATATTTTCTTTCTAATCCCCACTGCCCTGTGGTTATCCTTTTTTATGATAAACAAAATTGATACGAATGGCTTTGTAAGCCCGCTCGGTTGAAGAGTAGGTACTGTGATAACTAAGTTTAGTCTCACATTGGATGGGAAAGAAATGTGCTATGTGCTTATAACTTAAGTTAACTTGCTATCCATTAACTTTCACTCAAGTTTTTGGACCATGTGGTTTCGACCGCTAGAAGTTAATCGGGCTAGCGGGTGGGCTTGGGGCGTTACAAATGGTATCAGAACTGATTCGAGTGTGCGAAAGTTGATGGGCATAAAAAAAGGGCTACCCATGGGACGGTGGTAGAGTGTTACAAATAGTATCAGAGCTAATCCGAGTGTACGGAAGTTGGTGGGCATGAGAAAAGGACTACCCATGGGGCAGTGATAGAGTCCCGACATGGCATGGAGCCAACCTTGCAGTACCAACCCGACTGTGGTAGAGTCCCGACATGGCGTGGAGCCACCCTTACAACACCAACCCGACTACTCTGATGTCGCATTATAGGGTGGGAAAATTGTGATACCTCAAAAGATTGTGATACTAAATGTTGGTGGGCATGAGAAAAGGGCTACCTATAAGGCAATGATAGAGTTCCGTCATGGTGTGGATCCACCCTTGCAACACCGCCCCGACATGGCGTGGAACCACCCTTGCAGCACTAACCTGACTACTCCGATGTCGCATTATAAGGTGGAGAAATTGTGATACCTCAAAAGATTGTGATACTAAGTGTTGGTGGGCATAAGAAGAGGGCTACTTATAGGGTGGTTGAAGAGTCCTGCCATGGTGTGGATCAACCCTTGCAGCACTGCCACCCTTGCAGCACGAACCCGACTCGAAGTAGAGGCCACCCTTGCAGCACCAGCACGAACCCGACTCGGAGTAGAGGCCACCCTTGCAGCACCAACTCGACTCGGAGTAGAGGCTAGCTTGTGGCATACAACGAAGACATCGCATTATAAGGTGGAAAGATTGTGATACCCCAAATTTAGTCCCACATTGGATGTGCTATGTGCTTATAACTCAAGTCCACTTACTACCCATTAACTTCCACTCGAGTTTTTGGCCATGTGGTTTCGGCCCGCTAATGAAGTTTATTGGGCTAGCAGATGAGTTTGGGGCATTACAAATGGTATCAGAGCCGATCCGAGTGTGCGAAAGTTGGTGGGCATGAGGATAGGGCTACCCATGGGGCGATGGTGGAGTCCTTCCATGAGGTGGAGCCATCCTTGCAGCACCAACGTCCGACTTAGGGTAGATTCTAGCTAGCTTGTGGCGTGTGATGAGTCTGTTGCATTATAAGGTGGGAAGATTGTGATACCCCAAGTTTAGTCCCACATTAGGTAGAAAAGAAATGTGCTATGTGCTTATAACTCAAGTTCACTTGTTATCCATTAACTTCCACTCGAGTTTTTGAGCCATGTGGTTTCGACCCACTAGAAGTTAATCGGGCTAGCGGGTGGGCTTGGGGTGTTACAAATGATATCAGAGCTGATCCGAGTATACGGAAGTTGGTGGACATGAGGAAATGGCTACCCATGGGGCGGTGGTAGAGTCCCGCTATGGCGTGAAGCCACCCTTGCAGCACCAATGACCCGACTCGGAGTAAATTCTGACTAGCTTGTGGCGTGCGATGAGGACGTTGCATTATAAGGTGGGAAGATTGTAATATCTCAAATTTAGTCTCATATTGGATGGAAGAGAAATGTGCTATGTGCTTATAATTTAAGTCTACTTACTATCCATTAACTTTCACTCAAATTTTTATGCCATATGATTTTGGTCTGCTAGAAGTTAATTAGGCTAGCAGATGGGCTTGGAGCGTTACAGATACAAAGCAAAAAATTAATTGAGCTAGCAGATGGGCTTAGAGCATTACAGGTACAAAATAAAAAATTAGTTAAACTAGCAGATGGACTTGAAGCATTACAAGTATAAAGCAAAAAAGCCTCATACATTCTTTCCGAATTTCATGTTGATACAAAGTCTAGTCATGCATTAGTCGCTAGGACAACTACGACAGCCCTTCCAATCCGCCGGTGGATTGGCATGCGCTTCTTCGTCGAGGCCAAGGGACTCCGCAACCGGCGCGGATATTAGACAACCTAAAATTTTTTTAAGAAAGGGCAAGTGTACCTCCATTTAAAATCGACTTACGTTGACGTACTCGAAGCGTTCTAGATAATTGAACGGGGAATAAAAGTCAGACGCATACCTTCCACCAAATTTCAAGAAGTTACCGTATTTCTATCAAGTATTAAAAAAAAATGCGTCTAGTCAAAGTTTGTCAGAGACAAATGCCACCGTGTCACTTGAGCATGGGCCGTGCCACTTGAGTGTGGGCCTTGCCGCTTGAGAATGGACCAGGTGTTCAACTCCAATCGGAGCCAACTATCCACATTAACATCAATATTTGAAGGATGGAATGGATAAAGTATGGATTAACCTTTCGTAACCTCAGAAGAAAAATATCTTAAGACATTGTCATCAAATATCACTTCATTAGAGATGCGATGAAAAAAAAAAAAAGATTTAAATTAAATATTGCAGCTTCAATGATCAAGCTACAGACATTTTTATCAAAGCACTTTTAAGAAATAAGTTTCAGTACTTCAAAAAATTATTAAATGTTACAACAAGGAGTTAAGGGAATGTTAAAATTTAATTTCTTATTGATATTGTTATTATGGGATTAGTATATTTTTAGTAAGTGTGGTAGTTTTCAGAGTCAAGTGTAGTTAGTTGTGTATGATTAATGAGGTGTCTTGAGACTTTTAAGTTAAAGTTAATGTACTGGAAGTGTGAAATATATGAGTACATGAGTATAACTTTGAATGAAAAGAAATCAGAGTTGCTGAAATTAGACTTTTTATCTGCTACCTCTTTCCTTTCATAAGAAATTCAGTTGAAACTACAGCCAACACCCCCGGCACCTTCAACTCCTCCAGGCACAGCCTAACCAAGTCGGCTGAGCACCGGGCTGCACGGCCATAGGGACAACTCTCGGAGTCGGGCCTGATCTCCATGGGCACATTGAAACCATCAACGACGAATAAGTCGAAAAAATCTATGTTTTGGAAGGATGCATACCAGGCGAGCATGTTGGGAGGGGAGCCGTAGGCCTGGCAAGCGAGGAGGCCGCCGCAGTCACCGATCTGGTAGTGGCAGTGTCTGCTGCTGTCGAAGGAGCAGTTGGTGCGGGGCCAGATGTGGGCACATGCTTATAGGAGTCCGTCATTTGTATGACTCAGGACCGAACCGAAGTATTGCGAGACCCAGCCTCCTGCAATCGAGTTCAGATCCTGTCTAATTCATACATGAACCGGAAGGCCGATTGTTCAATCGTAGCCTTTAATGATTGTGGTGATGATCATAATTGGATGCCTTTCATGCAGTACATAAGACAGCGGCCTGCAAATACTAAAATGTGTGGTGATGAGATGACCAGATGAAATGTGCGGCCATAAAATCATATAAGCCACATCAACAGGCCCCAAAAGGATGAAGATATAACTACGAAGAAGTCGATGTTTCTGACCAATTTTGTGACTCCTTGTATATTTTCTAACCTTGGCAGGTTATACTAAAATGGGGGAGTGTGCAATTTTTGGGGAGTTCGCTGCTGTTCATACTTTTCTCAGAAAGAAAGGTAAAAGAGGTGGAAGATCAGAATTCAAATTTTCAACAATAATGCTGCTAACTTTTAATTTTGAAATTATACTTATCTATCCAACCATACGTTACCCACACACAACTAACTACATTTGACTTGACTTAACAAACTATCATACTTACTAATAAAATACCAATCGCATAATAACCATAACAATAAGGAATTAAATTTTAACACTGTCCCTTAATTCCTCATTATGACATTCAATAATTCTCTGAAGTATTGGAACTTGTCTCTTGAAAGTGCTTTAGTAAAAATGTCTGCAACTTAATCATTAGAGCTGCAATATTTGATTTTAATCTTCTTCTTCTCTACTGCATCTCTAATGAAGTGATGCTTGACGGCAATGTGTCTTGCACGGCTATGATAGACTGGATTTTTAGTCATAGCAATTGCTGATTTGTTATCACACAAGATTAGAGTAGCTTCTCCTTGTTTCTCACCAACATCCTTCAAAATACGCCTTAACCATATTGCTTGTGAAGCTGCCAATGATGCTGAAACATATTCAGCTTCGGCTGATGATCGTGCCACTATTTGTTGTTTCTTAGAAGCCCAAGCAACTACTCCTAAACCAAAAGAAAAAACATACCCTGAAGTACTTCTCATATCATCAATACATCCAGCTCAATCACTATTACAAAATCACAATAACTTTGCATCAACATTCTTCTCATACCAAACACCAAAATCAATAGTACCTTAAATGTATCTCAACACTCTTTTAGCAGCCACAAAATGAATTTGAGTAGGCCTATGCATAAACCTAGACAACAAGCTTGCTGCATACATAATATCGGGTCTAGTAGCTGTCAAATATAATAAACTTCCAATCAAGCTTTTATAGAGTGATGTATTCACTTTTTTACTTCTATTTTTTTTGCTTAGCTTTTCATTCATAACCAATGTAGTATAAATTGATTTACTATTCACCATTCGAAATTTTTCAAGAAAAGTTTTGCATACTTCTTTGGCAAATAAACACTCCTTCTTCTTGATAAATTTCAATGCCTAAGAATTGATGTAATAAACCTAAGTCACTCATTTCATATTTTTGTTTCATCTTCATTTTAAAGTTAGCAATCATTCTTTCATCATTACTAGTAATCACCATATCATCAACATAAAGATAAATAATAAGAATGTCAGATGTACCTTGCTTCTTAATGTATAATGTTGGCTCATTCTTGCTTCTTTGAAAACTTTTACTGTTGAAGTAGGCATCAATCTCACTATACCAAGTTCGGGGTGCTTGTTTAAGGTCATATAAAGCCTTTTTTAGCTTGCAGACTTTTTCTTCTTCTCCATTTGCCATGAAGCCTTGAGGTTGCTATATATAAACCTCCTCTTTCAAAGTACCATTCAAGAACGCTGATTTTACATCAAGTTGATGCAATAACCAGCCATTTTTAACTGCAAAGGCAATGACAACTCTAATTGTATCATGCCAAGCCACTGGAGTAAATGTCTCTTCAAAGTCAATTTCAGATTGTTGAGAATACCCTTTAGCTACAAGCCTTGCTTTGTTCTTCTGGATAGAACCATCCAGATTGAATTTCATTTTGTAGATCCACTTTACACCAATCACTTCTTTGTCTTTCGGTCTTTCAACTAACTCCCAAGTTTTATTCTTCTCAATCATATTAATTTCTTCTTCCATAGCTTTCTTCCAAGTCTCTTCTTTGATTGCTTCTTCAAAACTTTCTAGCTCAACAATACAAAAATTACAACTAGCATACACATCACTAAAGCTTTCATTTTCCTTGGAGGTGTACTTGATGATAAATAATTAGAGATTGATGGTGAACTTGAACATGTTTGTGAAGATATTTGTGGTGCATCTTCATGAACATCATCTTCACATTCTTGAATTTCTAGTGATTCATTGAGAATAATGGCCTGACCTTGGACTTTCTTTTCTTTCCAATCCCATGTATCCTTCTCATTAAAAATAGCATCTCTACTAATAATCAAGTTATTTTTCTTCAAGCTGAAAAGTCTATAGCCCTTTGATTTTGAGCTATAACCTACAAAAATATATTTCTGAATAGTCTCATCAAGCTTGTGTCCAACATTCTTTGGAACATAACCAAAACAAATACATTCAAAAACCTTTTAAGTGATTCACTGATGGCTTCTTTCCACTCCAAGCTTCAATTAGAGTTTGATTAATCACTGCTTTTGTTGGGTATCTATTTAACAAATAAACTGCAGTAGAAACCGCTTCACCCAAAAAATACAAAGGCAGCCCCTTCTCATGAAGCATTGCTTTTGATATCTCCATAATGGTTGTATTCTTTCTTTTCACCACTCCATTTTATTGTGGAGTGTATCCAATCGTTAGCTGTCTATTCAAGCCACTATCTTTATCAAAATTGTTAAATTCATTTGAGTTATAGTTACTACCTCTATCACTTCTTAACAATTTAATCAAATATCCACTTTGCCTCTCAACAAAATGCTAAATTTTTTTAAAGATACTAAAGACATCTGATTTTTCTTATAAATTATACCCATGTCATTCTACAGAAGTCATCAGTGAAGATTAGGAAGTATTTGTTACCTCTATGAAATGGTGTTGACATAGGACCACATATATCAGTGTGAACAAGCTTCAATGGTGCTTTAGCTCTCTATGCCTTCTCTTTTAGAAATGCTTCTCGATGTTGCTTCCCAAGAGCACAACCTTTACAAACTTCTTTTAATTCTTATATAGATGGTAGCTTATACATCATATTCTTCTGCTGAAGATTTTTTAAGCTTTAAAAATTCAAATGCCCAAGCCTTCTATGTCATAACCATAAGTCACCAACCATATCCATCTTCAAAGCTACATCATTCTTCTAAGAGAAAGTGAGAAGAAAACTTCTATTTTTCTCCATCTTGATCTTTGCTACAGTTTGATTTCTTTTATCAAAAATTTTGCAAGAGTCTTCTTCAAAGTGAACTGAGTATCCATGGTCTACAAGTTGCCCAACACTTAGCAAGTTTTGCTCCAATTCTAGAATAAGCAGCACATCGTGGATGTATCTTGTTCCCTTCTTTATTTCTGTAGCAATTATACCCTTTTCTTTTGCTTGAACTAAGGCACCATTATCCATCTTCACTTGAGAATTGGAAGTTAAATCAATCTCCATAAAAATTCTTTCATTATTAGTCATATGATTGCTACACCCATTATTAAGAAACCAAACATCATGCTTTCGATCCGTAGCTGCTTGACAAGCATAGAACAGATTGGCTTTACCTTCTTTTTGTTCAGTGAAATTTACTTACTGATTTTTTTTCAAGTAATAATCTTTTTAGACATAATCAAACTTTTTACAATTATAACATTAAGGCTTTCCTCGAAACCAACAATCTTTCTTTACATGGCTTCTTCTTTGACAGATTCTACATTTTTATTGAGCGAACTCCTCATTAATTTGTCTTGTAAAGTTGCTTCTTTCTCTTTCTCTTGAGTTGCTTCTATCTCTTCCTCTTGTATGTCTTCCACCTCTTCAAGATTCTCCTTTAGAGTCTTTGTCATGAGATCTTAAATTAATATTGAGCTTGGATTGAAAAGCACTCTCAATTGATTTTTCAGAATGCCTATTCAACCTTTGCTCAAATACTTTAATTGATCTTATCATCTCTTCAATACCCAAAGATTCAAGATCTTTAGTTTATTTAATAATAGCAATAATAGAGTCATATTTTTCATATAAGTCGATAAAAAATTTTTCAATAATTCTTTGATCAGAAATAGTATCTCCATATATTTTTATTTGATTCACAACCTTCATGACTCTAGTAAAATAATCCTTCAACAACTCTATTTCTTTCATCTTTAAATTTTCAAAATCTCTTTGTAAAGTTTGAAGCTTTACGGTTTTTACCTTAGAAGTGCCTCTATACTCCTTTTGAAGAATATCCCAAGTCTCTTTTGGTCTTGTTGCATTCATAATTCTTGAAAAAATTGTATCAACAACTCCTTGTTGAATTAAAGTTAAGAGCCTTTGCATCTTTCTTCCTTTGATCCTTCAATTACTGTTTTTGAGCATTATTCAAAACAATTATATCCTCCTGTTCATCATACCCATTTTCCACATACTCTTAAAGATCATATGATAAAAAAACTGTTTTTATATTCACAAACCAGAAATTATGATTTTCTCCATAAAAAATGAGAACTTGTGATTGTTGAGCACTTATAATTTGATTGCTTAAACTTGCCATCTCCAAAACTTAAGACTGCTTGGAGGTATCCTCACTCAAGCCTTTCGTCAAACTCTTTGAGAGCATGGGAAGACTGCTTGGAGGTGTCTTCACTTAAACCTTTCGTTGAACACCTTGAGAATGTGGGAAGACTGCTTGGACAAAGTTGGGCTTCGATCTTTTCCGTTTCTTATTTTTCCATTCTTGAACTACGGCTTCCTCCCCTAGTCCACTTCCTGGGCATGATCCCAAGCTGAGGAAACTTCAAGTGCTGCTTGAGAATCCTTCTCTGGATTCTGAAAACCAGGCTCGTCGGCTACACACGAAAGCGGGATCTTCTTAGATACTGCGAGCCTGCATTACATCTGTCTCTTTCTTTTATCTCGATTCGTTTCGACGTTTTGGTCAAACGTGGAAGAGGAGCAGCACATTGCTATAAGAAGGGAGAGATTTGAGCGGTAGGGATTTGATCTCAGTGGCGAAGGAGAGCTTATGGTCTCGATCATCAGTATTACTCTGATACCAATTTGATAGTTGTTTCAGAATTTTCTCTCAAGAAGGACGAAAGAAGTGGAAGTTCGGAATACATATTTTTTATTTTGAAATCATATTTATCTATCTAACTATACGTTATCCATACACAACTAACCATATTTGACTTAACTCAACAAACTATTAAATTTACTAATAAAATATTAATTATATAATAATGATAACAATAAGAAATTAAATTTTAACAAGGCATGTGTCTCATTTTTTTTCGGAGAACGCATCGAGTACCTCATGTAAGTCCATTTTAAATGGAGGTACGCTTGCCCTTAAAAAAATTTTAGGTTGTCTAATATCCGCGCCGGTTGCGGAACGTGAGAAGCCCTTACCTTAGGCGTCGATGAAGAAGTGCATCCTAATCCACCGGCGGATTGGAAGGGTTGTCGTCGCGTCAGTTGCGGAACGTGAGAAGCCCTTCCCTTGCCTTGATGAAGAAGTGCATCCCAATCCACCGGTGGATTGGAAGGGTTGTCGAGGTTGTCCTAGCGACTACTTTGTCAAAGATGACACTGTTCATGGTTTTGCATAGTTTGCAAGGGTTGTCGTGGTTGTCCTAACGATTAATGCATGACTAGACTTTGTGAAAGATGACACTGTTCATAGTCTTGCATAGTTTGGAAGATGACGCACGCAAGAATTTTTAACAATGACGATATTGTAGTCTCCAACCCAGCTGTGGATCCGTTCACAGCATCGAGACTTCTTCGACAGATTCAATGTGAAAATCGGGAAGAACGTACGAGGCTTTTCCGCACTGTACCTACTCTCGAACCGAGCGAGCTTGCAAAGCCATTCGTATCAATTTTGTTTATCATAAAAGAGGATAACCACAGGCCAGTGGGGATTAAAAAGAAAATATTACGTTCATAAATGAAGCATTGTTGCTAAATTCCGTTGCACTTATGGATTAGAAGAATTGACCAGCAATCTAGACACTTGGCACAAATACAAAGGATGCCAACCCATGACGCAAGAGATGCACGGCCTTATGATAGGTCCCATGTAATTAGCAGCTCAAGAACTCAGATTTGAAAAAAACCACGATGTTACAATTTTCTCAAGTTATCTTGAGTAAGAAATGTCAACAGAGGATGGTCTTTCCCATGAGAAAGTAAAATATTGTACACCGTTGTCTCTTAATAATTGTAATATTGACTAAATGTGCCTTGTACTGTTCTCATTGTGATATCATTTTCTAATAAATGGAGACTTCTCAATACGCTGAGGACTATGAGCGAGATATTTTGGATGGAAAACAGGGTTGGACAAGCTAAAATTGCTTCTTATTTTTTAGTAAAATAATAAGACATTTAAATTAGACATTTGCGCATCATGTACGCTAGAGATGTAAGGTTTAGGTGATAGAAATATATCCCTCCCCTTGTACGACTCTCCCCTTCCTCCTATAAATACCCCTCCCCTCTCCTGAAGGCAGCACAACGCACCCGAGAGACCTCTCGCAGTTCTAGTCGTCATCCCCAAATGGCCTCCGCAGCCTCGTTCTGTCTCCTCCTCTTCCCCTTCCTTCTCTTCACCCTCTCCCACGCCGCCACCTTCAACATCGTCAACAACTGCCCCTATGCCGTCTGGGCCGCCGCCGTCCCAGGCGGTGGCCGCCAGCTCGACCGCGGTCAGTCCTGGACCATCAACGT
The DNA here is from genome assembly GCA_017589505.3 of Metroxylon sagu. Lineage (NCBI taxonomy): Eukaryota > Viridiplantae > Streptophyta > Magnoliopsida > Arecales > Arecaceae > Metroxylon > Metroxylon sagu. The sequence goes on along the minus strand of JACVBY030000494.1, from coordinate 957,795 downwards.
CAACCCCGGCACCACCGGTGGCCGCGTCTGGGCCCGTACCGGCTGTTCATTCGACGACAACGGCAATGGAAACTGCCAGACCGGTGACTGCGGTGGTAAACTTGCCTGCACGGCCTATGGCGCCCCACCCAACACCCTCGCCGAATTCGCGCTCAACCAGTTCCAAAACCTCGACTTTATCGATATCTCCCTTCTCGACGGCTTCAACGTGCCCATGGACTTCAGCCCCACCGGGGGATGCAGCAGGGGGATCCGGTGCACGGCCGACATCGTCGGGCAGTGCCCCAACGAGCTCAAGGCTCCCGGCGGTTGCAACAACCCATGCACCGTCTTCAAGACCGACCAGTACTGCTGCAACTCCAGCAGCTGTGGACCCACCGACTACTCTAGGTTCTTCAAGGACAGATGCCCGGACGCGTACAGCTACCCCAAGGACGACCAGAGCAGCACCTTCAGTTGCTCTGGGGGGACCAACTATAAGGTTACCTTCTGCCCTTTACCGGACAGTGTAATACTATTTTATAATAAGGCAATAGTAATCAGGCTCACGAGCCATTTGATAGGCTTCTGATATTGAAATAATGGAAAAATGCAAGAGGTGCGCCGCATCAAGTGTCATGGGATTGTTTTCCACCTTTGTCGGGAGTGGATTCCTCATGCCGAATTCGATTTCTTTCAATTGAGATTACGAGAAAGAGAGAGAGAGAGAGAGAGAGGGGATTTTCATTCAACAAAAAAATAGATTTAGAGTTTATCCATCTAAGTTCTATAATATTTTAAACATAATGTTTCTCTTACATATAAGGCTACCACACCTTGCATAAGTTTATATATCAAAACATAAAACCACTATAATAACATAAGTTCAACTATATATGAGCCCAACATATACTAAACTAAAACTAAAATGTAGCACTTAGAAATTAATAAGAACAAACATTACATTTTAACACTTCCCTTTAATGGTTGTTCTTAAATGCCCATGAGATCTCTAAAGTGAATGAATTTCTTCTTGAGTAGTGCCTTGGTGAAGATGTCCGCCACTTGGTCTTGAGTCCTCACATACATCACTTGAACTTCTTTTTCTTCTACCACATCTCTTATGAAATGGTACTTGATTTTGATGCGCTTGGTGCAGCTATGATAGATAGAATTCTTTGTCATAGAAATGGTAGACTTGTTATCACAGTGTAGTAGCTTCTTCTTGCTTCTCACCCAAATCTTCAAGTATTCTTCTCAACCAAATTATTTATTGTGCCACCAAGGTAGTTGAAACATATTTGGCTTCTGAAGATGATAATGCCATAGTATCTTGCTTCTTAGATGCCCAAGATATGACATCAGATCCAAAAAAGAATGCATAGCCCAATGTGCTCTTCATATCATCAATGCTTCCGGCCCAATCACTATCACAAAACCCAAATAACTTCACATTATCATTCTTATTTCTTTCATATATGATCCTATAATCTTTAGTGCCTTTGATATATCTCAAAACTCTTTTTGCTCGTCCAAAGTGAACCTTGCTTGGTCTTTGCATGAATCTAGAAAGTAAACTTGATGCAAACATTATGTTCGGCCTTGTAATTGTAAGATACAACAAGCTTCCAACAATGCTTTTATATAGTTGTGCATTGGCTTCACCATTTTTATCTTCTTTCATGAACTTCTCATTTACCACCAAAGGTATTTCCACAATATTGCAATTTTTCATTTTGAACTTCTTGAGAATGCCTTCTACATACTTCTTTTGACAAATAAAGATGCCATCTTTTTCTTGAATGATTTCAATTCCCAAAAAATAATGGAGCAAACCCATATCATTCATTTCATATCTTTTCATCATATCACTTTTGAAAGTCAAAATCATATTCTCATTATTACCAGTAATAATTAAATCATCAACATAAAAAGAGACAAAAAGAATATCATTACTTTGCTTCTTCACATAAAGTATTGGTTCACTTGGACTTCTTAGAAAACCTTTTTTATTGAAGTAGGTATCAATTTGAGAGTACCACGCTCGAGGTGCTTGCTTCAACACATACAAAAATTTCTTCAACTTGTATACCTTGCTTTCTTGACCTTTGATGATGAAACCTTAAAGTTGTTCGACATAAATTTCTTCTTCCAACACTCCATTCAAGAATCTAAAACCTAAATTATGTGTTCCATATGGGAAAAATAGGGTTCTATAAAAGAAGTTTAATTACTCAATAATATCTTTAGCCTTTAATCAAATATTTTCAGCTGAGGATATCATTCAAAAAAAAATAAAGCTAAAAAAACAATCAATAAACCTTTTATTTACAGAAGGTGAGCCTTCAGGGAGCTAGCACTCCGTCGGCTTGTCCCTAAAGTTTAACTTTCAGCATTAAAAAAAAGGCAAAGATATATATATATATATATATATATATATATATATATATATATATATATATATATGCATGAAGAAATTGTTGATGAATAATCTCTGCTGGCTTCTGAAGGAATTCGTGAGCCCATTAGACTAATGGTGCGCCCAATTTCTTATCCCTTTCCTCCGCAACAGAAGCATTCAGATCAGACGAAGTATTTGAGGCCGTGGTGTCGCCATGCGCGTAGAATTCCATCCTTCACGTCCATTCCTTGGAAACGTGTCGCTAAAAATCGAAGATGTGCCCTGGTTCAGACGGTCCCCGAATGACATTTAATGTTATTCTATTGGGACAAATTCTTTGGCGAGTAGGACAAGAAAGTTCGATCAAATAGGATAAAAGCGAACTGGCGCATGCACCACAATTCCACAAAGGATCTCCTCGCACGGCCTCCATCCGATTGCATGGCTTGTTGGTCGCCGGCTATTGCCTTATAGCTGGCAAGAAAAGCCACCTCGGTGTAAAATCTATAATTTAATTTGGATTAAAAATATATTATAGAAAAAAATAAAGACATTATAGCAAATGAATCCTGGTACAATTTAATGAAAGGCACGTTCAGATGATATCCATACTTGAATTTCTTAGAACTCATCTTATGCCTAAAATTTTAGGAGCCATGTGCATCTATGCCAGCATTATAACTTTTGTGTGAGCACTAGTTGTTCATAAAAATGTTTATTAAATAGAAATAAATTGTATGGCTAATTGTGAAAGAATAATTCTTTTCACTTAAAGTAACTCCTTTTTTTTTTATCTTAAAAATTATTTAATATTTTAATAATTCTCATCCTATTTCTTTTTGCCCCTCATTCGAGGGCTTTAATAGATTTTTGTAACCTCTGTTCATGTCCGGCTAATTTTTATACTCCACCTTGTCTCGACTACAAGAAGTAGCGGCATCTCCTGTAATTACAAAGTATTGAAAAAATGTTCATATAAAAAAATCATTCTATATAAATATCAACTATTTTGAGGTAGCTAGAAATGTCAAGAATTTTTTTGATGGCATTTTATAAAGGTATTTGCCAGCATATTTTGAATTTTCATCAGCATTTAGAATTATAAAAGATTAAGTGCTTTTGATGGCACAATTTATTAATATTTTGTAACATTCAAATTTGTAAAAGATTTAGTAGTTTTGGGGCATTTTATTGAGATTTGTTGGAATTTTGAATGTCAAAATTGTTGCTGGCATTTATAAATATTAGAAAAGCAAATTACTATCAAAGCTTTTCATAATATTTATAATATTGTGGTGGCATTTTAAACCATCAAGATTTTACTTGGTGCAGCAATATATATTAAATATGTATAATAGCATGATATTTGGACCTATATAAATTACAAAGCATTTTACTGAGATAATAGCTTATTTAAACCTAAATAAACATTTTAAATATCTATATCTTACCTATTCTTTTTAACATTTCATTCATATCTATAAAAACCAAAGACACAGTAAAAGTTGAATTTTATAAAGCAAAATAAAATTAATATATTTACACAGCTAAATATGCCAAATAACAATTAAAGACATGGAATCCATTCCTAACAATCAAAAACTTCATATTTAAAATAAAAAATGCATAAGATCAAAATATTTATGTTGTCAACATTAAATATAATTGCAAGATAAAACGTCATGCCATAATTTAGTTAGCCTTGCACAAGGTACCATCTCTATAAATGAAAAAATATATAATTAGCTTATCATTTGAAATTTTTTATACTTAAAAAAATTAAATTTATAACAAAAAAATAAATAACTTATGTTTAATATGATACATATGTTAAAGATATGGCAATTGAATACCCCACAATATCTACAATCCTTTTTAATAGACCCTGAGGTTTTATAAGATGTTCCTAAGGTACACGTGCCATATTAACTTATAGTTTCTAAAACTAATTTTCAAGTACATCCTTTCCTATTATGATCAATAGATCTTTATTCATAAGAATTCCTCATGTAGTAGATTTATATGGTAATTTATAGCTTTTTAAGATAACCCCTACTTTCAACATATAATGTTTACGTAGAAAATAAATAAATCAAATATAAAAGTATAGTATAGCAAATTGCAACTATATTTAAATACATTTGATAAATTAAATCAAATATAAAGGCTCACAAGTATTTAATTTACCTCAATGGAATTAGAATTTTTCAATCTTATCCTCTTTAATGAGATACCTTGCATGCAAGTAAATAAAATTACTTCAATAATAATAACTATTTATTATTATAAGATATTTGCAAAGTTGTGGTATCGATAAACATGATTTTGAAAATTGAAAGTGCAATTTCTATTCTGAGTTTGCATTTCATAATTATTATAACCGTGGGGTAAGAATTTTAATAGGGTGGCTAACTTTATATTATTGAGTTCTAAATTAACAGCTATTAGGATAAAATATCTCTTTCTAGATGATATAAACAATAATGCTTGCCAAGTTAGCATAATCATTCAAATACTTTGAATGTGATGGATTTTTAGTGATGGCATGCGCAATATTATTAACGCTTAGTCTTTAATGCATCCGGCACTACTTGCCCATACAAAAAGAAATCTTTAAAGGTGCTGAATCAACCAATTTCTCAATTAACTCAAACAGTTTACCAATAATTAAAATGCAACATTTTTCATGTGCTTAGATATTGAAATTAAGAAAAAGCAAGAAATGGTTAGATATTCATAACAATAACAACAACACAAGTAACAGTGTAATAGCTATAAGAAGACTTTTATGAAATTATCCTTATAAGACCGGTCTTGTAAAATGGCTTATGGCTAATTTGGCTGAAAACTACCAGAAATAATTGAAGTTGTTTCCCATTTGGCTTCCGTTGACATTAATCTTTCTCTCAGCTAAAATGGATTGGTTTTGGAAATAGGTTAAACAAGAGGTCTCATTCTGAGATTTGGACGCTCTAGCAATGACAAAAAGCGACAATTAGCATCAAGATCATTTCAACAAAAAGTTAGTGATGACATGGAGGGTGAAAAGGATTGGACGAGTTAGTAGTAAGCAAGAAGTTCAAAAGGTGTGAAAATGGATAGAGGGACATCATGAAGTAGGGATGAGCATACCTAATATCTAATGGATTTAAAAATTGCCTTTTTCTATGATAATCCTTCTATAATGGAAATTGCTAGGTTTCATAAGTTAGTTATGGCATAAGCATATAGTTAGAAGAACCTTAAATCTCTTTAAACTTTAGTCAAGTTAAGTGAAGGTGATGATATCTTTTAAGGCAATATCTAATTATAACATAAATTTAGAGGAAATAATGAAATACTATTCAAGTATTGTAGAAAAGATTAATTTATATTGCAAAATAAGATTTTTGGCATTTGATTGAATGAGTAATTAAAAGAGAATAAAAGAAAGGAATGGATATTTAATATGTTTCAACTATCATGATCATTTATTTTTTATCATAGAGGCAAACATAATTTTTCTCTTTTTTTTTCATATACTAGAAAAAGAAAGAGGATAGCATGATTTATTGATTTATGACATGAATAAGAATAATTCTATTCAACTCTATTTATGAAAGAGAGGAATATCCTCCCTCATGATATATAAGGAGGGAATTGGATTATGCTAGTAACCTAATGGACAATTAAGCATAATAAGAAAATAATAAGTGTTATCCTTTACATAAATGTATATAAAAAAGTTATTTACTCTAAATCACCATTAACTCTAAATCCTCTGAACTTCTCAAATAAGCTCGAGCTCTTATTTAATAAGTATTTCAGCAATAAACAATACCACATAAATAGCCATCCATCAAACCTTCAAGCTATTGCAGAAACAACTAAAATAAGCTCTCAAACGAATAATGCTTCTTTCACCTTCACCCTTACTATATTTATATCCCATTCACCCATCTAGAAAAGCAACAAGTCAGCCCATTTCTTCAAAGAAGGCATCCATAACCTTTCTTATCCCACCATGACCAAGTTTGAGCTCACCACCACCATGGCCATCTTCCTCTTTGCCATGTCAAGCCCGTTGGCCTCATGGCAAAGATGCTAATCATCAAAGACCTCATCACCATTGATGGGCCAATAGAGGGGATGATCAATACCATACTGATGGAGGAAGAGGAGTTCTGCCTAGAGAAGTTATTCTAGGAGGGTTTGGGGTACAAATGCATAAAAGAGGTGCACCAAGCACCGATGTTTGGGTCATGACGGATGCAATGCTGGGCTTGCAATGCTATCAAAACATTGTGAAAATGGACCTAGCAAACAATAAGTGCTTCGAGCTCTTCTTCAGTAAGTAGGGCGAGATCTAGATCGATATAGCCACTCTCATGAAGTTTTGTAACATGGGGCCAGCATCGCAACTGAAGGCTTAGAAGGCCTAGTTATGAAAGCAGAAAAAATATGAAATAAAGAAGGCTTTGAACTTTGACTTTTGTTTATTTGATCATTATATTAAATTTTGTTGCAGGCCAAAAAAATTATTTATCATTTAATCAAATGATATTATATATGATAGATTGTAATGATTATTCATTTTTCTAGTAAATTTTCTTGGGTGTTACTGGTTATAGTAGATGTACTAAAGTACTAGAGTCAAAAGAAAATCAATAAAATGGTTTGAAAATCATTAAAATGTATAATCTATTTATTGCTCTATCTTCATTTATGTTATAGCCCGTTTATCAATTTAGATTTTAATAAATGCCATAAAATTCTATGTCAAGAATTTAGAATGAGAACAAATATATGTGCTTTAATCCAAAATTGATGCAACCATTTATCAAAAAAAGTCAACTTAGGATGTATCATATCTAAAAGATGTATCATTGAACCCATAGGTTCAATATTAGAGGAGTTTCACTTGAGCATATAGTATAATGCTTAGCTTATTAACTTTTCTAACAATAAAGGAGTAACATTAATTGAAAAGATTTTGGATCTACAAATCACTTTGTCAATTTCAATATACATTGTCAATATGCTACTAAGCAATTTAGGTTTAGATTAAGTGTTAGTTACTTATCTAAAAGAGCCAAATTTGCTGAAGGCACTTGCATGGCTGTGCATGGTTGAACATATTTGATGGTAATAGCAAAGAATACTGTTTTGTAATAATAACAAGATATATTATATCATAATGTAGCATAGTCAACTCAAAAACATTATGAACTAAAAATCAAAAATTACCATCATTTAATTTTTTTATTATGCATTATTATTTGATATTTAATTATTATATAACTAGAATCTTGCAAATGTAGATGTACAATGCATGTGAGAATATTTTTATCAAAAATAAGATTTAGAGTCACTACGAAAAGGAACAAAAAGGCCAACAACTATATAAAGATCAGAATCTTCTATCAAGCATCTAATATATGTGTCACTCATATAGTGAAAGGAAATAATTTATGTCACCATATGTTATGATCAAGACATACAACAAAGAATCAATTGGACTAAAAACATAAAACTTTATCAGGCTTAATTACTCATATTTAGCACTAATCCTTCCTTAAAATTAAGCCTTTTTGAAGTTTTTCTTTTTTATTTTGTAGCTATTATAATGCATAGAAGAAATAATTTAACCTTTTTTTTAAGTCAATCTCCATTCCACCTTCGAAATCCAAAGTGGTGTGCGCCAAAATTCTTAAAACCATACATATTGGTATATTGATTAGCTCTTAATTCAAATTAGCCCATCATTTTTTGACATGGATAACTTCTATTTTTTGATCTGTCTTTCTATTTCTACTTTATTTTTTGCAATCCTAAATATTATTTTCCTAATTTAATCAATCACCGACCATTTAATAAGTCGCTACCACCATAAACTACCCTAAAGTGGATCACTAATAAGATGATCGGGACATCTTTGAGTGAAAGAGGTAAATGAAATGCTAGCCTTCTAGGTTGATTTAATGGTGGAGAATGAGAGAGGGGACGCATATAAATGGAATGCACTAAGGAGTGGTCCACAAGCAATAACCACTCTCTAGCCATGTTCTCTCACACTAAATGTTTTAGATGTATGTTGGACCCCTTTCGAGATTCATGGACCTCTCTCTTCATGCTACCAACTTGTTGCGATGCAAGCAGGTTGATTGTATATGGCTGATTTGGTGGCCATCAATCTCAATCATCCATGATTTTCAAATAGGCTCAAATAGATGGTTTCTAGCTCATCAATCACATGGCCTCTAATGTTATAGTTCATATGAGGAATGTGGGTGTCGTATCTCGCCTAGGCATTGACCATAGTGAGAAAGATTGCCCAAGTGTAAAGCTAAAGCAGTTTGAAGAAGAAAAGTTAACAACTTTATTTTTGTACCACATGCATAGGTGACTTAAATGTTTTTTAAGTCATTAAAGTTTACTTTTAAATTTTATTTAAGTATGAAATTAAATATAGAAATGAGGCATTAGTAAATTGAGATATTATAAACTCAAGATGTCTGTTTCACTTTTATTTTTTCAAGATGAGATTAATTTGAAATATTGTGTATCCATCCTATCTTTGTTAGATGATAAAGTTAGACTACTTTATTATTTGTCATACTTATGGATGAATTAAATGTTATTTAAGCCATTGAAATTTGATTATGGACCCTTTATTATGCTTTTAAACATTCTTTAAATATGAAATCAGGAACTTTAAGTGCTTGCTGCATTTTTTTTTCCAAGATGGGGTTCATTTAGAATAATATGGATCTATATTCATCTTTGTTAGGCAAGATCATGGGTCCTACAACTAACCTAACTCTTAAATAAATGGTAGTGCCGGTGGGTAAGTAGTATAGTTGTGACCGTGGATGGCATAATTCCACAAGTATAGGAATGCAAATATTTTTTTGATATAAGTAACTTGAGAAATCTCTTGTTTTTCTTAGGTATTATATGATTTAGATTCCATAGGATTGTTTGAAGTGAAAGAGATCAAATTCCTATCATAATTCTTTATTACTAGGAATCAAAGATTAACACCTTTCCTCCTATTAATCTTTTATTCTTAAAATTGAGGATAAATAAGATTCATAAAATGATTTGTTGCACTTTAAATGTCAAAATTTTAGATACTGATCAATTTATATCCAAAAATTTATATAAAAATATTTACTCCAAATAGCTCTTGATCATTAATAGAGCGACAGAAAAGTTTCTTCATAAATCTTAAATTACTTGTGGGGTTCAAAAGTAAGATTGAGAGAATGCCAACTAAGAAGGCTAAATGATCACTTGAGATAACTCCTTCAAATCCTAACCGCTTTCTTAAAATATCTCTCTAATTTTATTGCTAAAATCAAATACTAGAATATTCTATCTTTTTTTTTTTTTTGGTCTTGTTTGTTTTTTACCTGCTGATTTTTCCGTCCTTTCGATCATTTTTCATGGATCAAACAGTGCCTTGAGGCTTCTCACTTTATCTACTTATGAACATTGCCTTCATGCTCACAGCCAACATCTAGCCAGAAAATCTATTCTCATTGTTGGCCATGAAAGGAATAATTCCAAGAACAAATATAGCAGGGATCCAGCAAACCCTTTGTTTCAGCTTCCTTCCCTTTCTCATGAATGAAGTAGAGGGGGTAAAAAATGAGGAGTCTAATGGATGCATGGGATGAAGACCATTGAAATATGTGGCTTCAGGCTATGAAAATTACAGCTCCTGAAAGTCAGGTTTAGGTGCACATCCATAGCAAGGACAAATGGCAGTGGGAAATATATTCCACTTCACGTGGAAATTTCGGTGAAACTAGAGCGGTGAGTGCTTTCTCATCATAAAAATTTCCTATAGGACCTTAAGGTCATCCTTTGACTGCGTTTACATCGAGGATGCCAACGATCTAATTGCAGCACCTACGGTCTTTTGCCTCTTCTTTGTTCGATTGAAGTGAACAACTAATAAATGCACTCACATGCTTATAGGAGCGTCATTTGTATGACTCAGGACCGAACCGAAGTATGCGAGACCCAGCCTCCCGCGATCGAATTCAGATCGTCTCCAATTCGTACATGAACCGGAAGGCCGATTGTTCAATCGTAGCCTTTAATGATTGTGGTGATGATCATAATTGGATGCCTTTCATGCAGTACATGAGACAGCGGCCTGCATATACTAAAATGTGCGGTCATGAGATGATGAAATAAAATGTGCGGTCATGAAATCATAAAAGCCATATCAACAAGCCCCAAAAGGATGAAGATAACTACGAAGAAGTCCATGTTTCTGACCAATTTTGCAATTTTGCGACTCCTTGTATGTTTTCTAACCTTGGCAGGTTATACTAGAATGGGGGAGCGTGCAATTTTTGGGGAGTCTGCCGGCTGTTCATACTCTAGTGGTATTGCAAATCAGCTCCAAATCTAGTACGATAATCCAAAAGTAGTCATGAACAAGCTGCTCAAAGAGGATGATTAAGCTCATCAAAACTGGTACTTTTTGACCAAGCATCACCCCAAAAGTAAAAGCTGGGAGTGTCCTAAAAATTGCATGGGAACGGAACAGCTGAATTTTTCCCAATCCAAGACATGAAGAAGCCTCTCCGCCATCCAAGACATCCGCACTCCATAGAAATTGTCGAGTATTCCAAATTAACCATGCAGTGCACGTGGTTCATTAAACAGGACAGAGCATTTGATGGGTGACCTTAATGGCTTCTATCATCATTGTTGAGAGCGGATTTATTTAATAGATATGCTTCCCATTTCATGTTACGTGGTTCTCTTCTTTCAAATTCTTTTGTATGTTGCTAAAATTAGAAAATATAGAACAAAAGTAGAATGTAGCAGACAAACATCTCACCTATTTTCATGCAAAATTGCATGACCTCATGTGTAAACATGCAACAGATCAAGTGCCACAGGCATCACATGAACAGTTTAAAAGGCAAGCAACGGTGCACTTTGTTAAAATATAATGTTTGTTCTTATTAATTTCTAAATGCTATATTTTAGTTTTGATTTAGTATATATTGAGCTCATATATAGTTGAACTTATGTTATTATGGTGGTTTTATATTTTGATGTATAAACTTATGCAAGGTGTGCTAGCCTCACATGTAAGAGGAGCATTATGTTTAAAATATTGTAGAACCAGAATTTAAGGAGTTAGATGGATAAACTCTAGATCTATTTTTTTAGTTGAACAAAAATCCCCCCTCTCTCTCTCTCTCTCTTTCTCTCTCTCTCTCTCGTAATCTCAATCTTAAGAAATCAAATTTGGCATCAAGAATCCACTCCCGACGAAGGTAGAAAACAATCCCATCAGAAATTGATATCAGAGCCAGAGGTGCTTGTGGATGAAGGGAAGAAGAAAAGGCCAGAGAAGATGACTATGGCTCCTCATATCTGAAAGAAAAAAATAAAAGGAAAGAAAGAAAGAAAAAGAAAAGCGCAAAGCTTAGAAATCAATGTTACAGGAAAAGCAATCAATATCTTCTTTTCACCCATGTTCACGCCACTCTGCATCAGATTTGAACAGAAAAAATTGCATTTTCGTTTGGAAGAGGCCTTCTGTTCTACCTGGAAAAGGGCACTTGGAGATGTGAGATTTGAACGAAATTTGTATGGGAGAAGAGATAGTGGAGCGTTGACTCTTGAAATTTCTGATGGTATTTGTCCCTTAAAAAAAAAAAAAGTGGGAAAGGAAAGAAGACAAAGCTGCTGGTTTGGTTCATAGCAAGTGGAGTTAACGAACACGGTAGCACTATCCTAAAATATTTCCATAGTAAGCTCAAGTAATATGGGTATGAGCATCAATCAGCCTTTTATTCCTATTTTTGATGGAGAAAATTATGATTATTGGAGCATTAAAATGAAGACCCTTTTCATTTCATAAGAGATTTGAGATTTAGTGGAGAATAGTTATGAAGAGCCATCTGCTTCAACCAACTAATAAAAGGAGCAATTGAAGGACTATAAAAGAAGGATGCCAAAGCTCTATTTTTCATTCAACAAGCCATATCCAAAAAATTCTTTCAAGAATCATTAGAGCCACTAAATCAAAGGAGGCATGGGACATCTTGCAAGAGGAATTTCAAGGAAACACCAAGGTAAGAGCTATCAAACTTCAAACTCTAAGAAGAGGGTTAGATAATTTGAGAATGCAAGAAAATGAGAAATTAAAGGATTACTTCTCCAAAATCATGGAGATTGTTAATCAAATAAAGAGCTATGGTGAAACCATTACCAAGCAAAGAATATGTGAGAAAATTTTGGCTAGTTTGCCTCTAAAATTTGATACAATAGTTACAATTGTTGAAAAATCTAAAGATCTTTCTATGTTAAGTATTCATGAGTTGACGGGATCTCTTGAGGCTCATGAGCAAAGGTTATTTAGGCATAAAGAATCATCAATTGAAAGTGCCTTTCAATCTAAACTCAAAGTGTTTGACAAAAGTTCTCAAAGAGAATTATCTAGTCATGCACAAGTTAAAAAGAGAGTCATTTAGAGGTGGAAACCAAAGTAGAGGAGGAGGAAGAAATATGAGAGGAAGAGGTAGAGGAAGGCAAAGAAATAACCTTCCAAGAAGACAAAATGATGAGAGCAGTCAACAAAGGTGTAATATATGTAAAAGGTCTTCTCATGTTGAAAAAGATTGTTGGTTTAAGGGGAAACCCCAATGTTATAATTGTAAAAAATTTGACCATGTTCAAAAAGATTATAGGTACTAAGCAAGTGAGTAAGTACACTTCTCCGAAGAAAATGAAGGTGAACAAAGCACATTCTATGCATGTCAAACTGCGAAGGAGCAAAGGAATAATGTATGGTATCTTGATAGTGGATGCAGCAACCACATGACCGGTGACAAATCCATCCTTGTGGATATTGATAGTTCTTCAATCTCATAAGTGAAGATGGGAAATGGTGTACTAGTCCAAGCAAGAGGCAAAGGCACAATTGCAATCAATACAAAGAAAGGGAGGAAGTTTATCCATGATGTTTTACTTGTTCCAAACTTGAGACAAATTCTCTTAAGTGTTGGACAATTGATTGAGCATGGGCACATGGTGCATTTTGAAGACAATGGTTGCAAGATATATGACAAAGGGGTGAAAAGGCAACTTATGGTAAATATCAACATGAAGAAAAATAGAAGCTTTCCTCTTATTTTGCACTATGCAAAGAATGTTGCATGAAAGATAAAAGTGAATGATGAGTCATGGCTATGGTACAAAAGGTTTGGGCACTTGAACTTTCAAAGCTTAAGAAGTTTACATCAAAAAAATATGGTGTATGGTCTACCAGCAATACATGATAAGGAAGAACCTTGTGAAGGATGTGCACTTGGAAAACAACATAGAGAGGTATTTCCAAAGGAGCATGTATGGAAAGCCAAAGCACCATTGGAGCTTATTCACATCGACATATGTGGACCCATGAAAACTCCTCATGCCGGTAACATTTACTTCATTATTTTTATTGATGATTATTCAAGAATGACATGGGTGTACTTTATGAGACATAAATCCAAGGCATTTATTATCTTCAAAAAGTTTTAAAATCTTGTGGAAAGATAAAGTGAGCACTACATCAAGGTGCTAAGAAGTGATCGAGGTGGTGAATACAACTCAAATGAATTTGAGAAGTTTTGTGAAAATGTTGGTGTGCAAAGACAATTAACCATTGGCTATATACCAGAACAAAATGGAGTTGCTGAAAGAAAGAACCGTACTATTATCAAGATGGCCAGATCTATGCTCAAAGACAAAGGTCTTCCAAATTCTTTTTGGACAGAAGTAGTGTATACGGTGGTGTACTTGATGAATAGATGTCCAACAAAAGCTCTCCAAAATATGACACCATTTGAAGCTTGGTCCGATAGAAAGCCTTCGATGAAGCATTTGAAAGTCTTTGGATGTGTGTGCTATGCACATATTCCAAAGGAGAGGAGACACAAACTTGATGAAGTAAGTGAAAAATGCATCTTTGTTGGATATAGTTCTAAATCAAAAGGTTACAGATTTTTTAGCTTGAAGCACAATAAGGTGATCATAAGAAGAGATGTTCTTTTCAATGAGAAAGTTGCTTGGGATTGAAAGGAAAAGAAAGTTGAAGAAAATATTATTTCTCTTAATGAAGAAATTCATGATGCTCAAAATGAAGAAAATGAGGTTGAAGGTTCACCACAAACTTCTCCAAATGTAAGTCCATCACCCATCTCAAGCTCAAGTTTATCTTCAAGTTCTACTCCCACAAGAATAAAAAGCCTAAGTGACATTTATGCCACTTGTAATTTTTACATGATTGAGCCCGAAACTTATGAAAATGCTATGCATGAAGAAGTGTGGAACAAGGCAATGTAAGAAGAAATTAATATGATTGAGAAGAACAAAACTTGAGAGTTAGTATAAAAACCGATTGATAAGTCAGTCATTGGCTTGAAGTGGATCTACAAGACAAAACACAATCCGGATTGGTAGCAAAAGGATACTGCCAACTATCTGGGATTGATTATCAAGAAACTTTTGCACTGATTGCTTGACATGATACAATTATAATGCAAGGGACCACAAATTATGATTACTGCTTCACCGCAATAGTTACTGGTTACTGTTTTTCTGGTGACCAAGAAAAGGGAATTTGTGCATTGGTACACTATGGCCGAAATGGAATGAATCCGAAAGGGTTTAATTAAGATGTTGTAAGAGCAATTCTTAAACATACTCGGCACCCAAAAATAAGTGTCATGCAATTTGTAGATAATGATCACGTTGGACATTTTAATAGTATTAGTTCAAAATTTTTTATGTATTATAAAATAGTATTAAATTTGTCAAAATCTATCTTTTGTCGTAAAATCTTAAATATGATTGAGATTATGGATTAGCTTGATTGGTTTAGTCACTAAAGATTAGGAATTAGTAGGTGGATTCAGATTAGATTTTTCACATGAAAGAACATCAGATATTCTTTTGTATGAATAATCCTTCAATTATATATCTCATACTTTAAGATCTAGGTAGATTGATACTAAAGATATTTGTTTGATAAATGTTAGATAGACCTAATCTATCGTATTTTAAAGAGTTCTGATGCTTTTTGTGTTTGTTTGAGTGAGGTGGAAAGAAAGATACAGAGAGATAGAAAGAGAGGGTGTTCTCCGACCACACCTCCCATCTTCCTAATCTATTTCTCCTCCTCCCCTTCCAAGCAAGGATGGATCACTCCTTTGGTTGTTTATCCCACAAATCTAAATTCATGAAGGTGAAGAGAAAGATGCAGAAAAATGAGGGTTGCCACCCATTCATAAATAAAAGTATAAAATTAAACTAATAATCAACTTATTTTTCTCTTTCCAATCCCATGAAGCCTTCTCAATAAAGATAACGTCTCTACTAATAATCAACTTATTTTTCTTCGAGCTAAAAAGTCTATAGCCCCTTGATTTTGAGCTATAACCCACAAAGATACATTTCTTACTAGTCTCATTAAGCTTGTGTTTTACAAGCTTTGGAACATGAGCAAAACAAATACATTCAAAAGCCTTTAAGTGATTCATAGATGGCTTCTTCGTACTCCAAGTTTCAATTGGAGTTTGATTAATCACCACTTTGTTGGGCATCTATTCAACAAGTAAACTACTCTAAAAACCGCTTCACCCCAAAAGAACAAAGGCAAACCTTTTTTATGAAGCATTACTTTTGACATCTTCATAATGGTTCTATTCTTCCTTTCTACTACTCTATTTTGTTGTGGAGTGCATTCAACCGTTAGCTGCCTATCCAAGCCAATATCTTCACAAAAATTGTCCAATTCATTTGAGTTATACTCACCACCTTTATCACTTCCCAACACTTTAATCACATGTCCACTTTGCCTCTCAACAAAATGCTGAAATTTTTTAAAGTTAATGAACACATCTGATTTTGCCTCATAAAATACATCCATGTCATTCTAGAGAAGTCATCAATGAAGGTTAGGAAGTATTTGTTATCTCCATGAGATGGTGGTGTCGTAAGACCACATACATCAGTGTGAATAAGCTCCAATGGTACTCTAGTTTTCCATGCCTTCTCTTTTGAAAATGCTTCTCGATGTTGCTTTCCAAGTACACAACTTCATAAACATTCTTTAATTCTTATATAGATGGTAGCCCAAACACCATATTCTTTTGTTGAAGATTCTTCAAGGTTTGAAAATTCAAATGCTCAAGTCTTCTATGCTATAGCCATAAGTCACCAACCATATCCATTTTCAAAACTACATCATTTTTGTAAGAGAAAGTGAGAGGAAAACTTTCATTTTTCCTCATCTTGATCTTTGCTACAACTTAATTTCTTTTATCAAAAATTTTGCAAAAGTCTTCTTCAAAGTGAATGGAGTACTCATGCTCTACAAGTTACTCAACACTTAGCAAGTTTTGCTCCAATTCTGGAACTAGCAGCACATCCCGAATATATCTTGTTCCCTTCTTTGTTTCTATGGCAATGGTACATTTTCTTTTTGCTTAAATTAAGGCACCATTACCCATCTTCACTTGAGAATTGAAAGTTGAATCAATCTCCATAAGAATTCTTTCATTGCTAGTCATATGATTGCTACATCCGCTATCAAGAAACCAAATATCATGTTTTTTCTCTGTAGCTGCTTGACAAGCATAGACAGATTGGCTTCACCTTCTTTTTCTTCAATGAAATTTGCTTGCTGATTTTTCTTCAAATAACAATCTTTTTGGACATGGCCAAACTTTTTACAATTGTGACATTGAGGCTTTCCTTGAAACCAATAATCTTTCTATACATGACTTCTTCTTTGACAAATTCTACATCTTTACTGAGTGAATTCCTTATTGATTAGACTTGTAAAATTGCTTCTTTCTCTTTCTCTTGAGTTGCTTCCTCTTCCTCTTGTATGTCTTCTACCTTTTGAAGATTCTTCCTTAGAGTCTTTGTCATAAGGTCTTAAATTAACATTGAACTTGGATTGAAAAGCACTCTTAATTGATTTTTCAGAACACCTATTTAACCTTTGCTCAAATTCTTTGATTAAACCCATCAACTCTTTAACACCCAAAGATTTAAGATATTTGGTTTCTTCAATAACAACAATAATGGGGTCATATTTTTGAGGCAAGCTAATAAGAATTTTTTCAACAACTCTTTGATCAAAAATAATATCCTCATAGATTTTCATTTGATTCACAACCTCCATGACGCTAGTAAAATAATCCTTCAACAACTCCATTTCTTTCATCTTTAAATTTTCAAAATCTCTCCACAAAGTTTGAAGCTTCACGATTTTTACTTTAGAAATGCCTCTATACTCCTTTTGAAGAATATCCCATGTCTCTTCCGCTCTTGTTGCATTGATAATTCTTGAAAAAATTGTATCGACAACTTCTTGCTGAATCAAAGGTAGAGTCGTTGCATCTTACTTCCTTTGATCCATCAATTATTATTTTTGGATATTACTCAAAGCAACCGTATCTTCCTATTCATCATACCCATCTTTCACATACTCCCAAAGATCATATGATAAAAAAACTGTTTTCATCTTTATAAACCAGAAATCATAGTTTTTTTCATCAAAAATGAAAACTTGTGATTGTTGAGCACTTACAATTTAATTGCTTGAACTTGTCATTTCCAGAACTTGATAGGGGTTTCTTTTTCCTTCTCAAATATTCACGCCCAGCTTGTTATTGATTCAAACAAAACTCTGATACCACTCTGTTAGCTGTAGTTTCAGCCTGAACTTCTAAGGGGGGGAGAGGCAGAAGATGAAAAGTATAATTTCAGCAACTCTGATTTCTTTTCATTCAAAGTCATATTCATATACCCATACATTTCACACTTCCAACGTATACATTAACTTAAAGTCTTAAGACATCTCATTAATCATACATAACTAATCACACTTGACTTGACTCTTGAAACTATCAGATTTACTACAAACATACTAATCCTATAATAACAATAATAATAATAAGGAATTAGGTTTTAACAGGAGGATTGCAACGGCCCATGCAACGTGTTCAAGACCAACGAATACTGCTGCAATGATGGCAGATCCCCGCTGAACAAGTACTCCAATTTCTTTAAATAGCGGCCCCAACGACGATCTAACAAGCCCCCTGACCTGCCCCTCCGGGACCAATTACACGGATGTCTTCTGCCCATGAAGGCATGGTTACAGTCCACGCAAGCAATGATATACACTAGTATGGGTTGGACTCCTCTCCTCTAAGTTTATAGGCACTTAGGGGATAACAAATTTGGAATAAGGCTCTGGCAACCAGATTAATATGTCACGTTAATTATTCCGCTGCACTTACCTAGCGAGCCATCATGGATAATACTGGCGTTCAGGGCGGCCGTGAGGTCGCCATTAGTGGGTGGATGACCAAGCATCGATTTCTAGAAATTCCACCGAGTCAGATGTGACGTTATTATCTTTTTCTTACCTAACAGGCCGACTTTAGACCTTCATGCACATGGTCAAGCTTGGAACATGAAAAACGTCCGCAAAATTTAGCATCAGCAAACTAGACCTTTGACGCTAGCCGGAGGATGCTGAGTTCTCACGCAGGAGATGGGTGGGACATGAGTGCTTTAATTAAATGCTAGTCAAATTAATGTCATCTATGGACTTGGACATCAATTAGACGTGCATAAAAAATAATTTATGAAAATATAGATAACTTTAAAATATTTATAAAAATATAAATGTAAAAATTTTTACTTTGCAAGTCTATTAACCTTTTATGGAATCGCAGTGTCTTAAGATAATTTTTTTTCCCGCGGTTGCGAAGGGTTAATCTTCACTTTATCCGCCCTATCCTTACTCAAGTAGCGTGGCTCATACTCGAAGTCTCTGCCAAACTTGATAATGGCGCACTCTCCATTTTTTTAAAAAAAAAAATATAGTTGATAGAAGTATGTTAACTTGGATCTTCAAGTGATTGGCAGCATAGGTTCGTTCCTTGAAATTTGGTGGAAGGTATGCGTCAGATTTTTATTCGCCATGCAACTATCTGGAACGCCCAACGTTAAGTCGGTTTTAAATGAAGAGACACTCTTGCTCTTTTTCTTCTTTTCTTTTTTCTTGTTCTTTTTTTTTTTTTTTTTTTGTTATTTTAGGTTGTCTAGTATCCACTTCAGTTGTAGAACGTGAGAAACCCTTCCAATGATCTTGACGAAGTCCACCCCAATCTTCCATTGGATCGGAAGTCTTGTCGTGATTATCCTAGCGACTAATGCATGACTAGCCTTTTTCGAAAGTGAACCTGTTCATAGTCTTGCATAGTTTGGCAGATAACGCGAAGAAGAATTTTTTAACAATGACGGCATTTTAGTCTCCAACCCGGTTGTGGTCCCGTTCTCTGCATCGACTCTTCTCCCACCGAGACGTAAAAATCTGAAGGACTTACGAGGCTCCTGCTCACACTATCTACCCTTGAACCGAGCGAGCCTGCAAAGCCATTCGTATCAATTTTATTTATTACGAAGAAGGATAACTATATGCAGAGGGGATTTTAAAAAATTTATTACATTCATAAATGTAGCGTTGCTGCTAAATTCCGCTGTACATATGAACATGGACAAGCCAGCGAGGCGAATAATTTCTTGCGTTTAAAGACCGCCATGAGTGGATGATAAGGGATCGTACTCACTTTACTAAATTTTTATTGGCAGGCCGCCCTTGGACATACCATAAAGGGCACCGTGGTCAGGTTCGGTGCACGGGAAAAGTCCCGTTCAAGAATTGACCGGCAATTTAAACACTTGGAGCGCACAAATGCGGAGGATGCCGACCCATCGCGCAAGAGATACGCTGCCTTATATAGATCTATATAATTAGCAACTCAAGAACTCAAATTGAATATAGACATGATGCCACAATTATCTCAAGCTTATTTTGAATAAGAAATGGGAACAAGGCTCATGATAGTCTTTCCAATAAGTATCATGCACCGTTACCTCAGAATTATTGACAAGTTGACTAAATGTGATATATTGGAAAGAGGCCACGATTGAACAAACTAAAATTGCTTCTTATTTTTTAATAAAATTATATATATATATATTGTAACGCTTCAAGCTCATGCGCTAGTCCAATTAACTTCTAGGAACCGAAACCATGTGGCCCAAAAACTCGAGTGAAAGTTAATAGGTAGCAAGTGAACTTGAATTATAAGTACATCACTCATTTCTCTCACATCCAATATGTGACTAAATTTGGGGTCTCACAATCTCTTCACCTTACAATGCGACGTCCTTATCGCACGCTACAAGCTAGCCAGAATCTATCCCGAGTCGGGTCATTGGTGCTGCAAGGGTGGCTCCACCTCATGACGGGACTCCACCACCGCCCCATGGGTAGCCCTTTCCTCATACCCACTAATTTTCACACACTCAGGTCGGCTCTGATACTATTTGTAACGCTCCAAGCTTACTCGCTAACCCAATTAATTTCTAGTGGATCGAAACCATGTGGCCCAAAAACTCGAGTTGAAGTTAATGGGTAGCAAGTAGACTTGAGTTATAAGTACATCATCCATTTCTCTTCCATTCAATGTCAAACTAAATTTGGGGTCACACACACACACACACACACACATATATATATATATATATATATATATATATATATATTGATAATAAGGGATAGAATATCAAGATTGAATTAAAAAAAGTTCATAAGCATCAGCGTTCAGATGTACATCAATTAAGAAAAAAAAAAAATCTAAAAGCTACTCTTACCGCTACTGGTTTTGATGCACCCAATAAGTTAGGAAGTTTGCAAATTGAATAACTTCTCTTGAAACATACGCACACCTAAGCAAGAGATTATGAAAAATAATAGACCAAAGTTATTAAGGATATGAGTGAGTACAAATATTATTATCATTGATGAGCCAAGAGATTATGACAAAATCATCTTCAAGAATAATCCTAACATCCGATAATCTTTGAATACCCTTCTGAATTCATACTAAGAACCAGTAATTTCAACTTCAGAAACAGATAATGTAATTATCGAAATAGCATCAATCAACATTCTTCCACGATCATCATCAACTATAAAGTCTGAACCAGCTATCACAGGATGAATAGGATTATCAAAATTAATTTTAAGAAAATCCGGTTCCCAGGCTGCTAAGGGATAAAGGTGTGGCTGCTGTGGAGATTTAGGTGATCGAAAGCCCATGTGAAGCCTTTTTAGTTGCGCATGATTCTGTTCAAAACCCCGGGGCCATCTCTATCTGGTCCCCACGTATACAACTTTAAAGTTCCCAATGTCAAACTTTCTCCGCATTCCAAAGTTTGCCGTTGATCGCACGGCAGCGTGGGCAAAATCTCACCTCATACGGACTCTTCCCTTCCTCCTATAAATACCACCTTCCCCGCCTTGAAGGCAGCACAGCACACCCCATAGACTACTCACAGCTGCAGTCGTCATCCCGAAATGGCCTCCTTAGCCTCGTTCTCTCTCCTCCTCTTGCTCTTCCTCCTCTTCACCCTCTCCCAAGCCGCCACCTTCAACATCGTCAACAACTGCCCCTATACCGTCTGGGCCGCCGCCGTCCCAGGCGGTGGCCGCCGGCTCAACCGCGGTCAGTCCTGGACCATCAACGTCAACGCCGGCACCACCGGTGGCCGCGTCTGGGCCCGTACCGGCTGTTCATTCGACGGCAATGGCAATGGGCACTGCCAGACTGGTGACTGTGGTGGTAAACTTGCCTGCACGGCCTATGGCGCCCCACCCAACACCCTCGCCGAGTTCGCTCTCAATCAGTTCCAAAACCTCGACTTCATCGACATCTCCCTTGTCGACGGTTTCAACGTGCCCATGGACTTCAGCCCCACCGGGGGATGCAGGAGAGGTATCCGGTGCACGGCCGACATCGTCGGGCAGTGCCCCAGCCAGCTTAAGGCTCCTGGCGGTTGCAACAACCCATGCACCGTCTTCAAAACTAATGAGTACTGCTGCACCTCCGGCAGCTGTGGGCCGACCAACTACTCTAGGTTCTTCAAGGACAGATGCCCGGACGCCTACAGCTACCCCAAGGATGACCAGACCAGCACCTTCACTTGCCCTGGGGGGACCAACTATAAGGTTACCTTCTGCCCTTGAGGTCCTGCTTTCGTCCATGGAAGCTTGGTCTCAGAAGTATGGACTCCTGGGAAATATAATTTACTATTTTGTAATAAATAAAAGTAACCAGGCTCAGGAGCCATTTAATAGGCTTCTGGCGTCGAAATAATGGAATAATGCAAGAGGTGCACCACATAAAGTGCACCGCTGCTTTCCTTCTAAACAGTTCGTGTGATGCCCGTGGCGCTTCATTTGCCGCATGTTCACACATGAGGTCATGCAATTTTGCACGAAAATAGGTGAGATCGATGTTAGCATGCGACATCTTACTTTAGCTCCATATTTTCTAATTTTACTAAAATACAAGAGAAAATGAAAGAAGAGAACCACGTAACATGAAATGGGAAGCATGTCTATTAAATAAATCCACTCCAAACAACGATGATGGATGATGCCATTAAGGTCACCGATCAAAATGCTCTGCCCTGTTTAATGAACCACGTGCACTGCATGGTTAATTTGGAATAATTGACAATTTCTATGGAGTGTGGATGTTTTGGGTGGCGAAGAGGCTTTTCATGTCTTGGATTGGGAAAAATTCAGCTGTTCTGTTTCCATGCAATTTTTAAGGCGCTCCCAACTTCTACTTTTTGGTTGATGTCAAAAAGTATCAGTTTTGATAAGCTTAATCATCCTTTTTAAGCAGCTTGCTCATGACTTTAGATCATCGTTCTAGATTTGGAACTGATAACTGTTCTATATTTTCTTTTCCCATTTGCAATACCCTGGTCATGTGCTACCACTAGAGGGGTGTCCGTCAAGCCGCTGAAATCATTTTATGAGGAGGGATAAACTTCACTCTCTAGTTTCTGAAGAACCGGGCATGATTGATTGCTAGCTCCCCCATTTTTGCATTTCTTGCCAGGATTGGAAACATACAAGGAGTCCCAAAATTGGCCGGAAAATCGACTTCTTCATAGGAATTTTCATCCTTTAATTTGTAGATTGTTGATGTGGCAACCTATAGAAGAGCTCTCTCGTTTCTCCCGAAGAACTGATTTCTCCAAGCAGGTTAGCTTCTTTCTAAATTAATCAGATGAAACGTGCGATCATGAGATTATATACGCCACAGTCGCCACCTCTACTGAGGAAACAAAAAAAAGAGGGCATCAAGGGCGCCAGCGTTGAGCCTTACGTAATTTTTAAGATAATATTACAAATATTTTCAAATCTTATTCCAAAGGAGTTCTTATTCCAAAGGAGGAGTTCAGCTGAGGTATTATTATTATTATTATTATTATTATTATTATTATTATTAGTAATCAAACTTCTATTCCAAATCTCATTCAAATGTTTTCAATCTTTTTTACTATTTTCTTGTGCTTTTAAATTTTTTTTATTTATTACATCATCTAAGTACAAACAAAAACATAGCATAACTTAAAGAGCACAAAAAAAAAATAATATGATAATTATTTCAGACCTATTTTGCCACGTAAACAACTAATCAAATTTGAAACACTTTGTTTTGACGCAATTGTTAAATAATAATAGAGTTGAGAATAGTGAACGTATAAATGGATATGGAATCGATTACATGAATTTTAATTATCCCATGTACTAGATGAAAGCCATCTAATTATAATTATCATCATAGTCATCATAATCATAAAAAGGCATAGATTGGACAATTGGTCGTGCTTAGTAATATAAGTATAAAAAAAAGAAAAATATGAGTAAAAAATGTCTAATATATATATTTACACATATTTAAAGTATAAAAAATATATATAAAGTTTGACACAAATATATTTCTATCCAATAGGTAAATGTAATTATTTCAATCAATCAATTGTGAGTTGTAACCATAAATATGAAATAATAAATAAATAGCCCAGCAAACTGTATAATTAAGATGAGAAAACTAAATCTTTTTTAAATTAAGGATGAATACAGTTTCAAGCAATAATAATGGTTACACAAAAATAAAATAATAATTAAATTATTTTGTAACCCATCAAAATATTTAAGGAACAATTAGATTACAAAGATTGGCCAGACAGACTACTATTGTTGCTTGAAGAAGACCCTCAGGCAACAATCAATTCTATGGATGGGAATTAGGTGTGCAGCAAAATTAACAGGAAGGTGAATGCGAAGGCTTTTGGAGATGGAAGTGAGAAGGAAACATAGGTTACCTTTAGGAAAAAAATTAAAAAAAATAAAAAAATTTATATTCTCCACCAAAGTGCTCCCCTCCTCTGACCAACTTTGCTTTTGTCTGTTAGTGGCGAAATGCTTTAATTGTCCTTCTGGAAACCGCACTACTCTATGTACTTCCATCATCAATTCACCCATTTTGCTCGAACTTCTCTCAAATCTCCGCATCTCATTTTTGGAAGGGCGTGTAATACTTCAGATCCGAAATGAATGTAAAGCATACGTTACATATTAAAAAATAAATTTTTAATATGTAAGGCATCATATTTATATAATTACTTAAGATAAAAAATTAACTTCTATTTAACTTTTACTTATATTATAATCTCTAAAATAAAATTAATAATAAAAAAAATTTATGAGCCTTCATTCAATAAGTAACACTAAGCATAAATTAATGAATTAAATAAGTAAAGATTTATAAAATTTTTTATGAAATAAAATATATTATTAATTAAAAATCAAAAAACATTAATTCATAACTTCACATATCATTGATATACTAATACTTATAAATTTTAAAATATCTTTAACAAATATACAAAACATTTCATGTTATATCTTTCATATTATCATATTCAAAATTTTTGAGTCATCAATAATCAATAATTTTTATATCATTATTTATTAATCTGTATACATGTCATTACTTATTAACAATGTCATATCATAAGTTTGCATGTTATCATTAATTTATTCTTCATGATCATATACTACAGTCACAATTATCCCTGTGATAATGTCATAGCACCATATTTAATCCTGAATAGAGGCCATAGCACCATATTTAACTCTATGGATGGGGGTATATCCTCCATGGAGGTAGGTTCATATTAGACATAGTCATGAGTCATTACATATTAGATCGAGAGCTACATATTTTGAAACATATTTTATTATCAATAATTCTGTATTCATTAAAATTTACTTATTCATATTATAAAATTCTTATAATAATAATAATTCTTCAGTATTTGCAATAAATAACTATGCAAAAATAACTGTATAACCTACTTGATCCAAATTTGTAATAAATATACTATGTAGAATTTAAACCTTTAATAACATTTTAAAAATAATTACAAAATCTCATTATTTCAAATCAACTAATTATATAAAAGTTTAGCAATTATTTTAATTTAAATAATCATTTATTAACTATAAAATAAATTTTAATAATATTTTCATAAAAGTTTAAAACCTCTTTTAATAATAATGAATAATTTATAAAATATCTAACTTATTATTAGGTTACATGCCTCTCTAGATAAAATGATTGTAAACCAATCCTCAATTTCTAATGCTGAAGGGCTCCATCAACCTTCTTGATCCTTCAACCTTTCGTTCTTCATGCTTTTAAACTATTGATTTATCATTAAAAAATTCTTAATTGAGCCCTATTTATAGAAATATTTTCTAGGTTTCCACTCGATTCTAATCTCCTAAAATGAATAAACTTCAAGATAATAATTTATTTAAGAAAACAAAAGAGATAAATATTCATTAAATATTTAAAAATAAATTCTTAATTTAAAATAGTTCTAAGTCATCCAATATAATTTTAAAATATAAAAATTCAGATAAAAATATCAAAATTATCGTTATCTCAATCAATGGTAATTTGGCTATTTTTTTAAAGTTTGCCAGCAACATATATGTTTATTAAATTGCTTCTAACTTCCTTAATAGTCATTTGATTCAAGTGATTTAAGATGAATTAGAAAGTTAATTTAATACAAACATGATGAATATAAATTCAATCAAAAATTTTTATTATATATATTTTTATATTTTTTAATTTAATATAATTAAATTATATTTTAATTTAAAGTAAATTACTCACAAAGGCTGAGTCTCTTGTAGAGAACGTGAGATCTCCTTGCCATGTGATCTAGTTACGTGATTTAGTTAACTACCAAAATCCACATACTGGGCGAGGGAGTTGCGCCTTGGTTACGAGCTCACAGGGGAGAGGGGGAGGTCAGCATAAAAGAAATTTAGCTAAACTATATTTTTGATCCTGATGAAGGTATGTTACTTTACTTTCCAAACTTCAAAAAATTATAAAATTAATTCTAAATTTTATTTTTTATTTTCCTTTAATTTCTGCTATTAAAATAGGATAACGCCGATAAAATATTACCTATGTGGCAATCTACGTATCCTTCACCTCATGCCACGCCAACAAAAAAAAAAAAAAAGAGTGAAAGAGGGAGAGGAAGAAGGAAGGCGTGGAAACCGCACCTCTCCCCCTAACCCTGATGGCCTGGTGTAGAAGGGGGGCCGTGGAAGGCGCCCCCCCTCCGCCTCGCGGCCCTTCCCCTGCGGGGCGCGCGGAAGGGGGGACGCAAAAACTATGCCCCCCCCCACCCCCCCCGCCCCCCCACCACTTCTGCGGCCCACGATGGGGGGGGGGGCGGCTTCCGCGGCCCCCCTACTGCACCGCGCCGCCTCGCAGGAGAAGGGCCGCGGGGGGATGGGGGGCGGCTTCTGCGGCCCTCTTCCATGTCGGGCCACCGAAGGGAGGGGGGGGGACAACTTTTGCGCCTTCTCTCTTTCTCTTTCTTTTTCTCTCGTGTTTTTTCTATGATGTAACGATAAAATAAAGGACACGTAAACTGCCATGTAGGTGAACTTCTGACAATGTTATCCTATTTTAACAGCAGGGACGGAGAAACAAAAAAATAAAGTTCAAGTTTAATTTTTTAATTTTTTAAAATTTAGGAATTAAAGTGATATAGCTCCTAAGTTCGAGGGTTAAAAATATAATTTAGCTAAAAAATTTTTGGTACATGGAGACTATCAATTTTTGGGGTTCCGTGATAATGTGAGTGTATTTATTAGTTATCCTTAACTAATGCAAAAAACCAAAAGGATTTGTACTTATGATAATATTATTAAATTTTTATAATAAATTTATATTTAATAATTAAATTATTGATAATATAAGGTTATCATATTTAATTTATCTTAACAATATTAGATCAAATTTTTAAAAATACAAGATTATTATGTTTGATAATATTAGTTCAAATTTTTAGAAATGCAGAATTGTTAGGTAGTTAGATAATGTATTCTTAAATTCTATTTAAATTTTGTTTATAAATCTTTTTGTTTTCTAAGTGGTTGCTTCTTTTTTTTTTTTTTTTTTTTGCTAGAGTGTAAAATATTCTATAAAAATCAAGGATTCTTTGTAAAATGAATATATATTATTTAAGTTTATAATATGAATAATATAAAATATATATTATAAAATTTTAAATATAATAATTTAATTTTTAAGAATGTCATAAATATTAATAAATATAAATTTAATATTATGTATTATTATATAAATAGTATTTAAATATTAAAACTATATTAATTTTAAATTTAATAATAATATAAAATATTATATTTAATATTTAATATTAAATATAAATGTAATATAAAAATTTAAATATTATTAAGTGCATATTATATATAATTAGATTAAATATTATTAAATATTTACATAGAAGTCAAGAGCATTATAAGATTACTGATAATTTCAGATATCTATCTTTCATATGAAAATCAAATTATCATCATTTGTTGTAACTTTATATTAGTGAGAATCAAATATTATTGTCTAAATTATCACGCCTAATTGCTAAACATGATAATTTATATGATAATTTTAGACAACTAAGTAGAATTATCATCAATCAAATGCTTCTAAGATGCTAATATTTAGGAAATTCTTATGATGAATGAATACTGACCATTCTAGTTTCACCAAAAGTTCCACATGAAGATGATTATTTCCCACGGCCGTTTGTCCTTGTCATGGATATGTACCCAAACTTGACATTTTGGATCTGTAATTTTCCTTGTCTGAAGCTATTTATTTCAATGGTCTTCATCCCAGGTGTCCATTGGACTCCTCTCCCCGCTCCACCCAACCCCCCCCCCCGCCCGAAGGCCCCAACCCTCCTGTTCATTCGTGAGAAAGCGAGGGAAGCCGAAACCAAGGGCCTGTTGGGTCCCTGCCAGAATTGTTCTTGGAATATTCCTTTCATGTCCGACAATGAGAATATATTTTCTGGCTAGATGCTGGCTGTGAGCAAGAAGACAATGTTCCAGCTGGATAGAGCGAGGAGCTCCAAGGCTCTCTTTTGTCCACGAGAAAATGGTTGGAAGGACAGAAAAAAAATCAGCAGGTAAAAAGAAAAGAGGAAAAAAAAAAAGTCTGCAGCCACGGTATGATGCCATTATATGGTACCATTACAAGACAGAATCCCATACTTTCTATCATCCACGGTCCTAAGCACTCAACATATGGTACGATTGCCTTCATTATTAGCGCATCTCTCTTTCAAAACTGTTGGCTGGTCACCGTATCCTTTATATGGCTGCCTTTTATACTAGCATAGACATCCTTGTTCTCCTGCCATTTAGCACGAAAAAATATTTGTTTTAGGCTAGCTTGCTGCTTAATAAGGCCATCGAGTGAAATGTAGTTTGTAGCAAATCTAATAATTACACGCAGGCCCTAGTACCTCACCCCTAATATATTTCTTCATCTTAGACAAAATACATGTATGGTTATACATAAACTTAGTGATGAATTAAGCTATCTCTATAACTTGCTTCAATCTATAGTATTCACCAGTATCAAATCTATATAGCGGGCCATGCATGAGGTCTAGAATATATGCAACCTCTTACTCAGCAAAATATCATTGATCATCTTCTATTCTAGTTCATTATCAATGACCACTTGCATGATATCTTGCTCTTCTATCTAATCAATCACCTCTAGCGAACATTGTGTTACTTATTCAAAACATCAATAGACGTTTTCTTATTATAGTAAATCAAAAAGTTGATGATACTTCGTTTGTTGGGTCATAGCCATCCATCACATTTTAATATGATGCCCATTTGTTTTGATAGGAGGCTATCCATTTTTTTATCTTCTTATTATTGTCAAAAAGCTCACCATATGTATCTTTTGGATTAAAAGGATCTACACTCAGACTGACTCTCTGAATAACTCTCTGAATAACATTGATAGTGGACCAGTATATGCTATTAGTCACATTGATAGTAAGTGTGGTATTTTAGTTTAATCTATAGGATATAAGTATGATATTTCGACATATTCTATAGTGTATAGAAGCACTCATAGTATTCCCAACTTTATATTGCTCATGGGTGAGGCTTACTTTGTACCATTTGTATTGATGCAAGTTCATATTGCCAATATCCAATGTTATATCCTTGGTCTTCTTGCTTAGACTAACCTTATTAGGATAAGAGTATGGGCACACCCACATATTAGATGTTATGTCCCGAACTCGAGATCCAAGTTAGGAGCCACAATAATTACCGCAAACTCATAAGAAGTTCCTTATAAATAAACAAGATATCAAACATAATATCATAATCAACAATATAAAATTTCAATCATAATTTTAAAAAGTATTATCAGGTAAAATAAACATTGGCTACAAAACCATTATTCTGAAAAAGATACTAAGTCTTAACAACTAATTCATAAAAATTTCTTTATTCTTCTAGCATATTTAGGCACTCTCACGGTAGTATTCCCACGTATCTGTTATAATCATATCTAAAAAAAAAGATAAAATATAATGAGCTCCACAGCCCAATAAGCAATAATTAGTCTTTTAGAATGGAACATTATAACAATAAATAGATATGATTTATCAGTTAAAACATATAATTTATAATTATCATATTCTTAGTTTCCATTATATCATGTCATCTAATTTTAGTTCTCATTGTGCCATATCCTCTAATCCTACTATACTGGAATCATATCATCAGTGTTTTAGCCTCACAGATAGGGTATTAACCAAGGTATAGCCTCCAAGGTTATGAATATTACTAGTATATAATCCCCACAAATAAAGTATCAACTGAGATATCCTTCAAAATCATGGGTTTTTTCAGCGTATAGCCTTACTGATAGGGTATCAATCAAGTATATTCCTAAGGTCATGGGTTTTTTCAGCATATAGCCACACTAGTAGAATATCAACCAAGTATATCTCCCAAGGTCATGAATTTTTTCAACTTATAGCCTTACTGATAGGGTATCTAAATCATCTAGCATAATCAGGTTTAGAATGTTTAAAAATATTTATTCAATGTTTAAAAATAAATTCATGAATCATAAAGCAAATAGGTTTCCTACTTTTTATAAGATATCAATTTCATAAGATAAAAAAACTTCTTGGTTTTAATAAAATATTAATTTCTTTAAGAAAATCATAGAGATAAATATCCATTAAATATTTAAAAATAGAGATTCTTGACTCGTAAAGCAAATAAATTTTCTACTCTTTATAAGATACCAATCTTCTAAAATAAATAGACTTCCCAGCCTTTATAGGATTCTGATTTCTTTAAGAAAATTAAAGAGATAAATATCAATTTAAATATCTAAAATTAGATTTTGATTCAAAACTAATTTTAAACTTATCCAACATAATTTTTGAAATATAAAAATTCAGATAGAAACATAAAAAATCATCCTTAATTTTCATTAATCGTATTTTTATAATTTATTTGAAGTCCGTTAACATCAAATGTTCATTAAATTGATCATAACTTCCTCAATTGAACTCCGATTTGAATGATTTAAAATGCATTAGAAAGCTAACTCAATACTGAACATGTAAATTTAATCAAAAATTTTAATAATACTATTTTTTATATTTTTTTACTTAATCTAATCAAATTATATTTTAATTTAAAGTGAGCTGGCTTAAAAGGCTGGATCTCACATTAGCACTATCATATATATGTGTATATATTTATGTAATCAAGTAATTAGTTAATAGGCTTGACTTTGGATTAATAACCAAATAATTCTTTGACCAGTCACAGTTGGGTCTTGGTATGGGTGGGTTATCAGTCGGGTTATCAAGTTCACATATTGGACTGATAACCCTAGTCCCAAAAACACAAAACCTGGCTTCATAATGGATTTAAACTATACAAACATGCACTTATATATAGCAATTATTATGAGATACCATATATTGTTGAAAGAAAATTTTTGAATGCAATATTTTTTTATTTTTGTCCATGTACGGTCTTTCTATATATTCTGCATGTTATAATTAACTATATTGCATTATTATTTCAATAATAACCGAAAGAGAAAATCCAAAGATACGGTCAATTATAAAACCACAGAGAACCAAAGATACACTCAGATATTCTTCCAATAAGCCTTCTTTCCTGGTCCTATAAATACCACCCATCACCAAAGCCGCATGGAGACAAAGAAATCAAATCCATAATGCCGTTATATCTCAGCTTGGACTGATGGGTCGAGGCCTGACGTTTTCTTGGGGGTGATATTGGGGCATATGGTCTAGATCCTTCGGGTTTAAACTAACTAGTGGCGAGAGGTGAGAGGGGGTAATCACTAAGTTGAATAGAATACACTTGGAACTTTTGGTTTAAAAGTCTTCTCGTGTTAAGAGTTGATAATTAATCAAATCACACATCTTAAATTTATTTTAAGGAAATAAGTCATGGTGATCCGACCTCAAACCTAGAAATTGATTGATCTTGCTAAGATTTCTCATGCAACCCAGGCCAATCGAATTACTATCACTTCCTGGGCTCTCAAGGCATTTCTGATACTGCTAGTGTCTCGAGGATGGTTGACAGCTGACCAATAGAAAAGATCAAGTAGTCGAGAGGATTAACCATAAAAATACTTTTTGTCTTATATAAGTGGATTATGATATGTATAGTATTTATTCATTCATCTTTTATTTAGGTGATTTTGGAACCCTAAATTTATTCTGAATCTAGACAATGACTTATAGTTAAGTTGTTAAATGATTTGATGCAACAAATTATGATTCATTTATAAGAAGGAAATTAAGGAGTGGGAGCAAGAAATCATCGATAAGATTTAGAAATTAGATGAATCGGAAGAGTTAGGATGTCTCATTTAGGAAGATTGGAAAGAAAGAAAAAGGTAGAAAAGTTTGCAGTATAAAGAAAAGTTAAAATTTAAAGATCAAGAGAAATTTGGTTCGTGGGAGGGGATAGACATATAGCTTATTTTTATGAAAGGAGAAGTAGCTATTATATTTTCCATTTTATTAGTTTGTTGGAGGAAATGACTGGACTATTACTAAAAATAAAGTTCTTAAGAATTTTAATGATTATTTAATGTTTTAAGGGCCTTTGAGGTGGAGGAAGAATGGTCTTCTTTAGTTTCTGATAATTTGATGGCTTTATGAATCTTTTAGGGAAGTAGAAGTCTAAAAATGGTTAAGATGCTGCAAATAAGAAATTTTCCCATCAAGAAAATTAATTTTGATGTAGAGGATGCATATTGGTGGAGCTTCTAATAATTTTATTTATCATATTTCAATAGGATAATTATATCTCTTCCATTGTTGTTGGTGATTATTGAAGGCATAAAATTTAAACTTACAATTTAGGTATATAGGCAAATTAAGGGTCCGTTGTCAGCAATGTTGAAGCCTCTAGGAAAATCTAATTGAGTGAGGAAATTGGTTTGAAAGGTTTGTATCATAATTATACAGTAAAAGTATGGCGAAGCTTAAATAATGATTTCAAATCTTATGATTGACTTAATAATTAGTTTCGATGGAGGTGTTCTTAAGGCAAAGAAATGATAAAAATGCTAAAAAATTTTGCTTTAGTTCTACTTCAATTTTTTGGAAATTTTCCAACAACAAAATTTTTTTGAAATTTTGCTTTAAAAAAAGATTTTTTTTCTAACAACAAAGAAATAACTATGGAAATTTAATATGCTGTGATGATATCAGTCATTGTTGGATATTTAAAAAAAAAAATCAATAGAATTTGTGAAAATTTTTGTGGGAAGGTTTGATGTTGGACAGTAAATATAAACTATCAAAAAGAAAAAGTTTTCCAACAATGGTAACAAGCTCTTGAAAAAAGGAGACTTTTTCTAAGTGCAAAAATTTTCCTTTGAAACAGGTATACTTATTTCCGAAGATGGCTTATTGTCCTTAAAAAAAAGTATAATTTTTTTATCAAAAAAAAATTAAAAAAATTAGTATATCTACCGTGATATTTATTGCTCTCATAAAAAACCATTGAAATTCGTGAAATTTTGGTGAGAAGTGGGTGCCATAATTTTTTTTCCAGATGTAAAAATAGACTGTCAAAAAAATTCAAGTATTTTTTAATGAACATGTAATTATTAACCTAAACACTTGATTTAAGTACTGTTAATTAAGAAGAAAGGACTCCTTTTTTACGTGATATATTCCGTTTATTGCCCCCAAACTCTTTTTATTCTTCTCCTCCTCTCTCTGTCTCTTTCGATGTTCGATCCAAAAGTGTTTTCTTTGATCCCAATCCTACTCCCCGCAAGGCCCAGGCCCAGGCCGGGGCCGGGGCCGGAGATCGCCTCGGTCTCCGGTCTAGGCTTTTTGATCCAACTCTGGGATTTTTGCTCGAAAGCCTTGCGCTCCATCTAGGCATTTCTAGGGTTTTGGTTGCAATTATATCTGTTCGAAGCTCAAAGAGGTCCAAGAGCGTGGAAGCCCTCAATGGCCGGTGGTGGAGCTCTCCCATGCCCTTCTCGTCGCCGTCACGGTCTACCTTGTCTTCACCTTCTTCAAGTTCCGCCACTTTCCGGAGACCGCCACCATGCTCAACGGCGACCGCAGCTTCTCCGGTGGCACGGGTCGACACTTATTGGGCTCTATCTACCGCACAATGACCAGCTGGTGCTTTGTGCTCGCTCCCTCCGGTCGCTCCATCAGCGTTATGGTCGGATCGCTAGCGAGATATTGCGGCGGTTCGAGCAGACCGAACCAGAACCGGATGCGAAGCGGTAACCTCCGAACTGGAGAAGACGATGCGTAAGGCTTGGGTACTTGGGCTCAAGGCTTGGGAGGAGCTGGAGAGCTGCAAGACCGGGGCAGAGTTCAATTCCACCAGCGTGCTTGGGGGAAAGCCTGGGTCATGCTCGTCGACAATGTTAGTGAATGGCGTAGAAGCGGGTGCTGACGGGGAACGGGTCATGTTCCTCCCATGCAGGCTCGCAGTGGGCTCGTTGATCATGGCGATCGGAACACCTTATGTCACCCTTGAGGAGTTGGCATCCCCAGTTTGCATGGCTCCAACAGGAGAACGGCAAGAAGATTCTAAATTAGTTTATTATTATTACTATTTATTATTTTTTGGGTTGGTAACAAGCATAATGGATTACAATCTCAGAAACAAAGTAGCGTTGTTATCAGCACCAACCAGCAGATTAAGCTGAGGTGGGAAATTATCTATGCATACCTGAGCTGTATCTAGATTCTAACAACCATGGGTTCTGTCCAGCGGTTTGGTTATCCATAGCAAATGTTTTAGCAGTGGTTTTGGGATATTCTATTAGCAGTTGCGACCTCTCACATGGTCTCTGCTACTTGTAATGACTCTGCAATCGCAGCAGATAACTGGATGTTCCCCATACGTGTCATCTGTTTGGTGTTTGAACCCTTTTAATGTGATTAGATTATTCGAGAACAATTCCACTGGATATAATGATTCTAAATTAAAAAATAAATAAATAAATCTATTAAATTTTTTTAAAAAAATCAGCTAACAAAAAATAGAAAAAAAAAAGAAAATTAGAAATATAAGGGCTTTCTAAATTGTTTATAAATTTATATACTTAAAAATAAGCGAACACATCCAAAAGAACAAATGGTGGCAAAAGCAACAATACAATGCATCATTAATTTGTAACACCAAATTTTTTAAAATTAATTATGAATAATTTGTGAATAATTTGTAAAATCAATTTGAAAACTTTTTAATAATTCGGAGAATATTGTGACTATCTTTGAGTCCTCACCTCCAAATTTACTATCGTCTTCACTTGTTTGAACTTAATCGGTAATAACCTAAAACTTCGTACAAAAAGACTAGATTGAAGGTATTATTTTAGGCTCTATAGCCTTTATATGTATACAAAATCTATTTAATATTTACCTACATGAGTATTCAATCACTCTTCAGTGTAAGTCTTATCATCCTTGGCAAGTTAAGGATCCAATTCTCATCAAAATCTAATCACAAATAATTTGATTATCCTATGATCATCCTAAAATAGGTCTATGTTATCATATCACCTAATCCATATTGAGCATTGGCTAGATCTGCTTGATTTCATTTGTAACGAACCTCAATCTCACTCAAGGATTAGCTAGTAGGTGTTATTTAGATTGTTTGGTCTTATTTTTATGTACTCAAGATCTGTTCAATACGAAATCAATGTAAGACTAAACACATGCCCTCACCAATTTTCACACACATCAGCCTATATTAATGTATATTTAGTCCTAAACTATTTGTGCATTGGAAAGATCTTGGACACATTTAAAGAGCTAAGAAATTTAAATAATAACTTCCAACTAGCCTTTTTAAAAGAGTTTATGAGTCATTATAGAGGTAAGTTTAGACTTGTAATAGTTATGAACAAGATAGTTCTTGGATACATACACACACATATGATCAAAAAACTCAAATAGCACCTTCTACCTAGTCTTTTTAGATAATTTATTACTTGTTATAAAATAGTTACTTTCTCATTTAACTATGATTTCAATCTAGCTAGCAAGGTTGATCATTAATAACATGTATGTATAATAGAGCCCATACTAGCATGTATTTAATTTCTCATCGACTATGCATTGAAGAGATCTTGGATACTTATACAAAACCTAAAATCTAAATAATATCGTCTGGCTAGCTTTCTTGGGTATGCGCCTAGATCTAAGCTCTACCTAGAGGTAGAACTTATGTTTCCTTAATCTAGGGTCCACTGCCTAGAGTCCTTGTAAATCAGGAATGGTGACCTTGGATCTGTAAATTGATAGCTCTACCTTTAGATTATAGAGCCCTAATATGGGTACTCATCTCTTAGCCTAACATATATCAATTGATCTATCCTATATTAAACAAGAATCCCTCATCTAAACTACTATCAACTAGCCTATCCTATAACATAATTAAAAATTTGACTAAGAAATGAGTGATTATGGACATAGGATTAGAATCCCAGGATGGGTGCTCATAGATATCATGGGCCTTAGAATCTTGATGGAAGAGAGAGAAAATGATTGAATCCTTATACAACTAGAGAGATATAGAGCTAGAGAGAGTAAAAGAATATTATAATGGTGGTGGTACAGAGGACATCTAGTGATGTTGTAGGTAGATGTCCAACATCTTTGCAAGGGTGAAACATGATAGTATCACGAATGAAATGTCTAATAATGTTGTAAAAATGACATCCAAAGGAATGATAAAGTGGTTTTGAGGAATGCTCATAGAAGAAGAAAGAAAAAGTAGGAATACTAAAAAACTCTGTTTGGCAGCATAGGGGTTCTGGGGTCATGCAAGGTTGGAGAGAAGTAGAGGAGCACATAAGAGAAGATAAAAGGAGAGGAGGCATTGGTGTAAGTGGAAATTAACTTGAATGAAGAGAAAAAAGAAAGGAAGGTAGGTGGAGTATGGAGACATTAAGTCTTTATAGAGTTGTGGGACCACACATGGTGGAGAATAAGGAAAGGAAAGGAAAGAGATTGCATTAAAATTAACATATGAGATATCTACTAACAAGTGAGTAGAAAAGAAAGTGAGGAAAAGTATTGTGCAACTTCATTGGTGGGAAAGAAGAAAAGAAGGAAAAAAAAGGCCAGGGCAACAACTTGGCAATGTGATTGTTGGGGATAAGAAGAGAAAAATATAAGAAAGAAATGAGCAACGATGTGGTTGGTTGGCTTGTGGGGAGAAGAAGGAAAGAAGAATAAGAAAGAAAAGGGTGATAATTTGGTGGACTTGTTGGTGAGGAGATGAAAGAAAGAAGGACAAAGAAAAAAGTCATGTTCTTAGCTAGCATAGGTTGTAGGGAGAAAGAAGAAGAAAGGAAGGACAAGAAAAAAAAGAAAGAGTATCCACTAGCTTGTCTTAGTTAGTAGGGAAGAATATAGCAAGGAAGAAATAAAAGGGCATGCTGACTAAAAGGAAAAAAAATAAAAGGAGGAGAAAAGGAAAAGAAGAAAAAATAAAAATAATGGAAGGAGAATTTTCATCGAAGTGAAGATGTTGAGGGGAGGAGAAAGCATTCAATGTGTTTCATGTAATTTTTAGGTTCCTATAGTTCCATGAATTAGTGGAAACAAAAGATTTATTTAAAGCATAATAGGTGCAATGCTTGTGATAGTAATATATACTAATATAAAGAATTGTGGAAATACAGACATTATACTATAATGATATTATGTTATGATATCAAATGCAATTATTTTCATGTTTTAAACTTGTGAACTAAGTTCAACAAATAACTTTTCGATGGGCATAAGAAAGTATTTCTAAGTAGGAGCTTCAAATTGGAGTTCTAATAAATAGATTTCTTTTAGCTTTTGAGCAAAATTATTTCTAGTAGAAGCTAACTTAAAGATTTTACCAAACATCTCTTTGCACCTAGAAGTGCTTTTAGGCTTCGAAAAGTGCTTGTGATCCCTTCCAAAGCATTCCAAAATGGGGCCTTAGAAAGAATAATGTGATGGTGGGATTGACTAGTTGGTAAGGAGGTAGCAAGGAAAAAGAAGGAAGAAGAAAGGAAGGAGGAGAAAACAGAGAAGCATTATATCTTAGCACACTAGCAAAATAGAAGCCATCTATTTTTATGTCCACATAATACCTAGATAATAGACTTAGGAAATGTAATATTTAGTTTCTATGCTCTTTTTTGTAGTATAAATTATCATCGATGATTCAAAATTTTTTCTCTCAAGCCTAGCATACAATAACTCTAATAGGGTCAAGCTTTATCAAACAACTAAGGAATTGACACCAAATATCTAAGCCAATAGATTTGATCTAATATCTTTAAATTATTGATTATTAAAAATTCATTTGTTTGAAGATCCTTATCTTATATATGTTATTGGACAAAATATTTATTGTTTCATTTTTTAAAAGGAGTCTCTTTTTTACTATCAGATGCACCTATACAACTACGAAACTTCAAATCATATGATTTTTTCATTAAGTAGTTAAAAAATAGTAAACCGCATCCAATGGATTAGATCATCAGTCTTGGACCTCGATCTTCCAGTTAGGACTAATCTTATTAGGATAAGTGTTTGGTACCTAAATATTAGCACTACAATAATATTAATATATATATATATATATATATATAATTAGTTAATAGCTTTGACTTTGGATCAATAACCAAGCAATTCTTCAACCAGTTAGGACTAGGACTAGGTGTGGGTACGGTTATCGATCAAGTTCACATGTTAAAGTAATAACCATAGTCTCAAAATCACATAACCCAACTTCAAAATGGATCTAAACTATGCCCATGTGTACTTATATGTGATAATTATTATGAGATGCATATTTTGTCAAAAGAAAATATTTGATTTTTTATTTTTTATTTTTGGCATGCACATCATTCCATATCTTCTGCATGTCATAATCAAATACATTACCTTATTATCTTATATAAGAATTCAAAGAGAAGATTCAAAGATACATTCACTTATATGCCTAGATAGAACCAACGATATTCCTTCCAATTTCTATCCTTCATTTACAATGCTAGCTGACCTCATAACTCTTTCCTTTCTCTTCCTCTTAGTTTAATATGCATACTTGTTTAGAATTTGATATATGCTATTTGAAACTAAATATTATAGATCTTTATCTAAAAATTTTTACTTAAATGTGCATACTTGTTAGGTATTAGATATATAAGATTCTTGAAAAACTATCATATGTTTTGAATCTTTAACTCTTAGCTTGATGATATTGCGGGCCCTGCCAATGGATTTATACATTAGTACTTATGTCTATTCTATAACCTATATTATTCTAGCTTGACGTAATGCATAAATGCAGTATTTCGCCTACTTCATAATGTATAAGTGCAATAACTATGGTATTCTGGTCCAGTCTATGAGATATAAAAATGATATTTCAACATATTCCATAGTATATGAAAGCATTTTTCCACTCATAGCATTCCCAAATTTATATTGCCATGAGTGAGGCTTATTTTGATACCATTTGTAATGATGCTAGATCATATTGCCAAAGTTAAATCCCTGATCTTTCTGCTTGGATTGACCTTATTAAGATGAGTGCGGGGGCACCCACGTATTAGCACTATCATATGTATGTATGCATGTATGTATGTGTGTGTGTATATATATATATATATGTAACAAATAATTAATTAATAGACTTGGCTTTGGATCAATAACCAAACAATTCTTTGACTAGTCAAGGTTAGGTCTTGGTATGGATAGGGTCATGAAGTTCAGGTACTGGAGTGATATCTCTAGTCCCAAAATCATAAAACTCCACTTTATCATGGATCTAAACTACACCAACATGCACTTATATTACTAGTAATTGTTATGAGATACCATATATTGTCGAAATAAAATTTTTGAAATGTAATATTTTTGGTTTTGTTCAATGCACGATCTTTCCTTATCTTCTGCGTACCATAATTAAATGCATTGCAATATTATTTCCTAATATAACCAAAAGAGAAAATCCAAAAAGATACACTCAACTATATGCGCAGATGGAATAAAGGTACGCACCGACATATTCCTCCCGGTTAAGAACTCTTTGCCGGTCAAATACCACCCATCACCAAAGCCACGTGGAGACGAAGAAATGGCATCCACAATGCTAGCCAGCCTCGCTAATCTCTCCTTTCTCTTCCTCTCCTTTGTCTCTTCACGCCCAGAGGCAGCCAACAGCAATGCACAGGCATTCGTCCAATGCTTCCTCAAAAATACTGGCTCCAATGACTCCACCAGCAATAGCGTCTACCTGCCTGGCACCCCCTCCTATAGCACTGTATACAGCTCCTCCCTCAGGAATGTGAGATTCGTAACGCCAAAGGCCACGAAGCCAGCCGTCATCCTAACTCCCACCAATTCCGGCCATGTTCAAGCTGCAGTCACATGCGGCAAGGCTAATGGCCTTCGCATAAGGGTCCGGAGTGGAGGCCACGACTACGAGGGACAATCCTTCGTCTCTGCTGGCGATCCTTTCGTCCTTCTTGACCTTATCAACTTTGCATCAGTCACAGTTAACCCAACTGATGGCACTGCATGGGTAGGGGCTGGTGCAACGGTTGGCGAGGTCTACCACCACATCAGTGTCGGGGCCAAGAACCAAACTGCTGGGTTTCCTGCAAGCATCGGCATAACCGTCGGCGTTGGGGGATTGTTTAGCGGAGGTGGGATTGGGACTATGATGAGGAAGTATGGGACCTCTGCTGACAATATCGTTGATGCCGTCATCGTAGATGCCAATGGCAAACTCTTGGACCGAAAATCGATGGGTGAGGATCTCTTTTGGGCCATTAGAGGAGGAGGTGCAGCGAGCTTTGGTGTAGTCCTCTCATTCAAGATCAATTTAGTCTATGTCCCTCCCACAGTCACCGTTTTTCGGATCGACAAAACTCTAGAGCAGGGTGCAACTATGTTGGTGGAGAGGTGGCAGCATGTAGCCCCACATTTTGATGACGACCTTTTCATCAGAATTCTTGCGAGCGCCATCGATGACGAGGACAAGGGGAATCGCACAATCCGGGCTAGGTTCGAGTGCCTATTCCTTGGCACGTCCAAGGAGCTCCTATCCATACTTGATAAGAGCTTTCCAGAGTTGGGAGTGAAAGCCCAAGACTGCACTGAGATGAGTTGGGTAGATTCTACTGTCTACTTCGCCCGAGCCCCTAAGATCGACCCAACCTTGTTATTGAATAGGAACCAATATTTCAACTACTCCTTCAAGGCCAAGTCAGACTTTGTGAAGGAGCCTATCTCTGAGCAGGGGCTGAATAAGATCTGGGAGTTCTTATTAGAAGGAGTGGGTCAACCTTTGGAAATGATAATGGATCCTTTGGGAGGGAGGTTCGATGAGATAGCGGAGTCTGCCATTGCTTTTCCTCATAGGAAGGGGAACTTATACAACATCCAGCACTACATGATGTGGAATGATACAGAGGTCCAGAAGCATTTGGATTGGATGAAGAGCTTCTATGATTTCTTGGCTCCTTACGTTTCCAAGAATCCAAGAGCTACCTATTTAAACTACAAGGATATAGACCTCGGAAGGAATGAGATAGGTAACACAAGCTACTCCGAAGCCAGTGAATGGGGGGAAACATACTTCTTGAACAACTTTGAAATGTTGGCAAAAGTCAAGGCTAAAGTTGATCCTGATAACTACTTCCAGAATGAGCAAAGTATTCCACCATTTTCAGCTCATTAATAAATCCTTTTCTAAGAATAAGAGTTACATGTTTCTTTCCATGTAAAATAAGATGTGTGTGAAACATTTCACTACATTTATTTGGAGATGGAATAAAGGAATCACCAATATCGAGTTTTCTTTCATCATCCAAATTCTCCCTCTCCTCCATTTGCAACAAACCCACTGCAACAAAATACACTGCATGAACCAAACCACAGTATCACCAACGTGTCAATATTTCTGGGCTTTAACCATATGAGATATTCAGCCGACTGTTATATCTTGATGATTGTAGTTTCAGTCAGAATTTTTTTTCAGGAAGAAAGGCGAAAAAAGTGAAACATCCAAAATTCATATTTTTCATTTTGAAATCAACTTATTTATCCAACAATACGTTACCTACTCACAACTAACCACATTTGATTTTTAAACTCAACAAACTACCAGACTTATTAATAAAATACTCATTGTATAATAACGATAACAATAAGAAATTAAATTTTAACACTCCCCCTTAATTTCTTATTGTGATATTCAATAATTCTCTAAAGTACTGAAACTTGTCTCTTGAAAGTACTTTAGTAAAAATGTCTGCAACTTGATCATTGGAGCTGCAATATTTGATTTGAATCTTCTTCTTCTCCACTGCATCTCTAATAAAGTGATGCTTGATGGCAATGTGTCTTGTACATCTATGGTAGACT
This sequence comes from Metroxylon sagu, assembly GCA_017589505.3. Lineage (NCBI taxonomy): Eukaryota > Viridiplantae > Streptophyta > Magnoliopsida > Arecales > Arecaceae > Metroxylon > Metroxylon sagu. Next base: position 915,104 of record JACVBY030000494.1, on the reverse strand, counting down.
GGATTCTTAGTCATAACAATTGCTGATTTGTTGTCACACAAGATTGGAGTAGCTTCTTCTTGCTTCTCACAAATATCCTTTAAAATACGCCTTAATCATATTGCTTGTGAAGCTGCCAATGATGCTGAAACATATTCAGTCTCGGCTGATGATTGTGCCACTGTTTGTTGTTTCTTAGAAGCCCAAGCAACTGCTCTTGAACCAAGAGAAAAAATATATCCTGAAGCGCTTCTCATATCATCAATACATCCAGCCCAATCACTGTCACAAAATCCCAATAATTTTGCATCAACATTCTTCTCATACCAAATACCAAAATCAATAGTACCTTGAATGTATCTCAACTCTCTCTTAGCAGCCCCAAAATGAATTTGAGTAGGTTTGTGCATAAATCTGAACAACAAACTTGCTGCATACATAATATCAGGTCTAGTAGCTGTCAAATATAATAAACTTCCAATCAAGCTTCTATAGAGTGATGCATTCACTTCTTTGCTTCCATCTTTTTTGCTTAGCTTTTCATTCACAACCAATGGAGTACAAACTGATTTACAATTCACCATTCGAAATTTTTTAAGAAGAGTTTTTGCATACTTCTTTTGGCAAATAAATACTCCTTCTTCTTGATAAATTTCAATGCCCAAGAATTGATGTAATAAACCCAAATCACTCATTTCATATTTTTGCTTTATCTCCATTTTAAAGTTAGCAATCATTCTTTCATCATTACCAGTAATCACCATATCATCAACATAGAGAGAAATAATAAGAATGTCAGATATACCTTGCTTCTTAATATATAATGTTGGCTCATTCTTACTTCTTTGAAAATCTTTATTGTTGAAGTAGGCATCAATCTCACTATACCAAGTTCAGGGTGCTTGTTTGAGGCCATACAAAGCCTTTTTTAGCTTGTAGACTTTTTTTTCTTCTCCATTTGCTACAAAGCCTTGAGGTTGCTCTACATAAACCTTCTCTTTCAGAGTACCATTCAAGAACGCTGATTTTACATCAAGTTGATGCAATAACCAGCCATATTTAGCTGCCAAGGCAATAAGAACTCTAATTGTATCATGCCGAGTCACTGGAGCAAATGTCTCTTCATAGTCAATTCCTGGTTGTTGAGAATATCCTTTACTACAAGCCTTGCTTTGTTCTTTTGGATAGTACCATCCAAATTGAATTTCATCTTGTAGATCCACTTGACACCAATCACTTCTTTGTCTTTTGATCTTTCAACTAACTCCCAAGTTTTGTTCTTCTCAATCACATTAATTTCTTCTTCCATAGCTTTCTTCCAAGTCTCTTCTTTAATTGCTTCTTCAAAACTTTCTGGCTCAACAACACAAAAATTGCAGCTAGCATACACATCACTAAGACTTTTCATTTTCCTTGGAAGTGTACTTGATGATGAATAACTAGAGCTTGATGATGAACTTGAACATATTTGTGGAGACATTTGTGGTGCATCTTCATGAACATTATCTTCATATTCTTGAATTTCTGATGTTTCATTGAGAATAATGGCCTGACCTTGGACTTTCTTCTCTTTCTAATCCCATGTACCCTTCTCATTAAAAATAACATCTCTACTAATAATCAACTTATTTTTCTTCAAGTTGAAAAGTCTATAGCCCTTTGATTTTGAGCTATAACCCACAAAAATGCATTTCTCACTAGTCTCATCAAGCTTGTTTCTAACATTCTTTGAAACATGAGCAAAACAAATACATCCAAAAACCTTTAAGTGATTCATTGATGGCTTCTTTCCACTCCAAGCTTCAATTGGAGTTTGATTAATCACTGCTTTTGTTGGGCATCTATTCAACAAATAAATTACAGTAGAAACTGCTTCACCCCAAAAAGACAAAGGCAATCCCTTCTCATGAAGCATTACTTTTGACATCTCCATAATGGTTCTATTCTTTCTTTCAGCCACTCCATTTTGTTGTGGAGTGTATCCAACCGTTAGTTGTCTATTCAAGCCAATATCTTCACAAAAATTATCAAATTCATTCGAGTTATACTCACTACCTCTATCACTTCTTACCACTTTAATCAAATGTCCACTTTGCTTATCAACAAAATTCTAAAATTTTTTAAAGATACTGAACACATCTGATTTTTGTCTCATAAAATATACCCATGTCATTCTAGAGAAGTCATCAATAAAGGTTAGGAAGTATTTGTTACCTCCATGAGATGGTGTTGACATAGGACCACATACATCTGTGCGAACAAGCTCCAATGGTTCTCTAGCTCTTCATGCCTTCTCTTTTGGAAATGCTTCTCGGTGTTGCTTTTCAAGTGCACAACCTTTACAAACTTCTTTTAATTCTTGTATAGATGGTAGCCCATACACCATGTTCTTCTTCTGAAGATTCTTCAAGCTTTGAAAATTCAAATGTCCAAGTCTTCTATGCCATAACCATGAGTCACCAACTATATTCATCTTCAAAGCTACATCATTCTTGTAAGAGAAAGTTAGAGGAAAAATTCTATTTTTCTTCATCTTGATCTTTACTACAGCTTGATTTCTTTTATCAAAAATTTTGCAAGAGTTTCTTCAAAGTGAACTGAGTATCCATGATCTACAAGTTGTCCAATACTTAACAAGTTTTGCTCCAATTTGGAACTAGCAGCACATCACGGATATATCTTATTCCCTTCTTTGTTTCTATGGCAATTATACCTTTTCCTTTTGCTTGAACTAAGGCACCATTACCCATTTTTACTTGAGAATTGGTAGTTGAATCAATCTCCATAAAAATTCTTTCATTGCTGGTCATATGATTGCTACACCCACTATCAAGAAACCAAACATCATGCTTTCGATCCATAGCTGCTTGACAAGCATAGAACAGATTGGCTTCACCTTCTTTTTCTTCAATGAAATTTGCTTGCTGATTTTTTTTCAAGTAACAATCTTTTTGGACATGACCAAACTTTTTGCAATTGTAACATTGAGGCTTTCCTCGAAACCAACAATCTTTCTCTACATTGCTACTTCTTTGACAAATTCTACATTTTTGTTGAGTGAACTCCTCATTAATTTGTCTTCTAAAGTTGCTTCTTCCTTTTCCTCTTGAGTTGCTTCTACCTCTTTCTCTTGTATATCTTCCACCTCTTGAAGATTCTTCTTTAGAGTCTTTATCATGAGGTCTTAAATTAACATTGAGCTTGGATTGAAAAGCACCCTCAATTGATTTTTCAGAACGCCTATTCAACCTTTGCTCAAATGCTTTAATTGATCCCATCAACTCTTCAATACTCAAAGATTCAAGATCTTTAGTTTCTTTAATAACAGCAATAATGGGGTCATATTTTCATGCAAGCTGATTTTTTCAACAATTCTTTGATCAGAAATAGTATCCCCATATATCTTCATTTGATTCACAACCTCTATGACTCTAGTGAAATAATCCTTCAACAACTCCATTTCTTTCATCTTTAAATTTTCAAAATCTCTTTGCAGAGTTTGAAGCTTTACTGTTTTTACCTTAAAAGTGCCTTTATACTCCTTTTGAAGAATATCCCAAGCCTCTTTTGATCTTGTTACATTAATAATTCTTGAAAAAATTTTATCGGCAACTCCTTGTTGAATCAAAGCTAGAGCCTTTGCATCTTTCTTCCTTTGATCCTTCAATTATTGTTTTTGGGCATTACTCAAAGCAACTGTATCATCCTGTTCATCATACCCATCTTCTACATACTCCCAAAGATCATATGATAAAAAAACTGTTTTCATCTTCACAAATCAGAAATCATAGTTTTCTCCATAAAAAATGAGAACTTGTGATTGTTGAGCACTTACATATTGATTGCTTGAACTCGCCATCTCCAAAACTTGAGACTGCTTGGAGGTATCTTCACTCAAGCCTTTTGTCGAACACCTTGAAAGCGTGGGAAGACTGTTTGGATGTATCCTTCTTTGAATTTTTTTTTTTAAGATCGATATCTGGAAACCAGGTTTGTCGCCTACGTATGCACGGAAGCGGTATCTTCTTCTTAGATACCGCCTGCGTTATGTCCGTATTTTTTTTTTTTTTTGATTCGTTTCGATGTTTTGGTGAAATGCGGAAGGGGAGCACCGCGTTGCTATGAGAAGGAAGAGATTTGAGCGATGGAGACTCGGCGGAGGATCGTCGGCGATGTTCTGATATCAGTTTGATAGCTGTAGTTTCAGCCAAAATTTTTTCTCAGAAAGAAAGGCAAAAGAAGTGAAACATCCAAAATTCATATTTTTCATTTTAAAATCATACTTATCTATCCAACAATACGTTACCCACTCATAACTAGCCACATTTGATTTTTAAACTCAACAAACTATTAGACTTATTAATAAAATACTTATCGTATAATAACGATAATAATAAGGAATTAAATTTTAACATATCTCAGCTTGGACTGATGGGCCGAGGCTTGACGTTTTCTTGGGGGTGATATTGGGGCATATGGTCTAGATCCTTCGGGTTTAAACTAACTAGTGGCGAGAGGTGAGAGGGGGTAATCACTAGGTTGAATAGAATACGCTTGGAACTTTTGGTTTAAAAGTCTTCTCGTGTTAAGAGTTGATAATTAATCAAATCACACATCTTAAATTTATTTTAAGGAAATAAGTCATGGTGATCCGACCTCAAACCTAGAAATTGATTGATCTTGCTAAGATTTCTCATGCAACCCAGGCCAATCGAATTACTATCACTTCCTGGGCTCTCGAGGCATTTCTGATACTGCTAGTGTCTCAAGGATGGTTGACAGCTGACCAATAGAAAAGATCAAGTAGTCGAGAGGATTAATCATAAAAATACTTTTTGTCTTATATAAGTGGATTATGATATGTATAGTATTTATTCATTCATCTTTTATTTAGGTGATTTTGGAACCCTAAATTTTTTCTGAATCTAGATAATGACTTTTAGTTAAGTTGTTAAATGATTTGATGCAACAAATTATGATTCATTTATAAGTAGGAAATTAAGGAGTGGGAGCAAGAAATCATCGATAAGATTTAGAAATGAGATGAGTCAGAAGAGTTAGGATGTCTCATTTAGGAAGATCGGAAAAAAAGAAAAAAGTGGAAAAGTTTGCAGTGTAAAAGAAAGTTAAAATTTAAAGATCAAGAGAAATTTGGTTCGTGGAAGGGGATAGACATATAGCTTATTTTTACTAAAAATAACCGGACTATTACCATATTTCAATAGGATAATTAGATCTCTTCCATTGTTGCTGGTGACTATTGAATGCATAAAATATAAGCTTGCAATTTAGGTATATGGGCAAATTAAAGGTCTGTTGTCAGCAATGTTGAAGCCTCTAGCAAAATCTTATTGAGTGAAGAAATTGGTTTGAGAGGTTTATATCATAATTATACAGTAAAAGCATGGCGAAACTTATATAATGGTTTCAAATGTTATGATTGGCTTAAGAATTAGTTTCAATGGAGGTGTTCTTAAGACAAAGAAATGGTAAAAGTGCTAAAAAATTTTGCTTTAGTTCTACTCCAATTTTTAGAAATTTTTCCAACAACAAAATTTTTTTGAAATTTGCTTTAAAAAAAGCATTTTTTTTCAACAACAAAGAAATAACTATGAAAATTTAATATACTGTGATGATATCAGTCATTATTGGATATTTAAAAAAATCATTGGAATTTGTGAAAATTTTTATAAGAATGTTTGATGTTGGATGGTAAAGATAAACTATCAAAAAAAAGTTTTCTAACAATAGTAACTAGTCGTTGGAAAAAGAAGACTTTTTCTAAGAGCCAAAATTTGCCTTTGTAACATGTATGCTTATTTCCAAAAATGAATTATTGTCCTGAAAAAAGTAGAATTTTTTTATAAAAAATTTTAAAAAATTAGTATAGATATTTATTACCCTCACAAAAAAACCATTGAAATTAGTAAAATTTTGGTGAGAAGTGGGTGCCATAATTTTTTTTCCAAATGTAAAATTAGACTATCAAAAAAATTCAAGTATTTTTTAATGAACATGTAATTATTAACCTAAACACTTTTTTTAAATACTGTTAATTAAGAAGAAAGGACTCCTTTTTTACGTGATATTCCGTTTCTTGCCCCCAAACTCTTTTTATTCTTCTCCTCCTTTCTCTCTCTCTCTCTCTCTCTCTCTCGATGTTCGATCCAAAAGCATTTTCTTCAATCCCAATCCTATTCCCCGCGAGGCTGAGGCTGGGGCCAGAGATCGCCTCGGTCCCCGGTCTAGGCTTTTTGATCCAACTCTGGGATTTTTGTACAAAAACCTTGCAGTCCATCCAGGCATTTCTAGGGTTTTGGTTGCAATTATAGCTTTTCGAAGCTCAAAGAGGTCCAAGAGCGTAGAAGCCCTCAATGGCCGATGGTGGAGCTCTCCCATGCCCTTCGCGTCGCCGTCGTGGTCTACCTTGTCTTCACCTTCTTCAAGTTCCGCCACTTTCCGGAGACCGCCACCATGCTCAACGGCGACCGCAGCTTCTCCGGAGACCGCCACTTATTGGGCTCTATCTACCGCACAATGACCAGCTGGTGTTTTGTGCTTGCTCCCTCCGGCCGCTCCATCAGCTTGATGGTCGGATCACTAGCGAAATGTTGCAGCGGTTCGAGCAGGCCGAACCAGAACCGGATGCGAAGCGATAACCTCCGAACTGGAGAAGAATATGCGTTAAGGCTTGGGTACTTGGGCTCAAGGCTTGGGAGGAGCTGGAGAGCTGCAGGACCGGGGCAGACTTCAATTCCACCAGCGTGCTTGGGGGAAAGCCTGGGTCATGCTCGTCGACAATGTTAGTGAATGGCGTAGAAGCGGGTGCTGACGCGGAACGGATCATGTTCCTCCCATGCAGGCTGGCAGTGGGCTCGTTGATCATGGTGATCGGAACACCTCATGTCACCCTTGAGGAGTCGGCACCCCAGCTTGCATGGCTCCAACAGGAGAATGGCAAGAAGATTCTAAATTAGTTTATTATTATTATTATTACTATTTATTATTTTTTGGGTTGGTAACAAGCATAATGGATTACAATCTCAGAAACAAAGTAGCGTTGTTATCAGCACCAACCAGCAGATTAAGCTGAGGTGGGAAATTATCTATGCATACCTGAGCTGTATCTAGATTCTAACAACCATTGGTTCTGTCCAGCGGTTTGGTTATCCATTGCAAAAGTTTTAGTAATGGTTTTGGGATATTCTATTAGCAGTTGCGACCTCTCACATGGTCTCCGCTACTTGTAATGACTCTATAAGGTCACAGCAGATAATTAGGTGTTCCCCGAATGTGTCATCTGTTTGGTGTTTGAACCCTTTTAATGTGATTAGATTATTCAAGAACAATTCCACTGGATATAATGATTCTAAATTAAAAAATAAATAAATAAATCCATTAAAAATTTAAAAAAATAGCTAACAAAAATTTAAAAAAAAAAAAGAAAATTAAAAATATAAGGGCTTTCTAAATTGTTTATAAATTTATATACTTAAAAATAAGCATACACATCCAAAAGAATAAATGATGGATAAAGCAACAATACAATGCATCAGTAATTTGTAACACCAAATTTTTTAAAATTAATTATGAATAATTTGTCAAATTAATTTAAAACTTATTAATAATTGAAAGAATATTGTGATTATCTTTAAGTCCTCTTCTCCAAATTTATTGCCCCTCTTCACTTGTTTGAACTCAATCTTCGAACAAAAAGATTAGATTGAAGGTATTATTTTAGGCTCTATAGCCTTTGCATGTATTCAAAATCTATTTGATATGTAATTAATATGGGACTAAACACTTACCTGTATGAGTATTCAATTACTCTTCAGTATAAATCTTATCATCTTTGCCAAGTTAAGGATCCAATTTTCATCAAAATCTAATCACAAATACTATGATTATCCTATGATGATCCTAAAATAGGTCTATGTTATCGTATCACCTAATCCATATTGGACATTGGCTAGATCTGCTTGTTGTCATTTGTAACGAACCTCAATCTCACTCAAGGACTAGCTAATTAGTGTTATTTAGATTGTTTAGTCTTATTTGTATATACTCAAAATCTATTCAGTGCAAAATTAATGTAAGACTAAATACATGCCCTTACCAATTTTCACACACATAAGCCTATATTAATGTATATTTAGTCTTAAACTATTTGTGCATTAGAAAGATCTTGTACACTTATATAGGATTAAGAAATTTAAATAATAACTTCCAACTAGCCTTTTTGAAAGAGTTTATGGGTCATTATAGAGGTAAATTTAGACTTGTAATAATTATGAACAAGATAGATCTTGGATACATACGCATACATATGACTAAAAAACCTAAATAACACCTTCTAGCTAGACTTCTTAGATAATTAATTACTTGTTATAAAATGGTTACTCTCTCATTTAACTATGATTTCAATCTAGCTAGCAAGGTTGATCATTAATATGTATGTATGATAGAGCCCATACTAGCCTGTCTTTAATCCTACATCAACTATGAATTGAAAAGATCTTAGATCCTTATACAGGACCTATAAATCTAAATAATATCCTTTGGCTAGCTTTCTTGGGCATGCGCCTAGATCTAAGCTCTATCTAGAGATGGAACCTATATTTCCTTAATCTAAGGTCACCACTCCAGATCCAAAATCTTCCAACCTAGTGGAACCTTCTATAGACTTAAAATCCTAGAGAAGAATGGGTTGTAGGGCTTATATTTTAGGACTTCAAATGAAAGTCTAATGATTAGTGTATTGATTTTTAAAGATGTAGCCTATTTGAGAGGAATTTCTAAGCCTTGTCATTCAAGATCTACATGTACCTTTGCATCTAGCATTTTTACCATGCATTTCATATGATATGATTTGAAATTTATTTTTGAAGCTTGATCTTGACTTCATCATATCTAAAAGCCTAGTTTTACTATTTATTAAATAGCCATAATAATAATTCTTAGAATTTAACTTATGGAAATTAATAGAATTTTATGATTGAAAATAAATATTATGTTTTTCCTGCATCAAGAAAAATTCTAAAATATGGATCCACTTCATGCATTGAGCCATCCTATATTTAAACATATTTCTATTATACCTACTACCTCACTTAAAAAAGCTATTCGAAAGGTATTTTTTGAATCTTTTGGTTTTATATAAATATTGAAGATCTCTCCTTAGTGCATAACCATATTGATACTAAATGCATGCTAATATGGGCTCTCACATACTCTCATTATTTAATTCCTAGTATTTTTATCTAGCTTGAAATTCAAGTTCAATCAAATATAATCACAAACACTATAACTAGTTTATGATCAACTTGAAAAGAGCTTATTTGTAATGTCTCTTAGTCCACATGGATCATAGACCATGCTTGCTCTGTTAACATTTGCTATAAATTAGGGCCTTACTCAAAAATGCTAAGTAAATGTGTTATTTTTGTTCCTGGTTTCTAAATCGATACTCGGAGTTCAAGTTCAATCAATTCTAAATATAGACACTATAACTAGCTTTTGGACAAGCCTAAAAAAGCTTATTTGTAGTGTCTGTTAGTTCACATGCATCATAGATTAAGCTCACTTTGATAGCGTTTACTATAACCTAGTGCTCAATAATAAACTCGGTTCTCGGCCATGATTACATCTAAAGGACTGAATAAATTATATACTTATATGACAATACTTAACTTCCTCATAAATATTATTGCTGCCACAACAGGTAGCAAGGGATGCTAGAGAGATCCTATTTTCCACATCCAAAGGTCCTTTCCCCTAAGTCAATCACATTTCTTACATTTGCATTTTCTACTTCAAACTTGCCCCATCCTCCCCATATATTGGGCAATCCATTACATCCATCATGGCTTACTCTTAACTTCATTTGAAACTTTGAGTATATATCTCCATCAAACTGTTCCATGGCATCTCCCGTTAATTAGAATCTTTGCACCATTGTCTTCAAAATGTGATAATAGGTTTGTCTCTAGCATGAATGATGCATTTGTTGAAATATTCGCATGTTCAACAAAATATTTGACTTAGATCTTGCATTGATGCATGCCTTTACCATGGTTTAGAGTATAGTTATGAGAACTAGACCAAAGATAGGGTTGATAGTTCAATGGCCCAACTAGTAGATCAATGATTGAACCACATGAATATTTAAAATTAAAAAACATGATCTATAATGATACATAAAGATCATTTCTTGGTACAATTTAACTAATTTAATAACTTTAAATTTTAAATACTTAAAATTAGGTTATATAAACTACAATAGAATAAATATTTGGACTAATACTTGAAATTAACATTCAATTTCTAAAAAAATAATAACATGAGTTTAGTAGTATGATAGAAGTATAACAAAGACAAAAAACTCTTCATAAAGTTCATAGCTACAAAGTTATAGAAATAGCATTTTGAGGTTAGAAAGATGAGAGATAGAAAGATTTAAGACAAAAACTCAAAAAAGCACCTAAAAGGTAACACTAACATTTAAGTTATATTGGTTAAAAAGCAATTTCAAGAGATATGGAAAAAACCATTTCGATTTTACTAGTTCACATAGGGTCACTAGATCATTAAAAAAAAAAATTGACCAATTTATCTATTTTTTTATCAAGTCAGTGATACAAATGGGCCAATAGAAGAACCAATCCAATCAGGAGTCCGATTCAACGAACATACCATCCAATCCAATCTGGTTTTGATAACCATGTTCCAAAGGCATCACTATCACTTCCGAGGCTATCACCGCGATCTGCCTGCTCCTCATCAAGGTCTGAACTCTTTTCTTTGCCTTACCAGTAGATCCCTTTCATTTGCGAGTGTCAACAGCTCTTTGAGAGGATCTCTTCCTCCAACTACAAAAATTTTTCACAAAAGTTTGCCTAGCCTTCCTTTGCTCGATCTTCATTATTTGCTCCACTAACAGCTCAAACCTCATTTTTGTCGCTGACTCTGGCTTGTTTGCACTGCTTCCTTCAGTATTAACATTATTTATCTCCTCTCCTGGAGGCACATGATCATCCCCTGCAACTCCTGGCTTAGTAAACCCTTCGCCATTTTTCTTTCTTTGCACCAAGAGGAGTCACTTGTGAGGACCGAATGCCATGACTCGCCTCGAGAATCGTATTAACATGTGAGCGTAGATGGTTAACCTCATCCGGAGTCTCAGTCTCCATAGGGATTGGTATCCCCTGCTTCATGGGGGGTTAGCAGGGGAACAGCTTCCATGTTATGTTAAACATGAACTTCCACATGACAAAGTATGTTTGACACTTGACAGGATCCTCACACAGGTGACCGCACGTGCAAATTGTATGAGAAACATCTGACATGCGACCTTGTGGTTAAATTATCTGTTTCTCCCCCTTATGGTTTTGTTATTGGGATTTGCCATTTTACCGGACAATCAGATAGTAATTTTGACGGTATCTCCTTGTCCAGCTCACAATTTCTTCTTCCAAGTTCCTTGTCTCTTTCATGCGGCGTTAGAAGATGCTGAAGCACGTTTTGCATAAGATAAAAGGGGATGAAGAAGGATCATAACAAAAGAGTAAGAATAAACCCAATGAAAGGAAAAGATAAAAACCGGATGCAAAGAATCTGAGGATAGTTGGAAAATAAAATTTGAGTCTCCACACTAATTTCATACTCCATGGATGAAAGAGGTCGATAGCAAAGATGACCAAATGCACCACACGTCACCACTAAGAGAGATAAAGTGCTTATTTGAACCAAGACTCCAATTTCAGGAAATTTATTAGTGGCAACACAGGCAGAAGAATTCCAGCCACCGTTACGTCTTTTATTTTTTATATATTAATGACAACTTGAACAACTTTTATAATCAATAGCATATATTTTCACATCGATTCCTACATGTATTTCTAGACATAATCTAGTTTGAATGATACTAACAACATTGGATATAAAAGTTACTGTATTATCAGCAATCTATAAAAAAGCAAAGAACACATCCTAAGGTAAAGGACTGAAGCTGGACTCCAAGCAGAAGCCAGATTCCAAGCAGAAGATCCTACAAGTGTATCAATCTGCAAGCAGTTGCAAAAAACCAATACAAGCCCTTGACCATCAAAGTCATCTGGTTCTGACGAAATAAAAGTTTTTAGAGAAGAAAACATATGATCTGTTTGTTCTCTCAAAGAATTACATTAGTTCAAGTTACACAAGTGCTGGTGGCTTGATTACAACTAATGCAATGAGTTTTGACAGCCAATAAAGCAGCAGAATTAGTTATGCATTAAAATGAAACATCAAAAGCTGAATTCAGAATAGTCCAGACTCACCCCTGTCAAAACCAAAATCACAAGTTCAAAATGGCAACTTCACCTCTCGTGGTATGTCAAAACATGATATGATGTCGCAAAATATATCTGTGGTTCAACAATGTTTAGCATTAAAGACTTGTCCCAGTGAATTGAATCTAGGGGAGGTAAAATGCACCCCAAGAGAAAAATGTTGGCCTTACAATTGTTCCATATGGTTCTGAGAAAATTTGTCCAGCTGATATCAAATCCAAATAAACAATCTTCACCAGGCCCAGATACTCATGCCGCTATAACTTGATCCCTCCTGCGGTAGAGTGCCCCCTGAACCAAGCCCAGTACAACTTTAATTAATGCCAATTCATCAACTGAGATCCCATCAGGATGATGAAGAACCATGTACATGATCTCCATGAAAGCAGAGATTCAAACTACTTCAAGTAAGATCAACGAGTAATCTTCAGCAAGTCCAAGAGGCAAGAAGCGTTGCTACTCCAAATTAAGGACCATGCAGTGGAGACACAGACCAATGAAAAGTGACCAATGTTTGCATTATCAATATAGAAAGAGATATCATCTTCGCTGCTCATCAGCTTATCTAAAGAGATCAAATGACATAGCTTGTTGTTCCCTGCTCAGCTGAGAAAACCACTTCTTTACTTGTGTAACATAACCATATTCACTATCATCTGGTGAAAGTTCTAGGTGTCCAACAATTTCTTCAAATTTGAATGGAAGAAGATTAAGCAAAGCACCAACAGCTGAAAACTGAGTGGGGATACCCTTTTTTCTTGTAATGCTTGTATCTAGAATCCTGGACAAACTACATCTCAGCTCTGCAACTTCAATCTGCTGATAGCCACCTTCATCAACACCAAATCTGGCAAACAGAAATGAATGATGCAGGCAATTATGACTCAAAACTCCAAAGTAGCATAATGTTTAACATAAAGCAAGTGAAGGAAAAAGAAATTGATCACCAAAGAAATAAAAACAAGAAACAACAAATTTTCAATCTGATAAAACAGTTGGCATTTCCCACATTAAAAATCAACAAGGGAAATGCCAGGCAGTTTTAGGCCTCTAAGAATATATACCAACTAAATTATTTAGCCAACAAGCATGACCCTCATCCTCTGTTGCTAGAAGAGGAAATAGGTTGGACAGGTCAAGGTCATACATCAGGTTGCTATGCACCTAACACAAACACCTTTTGACCCATGAGCCAGTTAGAAGTGCCACATTCAAACCTGACCCAGGGTCAATCCTGCTGACTTGGACCTGAACCAGATGGACAGACAAAACTATGCTGTTCACTTTTTTCTTTTTTCAAGCTGCTTTGGACAGCTGACTGCATGATTAAAAACTATTTAGTTTAAATTTTTAGAGGAAAAAAAAAAAGAAAGCCAAACCTTGGGCTAACATCACTCTTCTTTGACGCAACATTATATATTTAAAAGAAAACTGATTTCTATCTATATTCCCATGACCCAACAAGTTTAGGATTCAATCCAAACCTGACCAAACTGCTGGTGGGTCTGGGTCAGCTTATATGTACCTCCAACAGCTCAGGTTAGGCAGATCGATCCAGGTTGGCTCAGGTCAGATAAACAAGTCTAGGTCAGGACTGTCATCCCTATCCCTCTCTCACCCATCTCCCTTTGCAGTCTTAAGGCAAGTAGATGCACATTGAACTTTCCTTCCCAAATCATAATACAGGGAAAACCATGAATCAAGGAACAGAATTATGTTGCATCAATTCAAGGAGAAAAGAGGAAAGATGGAAAAGTTAACATTGGAAGAGATTGGGGTGGAACATTTTCTTTTTTCACCTTTGGTTTCTTTTCGACAAACATAAACCTAGTAGGAACAAAGTAATTAAAAACAACATGCTTTTTCTAGCGTTTAGGTTACTCACGATTACAGAAACATGAAGTATAGCAGGAATTAATTTAGTAAACCAGGCCCTGCAAGATAAAGAAAGACATACCTTCCCAGCTGACCTACTAATACAAAAAGAGCAGCTGAAAACTCCTCAGACATGCAGAACTCCAGCATATTTACAAGACGAGACACAACTTTTTTGTATGTCCACTCCCACCTCTAAGTATAAGCATGACAAAGGAATAAGTCAGAATAATGTTGGTTTCCAGATAATAAGTAAAGAAATATGCACCGACAAATTTAATCAGACATCTAAAGCATCTTTAATGCAGAGAATTTATATAATATGAACAGATGACTAGGAGAAAAGTTATTTTCAGCAGCACAACGTTTGAAGCAGCAAGGACACCTTGACAGCCCATGTCTGTGCATTAACACTAAAACCCTAATTTTGTCATTATAAAAAAAAAAAAAAAAACTATATATGAACTACAGTATTTATGCAACATCTCCATTGATTCAGATTGGATGTTAATTGCTAAAGAGCTGGAAAAGCATAACATAATGCAACTACATAACATGTGTGGTAATGTGTTCTCAAGTTTTCTCTGTGCTTCTTGAAAAGTTGGGGTCTACTCTTTTTCATTCACACATGCATGTTAACATGCAACCGTGCATCCACATTTTCTTTCTTTTCCTTCTTTTTTCATCTCCTTTTTTTGTGGGGAGGGGGGGATTCCATTCTAGAAACTAGATCATGTGAAACAAATAGAGCTAACTCAAGATAAAGTTCATACCATGTAGCACCCAATCAGCTCCACCAAAGAGATTATATCTGTAAAGTAGCAAAAATTGCTCTCAGGAAAACAAATAGACCGATCGGCAGCGAGAGTTCCAGACTTGTATATACTGCAAAATCTGTCGCACTCAATCTTCAGTCCAGTGACTTTAGTTTTACAATCTGTCCCTCTGTCATTTATCTGAGAGCAAGATTGGGCTGTGCTGTTTGAAGCAGTTGACTTTTTCCCATCGAGATTATTGATATTACCAGCCAAAACATAACCTTGCAGCTCATCCAAAAGTAAACAAGCAAAATTATCCATACAAAGTTCATCCGTAGAAAATGGGCATTGCTCACAGGAAGGAAAGATCAGCATATGCTGTGTTGAATGGAGACAGGAAGAAGCAGAGAATGCATATTCATGCCCATGCTCAACTAGTGAAACCACCAATCTTATAGTATTTACAAGAAACTTGTAGTCATCCAGATTAAAAAATTTCTTGCCACATACACAAGCAAAAACATGTACAGCCAACAGAATCCAGGAAATATCACTTTTACACATTCGAAGGATTCTGTAAGAAGCCTCTAGAACAATACCGATACAGTCTACTGTAGCAGAAATTGATGCAAATATGACACAACCAGCAATAATCTGATCAACCGTAGCAGATCTAGTAGCCACACACAGATCACTTCCATTCAAATGATGAAATTTCTCTGAAGAGAAACAAGCTGACAATGGCTCAAGAAGTTTGTCAGCATACAACAGAACTCTTCTGTTAATAAGAAAATCCTCAATTAGGTTAACAAGGATGTTTAGCTGGCATATTTCTAGAATTAACCATCTAGCCTCCCCATTTGATATCACTGCAACAAAGAGCACATGTTAGTTGTTTCAAATGTGTAGATAGCATAAAAATAGCTGCAAGATTGTATACAATAGTGCTACAGCATTAACTCAAAATAATAACAAGTTTCTAGGCACACAACTGGGAGGTCAATTAAACTAGGAGATGAAAAGAAAAATAACAGATTGATACACAATGCATTTCATGAGACTACAAGTTGGCGCAAGACATTGCACACCCCAACATACATATTCATCTGTTGGATAGCATAAAATAAACAATAAAGAGAGAAAAAGGTGACAAGATACATATGGCCCATTTCTCAAGGAATGAGTGTTGCAGTTATAGGACAAAAACACCACCACAAAAAAAAGAACGAAAATATGCAATTTATAAGCAGATGCATGAAAAGGTATGATACTGCAGGAACAGATATGAACACAAAATAGTTTGTGACAAAAAAAAATGTATAATACTTATTCCAGCAAGTATTCGTAATGATCTATGGAAACAAATCACATGAAATTCAATGAATTCATGCTATAAAAGCACATAAGCATTCAAAAATATGAAATGAGAAGTTAGGCGAAACCTTTATTGATCTCTTCTGTAAAAGAATAAGAAGGTTGTAGAAATTCTCCACTCCTGGTGCATCTTGAATTTGCCGACGGTATACCAGAAATATTGTACAATAATAATGAAAAGAGAACCACAGCCTTCTCTCTGAACCAATAAAAATAAATTCACCTTAAATATAAGTAGATTCTCATGCTGATTTATTTATTAAAAAACAACTCTTCAATAAGAAAAACAATAAATAACCAATAGCCAAGATTTAATTAGATGGTTAACAAAAACTCCAAGGGGCTGTTTAGTTGCCAAGTTCTATGGAAAAAAGATTCCATATACTTTATACCTAAATTTTAAGGTATTGCTAATATATATGATAAGATCCAAAACAGAGTTTAGCTAAACCAATTTTTTATTAAGCAAAAAAAAGTGTCTGATAGTCACAAGGAGCCATATTTTTCTCAAGAATCGTTTCTTATAAAATAAAATCCCACCTTTCTCAAGGCGCACCGATTGGGACGTTGGGATAATGATGGGACGGTCCCATCTTGATATTTGGGATGGTAACCAGCCTTGGCATCCCACAGGACGTCCACCGAGACATGAAACCATGTTTGAGACCAGATCTACATCTCTCAATCACATCCTACCATATCAAAATAAGCTAGGCTCTCATGTCACCCCTCCATTACCAGGGATGGCACTAGGGTGAGCATGGGGCAAGTATGCTGTGACCCACACCCACTTCATGATGGAGAAACCCCCACCAGTCCCTTAACCCATACCTGCCTCGAGTTGGGTCAAGGTATCCCAAACACGCTCCAAGGGTAATACTTAAATCCGAATCCGATCTGACCCATCCCACCCTGTCATCTCTTTTTTCATCATACATATCAAACCAACAAAAGAAATGTAATATTAAATCTCGATGCCTCAGGTAATACTAAACAAAGAAAATAAAGGATAAGAGCTCGTGGAATGAAGGAAAGGAGAACGAAGGGGTGCCATAGAAGGAGGAGAAGCTGCTGTTGCAGAAGATGGAGAGAACCTAGACAGCAACATAGAGGAGAGGAGGTTGCGATGAGGCTGCTAGAATTTGGGAAAAGAGGAAATGATGAGAGCTTTAGTCTTATTGACTAACAACATTTTAGACTTTTACTAAATATATCAGGTCAGATTTGAAGTGGGCATGTTATGACCCAACTCCACCCCAAATATGCTTCAGGATTAATCTTTATTACCCGTCCCCCACCTCTAATTAATAGGTCAGAAAAAACCCACCTCGTTAGGGTTGGGTAGGTTCAAATACCTGGTAGACAGTACAAATTTTCACCCGACCCATGACCCCTCCACTCTTCCCCTCGATCCACCCATCCTCTTCCCCCACTTCTTCTCTCCATCCTTTTGTCTCCTCTTCATTCTTACATTATCTTATAATAATGTTTCAACCCACCAAAACCATTCTCTCACCAAACAACAAACTAAATAAAACAAGTCTAATCATACTTACTCTAACATGTTACACAAATAGTTACAAACCTGACAAACTAAATAGCCAAGGACCTCCAAAAGAATTGTCATTAAATAACTTACTTAGGTAGAAGTTCTGGTTCTGTAGCTATAGCATGAAGCACTTGGGTATCTATGCAGCCTTGAGATGTAACAGTATTCATATAATGTACTATCCTTGTTATGCTGCAAACATCCATATTTGAGAACACAACACAATGCTTGGGAATTTTCCCAAGTTCAAATCCATCACTGCCTCTGCATAGACCACTGATTTTCTTTGGTTTAGAAGCTTCTTTCATTCCAGCACATTCCGAGACAAGAAAAGTACCAAACTGATCAGATTTTTCAGCTTCAAAATTTTTGTCTGTATTTTAAAAACAAATATAAGAGCCTAAATCAGATTAATAAATAACCCAAGAACAAAATTAAAAATGAGTTTGGAAAACTTACCAAGCATTTCACCACTTTGCAAAACAACTGCGCCATCATGCATTTCTCCTTTGCCTTTAACTTGATTTTCTATGGTAGTTGCAGCTGTGGCATGGGTTCCATTTGGTACATACACTACTTCCCTTGATAAATTATGCATCTCTGAAGTAGAGTTTTGCATGTACCCATTGTCAAATAGTTGTTCAGAATGCAATGTGAACTTTGAAAAGCCACAGCTTGTGCTTCCTGAGAGCAATGGCTTGTCAGACACTCCTGATACTGCATCAACAGAGACCTTTGGATCAGAAATGGCATTGGGACCTAAAAGGCCATGGACAAGGGGCTTGAACCCCCAATGGCCCTTTAGCTCCGTGAGAGGAAGCGCATTACTAGCTTTCTGCACTGAATCACCAGAGTTACAGCCATTATGTGTCGGTTCAACATCCCTGTTACTATCATTTCCAGGAAAAGATGAGTTTCCAACATTACACAGAATATCATGCTGCTTGAAAACACTATCTGATTTGACAGCACCATTAATTCTTACTTCTTCAGATGAATGACTTAAGACTGGATTATCATTCAATGATAAATCCTGAAAATGAGGGGCTCTCTGTTTTGTAGTGTTGGAACTAATCTCCAAATTAATGACATCAAAGGTATGGAATGGCAGGGAATTACTTCTTTCAGTCTCAAATATCTCAGAAGTTCCCTCTACCAGAAAATGAGAGTCATCTTGTACGGACAGTTGGAGGCTTGCAGACCCAATTTCAGGCAAAGTAGGTGAAAGAGGCATCTCTATTGCAGCTTTATACCTTCTTTCATCAGCATCATTATCCAGATCAAGTATCTTCATATAATCCCCACATATCATCTTCTCAAAAGAAATTAAATCGGCTCGCTTACTGCTAACAGCATTAGATTGCTCTTCCATGCAGACAGTATTTTCTTTCATCTGAAAAGGTTTTACCATTTCAGGAAGGAAGCAAGGAACCCTACCATCTTCTGCTTCTATCTTATCTGCTTGCTTCTGAATGTCATTTTGATTAAGATACTGTACATCAGGTTTTGGCAACTTATGTAGCATTTTGTTGCTGCTGTGTTTGCAGGATTTTCTACTGATACCATTATGATTTTGGGCATAAAATCCTGTTCTGTCATCCAAATGCCCTGCGATCCCAGAGTTTATGGAGCCTGCAGAAAAACTAGCTTTTCTACTCAAAAGATTTTTCAACTCGGACAGTCTCTCTCCTATCTTCAAATGCAACTGATCATCTTCAGAATACAGCCATGCAACAGATTCTAGAGTATCTTGGATTCTCCTCTTTTTTCTGCGACCAGTAGACACCTGATCCTTAACACTCACTGCAGATGAATTCAGGCATGCATTTGTCCCATTTCCTTGGACAGAAGCTAAGTTGTTATTCTCTGCCACCAACCCAATATTTTCTGTTTGCCTAGTCTTAGCCACTCCACTAGACAGTTTCAGAATGGATGACCTCTGATTCACGTTCTCTGCTACTTCAGTTGAAGCAGTGGCAAAAAAGGCATCCTTTCCCTGTGAGCCCATGAACTTGCTATCAGAAAAAGATGCTGTAAGGGAACATACGGCAGAACTTTTTGACTTGATTCTGACAGAACCTCCAACTGGAGGCTCCAATTCAGAACTAATACCTGAGGTTGGTCTGGTACAGCTTCTTCTAGATAATTGATGGCGACTGCATTCCCTTGCAGAACCAGGGTGATCAAGTGAATTTATATAGCACATCTCTGGCAACCCAAAATCACTTTGTGAGTTAAAATTGCATGGTTTAGAACCCAAAAGGTTGTTCTGCAAGTTGCAGCCCCATAGCTCTGGAGATTCTGCATTCTGCATAACCAGTTCATAAGTGCTTGAAAGTTAATAAAACAGGAAGCAAACAAAAAGTGTTTCTATTAAAAAATTAATAACAATTTCGAGCAAAATGAGAAAAATATAAAACGTTAAATGCATTTGCAGGCAGAGCCTGGATATAGCATGGATATGGGTGTGGCAAGCACTAGAATAAGGTTTTGAGTTGCAATGCTGGAGTACCTTCTTGGTGGCAAGACATCTAAGGCAACTATACATGACCAATCAGGCTTATTGAAGAATTTTATGACGATGTCGCAGAGATTCCCTCGAACTTTCCATGAAAGAGTAAAATATTGATCTCCTAGGTGTTCACTCCCAAATATTAGTTTTCTCTCAATCTCTTGATGTGCTAGTCTTGAGAAAAAGACTGAGTTAACAGCTACCAATGGCTGTTTACTCATGGGTAACTTGGGTTAAAGTTTCTAAAACTGAGCTAATGTCATTGGTTTCTGTCTTCTAATTTAAAAAAAAATGACTGTCAAGATGACTGTGAACTTAAAACAAAATTCATCACAGCTATTATATTAGTGATATTTAAAATATATATATTAGCAAATATACTGTTTTCATTATATTCATGCTGGCTAATAATGTGTCGTCCATTTGCCAAATTGTTGTTTCCTATGCAACATTCTTTGACATTAAAAAAGAAAACTTAGAAGCATGCCTGATTAATAAGAGAATCTTGCTAGTTTTATATTTTCTATTGCATGATCAAATTTTTGCACTGAAGAATAGCTTCCATATTTTAGTTGTGCAGACCTGAGCATCAATAATATTCTCATAAATTTGACACCTAATAATCAACAAGATAACATGACACAGGCTATTACTTATGGCAAATAAATGCTAAAACTACCTTTAAAAAGGCAAAAGTGTCATTGTTCAGGTAGTGCATATGACAAATAAAGATATTAGATACAAACCTTTGCCAGATTGTCTGTACCTTCCATGCTACGCGATAGGAAGTCATGAAGTACATTAAAGTGGCATGACATTTGCATGAAATTCTGCTTTAAGAGATGAAGCTCTTTCCTTATAAACCTATTTTCCACTTTCTCTAGTTTATTCATTCTTTTAGCATGCTTTACTTCCTTCTTTTTCAGCTTGAGTTGCTCTCTTAGAAGCTTGACATCTGCAGTTTTGATGTTTGTTCCACCATTATGTCTTTCATCTCCAAAACATGAACAAACCCTTCTATCTCTCCCAGCAGATAAAATCTCCCCAACTTTCCTCTGTAATCCTTCGCTCCTTCGCTTCTCCTCCTCCAGCCTCTGGGACAAATTATCTGCCCGATCTTTTTCATCGATTGCCTTTTTCCTTTCTACTTCCATGAGTCTTCTTTGTTCTTCTGCTTTTGTCCTCTCCAGATCAGCACGTTTCCTCTCCCTAATTATCTTCTGCTTCTCTGCTTCAACCATTCTGTTTGCATCAACTGCTTTGGAGATCTCCGCAATCAACTTCTCTCTTGCTTCATTAGCTTCCATCTTTAGTTTTTCAAGGCAAAGCCTGTATTCATCAGCTCTGTTCCTCTCAATCTCTGCATGCCTCTTTTCTTCTTCAGCCTTGCTTTTTTCCACTTTGATCAACTTCCATGCTTCTGCAGCCTTTTTCTTCTGCACTTCAGCCCTCTTCTTCTCAGAATTGTTTTGCTTTTTCTCTTCCTCTAAAAGCTCTTTGAGTCTTTCTACTTCTCCCTCTGCATCTAACATGCGAATCAGCCCACTCTCATCTCCATTCTCACTTCTCAAATTTCCACTTTTCTGACGAGAAGATAGTTCAGCCTTCAAGTCATGGACTTCTTTCTCCAACTGGTTTCTAGCCGTGGACTCTTTTTCTTTTGCCTCTTTCTCTCGCTCTGCTCGTACCCGCTCCTCTTCATAAGCTGCATGACAATTCTAATCTGAGTTCAGAGAACCTCAAGGCACAATGGCATAAAAGACAATGCCCAAACCAAATTCATATGAGAACAGAAACCAGGCCATGGTAAAACATATTTACTTATACAATCAAAAATTTTATTTAAGAAAATGATAAAATAGTTTGGGATTAAGGCTTTGCTGCTGTTGCTGTTGTTGTAAAATGATAACACAAGATCATTCCACAAAAAGGAATTACAACAAACAATTGTAATAAGATGTGATTTTAACATGATGACCATAGGGGGCATGATGAGAGTCCTGATACCTTGGTGATGGTTATGTTAGGGGAAAACAGAACAAGAGTACAGAGGAGATGAAAATGAAGACACAGGAAAACAAATATAGGGCAAAGGGAGAAAAGTTGGGGTGATTTCGACCTAAAAAAAACTTTTATCTGGATCCTAAGTGGAATGGACCATAGTGGCATTATGGTCATGATGAAACACTGAAAATACAGATATATTCAGGACAATCACTCCACTAGTCTTTAGTCACCAATCCTCCTTAACAATGGAGCATAATCTAACCTGCTTTCTTTGCATTATGAAATCCATCTGTCGCCACCATACGAATCTATAAGCCTAATGGTTGCTTTACTCCCTTTCTAAGTTTGCTTAATCTTATGCCAGTCATTGGTTGTCTAAGAGGTTTTCACATACTGTCCCATATGTATACCTAGCCCACTGAAATATTACCCAAGCTGAAAAGCAGTTACAACACATGATCTCTTAATTCAATATCTTAGCGAAACAACTGTCACTGAAATGTTACGCAAGCTGAAAAGCAGTTGCAACACATGAACTCTTAATTCATTATCCTAGCGAAACAACTGTCACAGATCATGTTGCTGCTTGGTGCCTTCACCTTCATATCCTTAACGAATCACCAATATGGAGCATGAATTCTAAACCGTAGATTTCATGATGGGTTAAACGCAAATGGGTTAGAATCTGTCATAAAAGCATCATTTCTTAGGGGTTCAAATTCTTAAGAGAATTTGTTTATGGTAACTATCTAATTGGTCATGTCTTCCAGTTTGATTCAGCCAATAATTTGACCTTCAAATATGAACTGCGAAGCATAACAAATCAACGAATGAAATAACAATATAGCAAATAATGCCTATAGAAGAGTGAGAAACGAACGGAGAGAAAGAATCTATTATCAAAACTGTGATTCCTAGACTTACCCATCTTCAGATTTTGATTCTCGTTCAGAAGCTTATTCGTTTCATTCTCGAGGAGCTTCACGGCTTGCCGGAGAGCGTTCCTCTTCTCTTCCAGCTTCTGATACCGCTTCTTGATCTGAAACAAAACAAAACAAAACAAAACAAAAAAATAAACACCGCACAACAATCATCACCATAAAACGCAAACATCAAATATTCAAAAATTGGGCCAAAATGCCGAGAAAGAGAAGGGATCGGAAGCTTACCTCAGCGCAGCATGGATTCGGGGGTTCGCCCTCCAAGGCTACGTCGGCCGCCATGGGCGAATAAATGGATAGCAGCGGGATTCGGCTTAGGGTTTTGAAGGCATGGCGAAAGAGATGTTGGACGACTAGGGTTTCATTGCTGAGCCGTTGGAGACGCCGCCTTGGTACCGGGTTATGCGATGCATCGGTATTAGGATTGTCATCCAGATCCGGTGCAAGAAATAAAACTCCCTTAAACCCCCCTCTCACGTGCGAATCACATGCCACCACCGCCATGGCCGGCGACAGTCTGGAATACGTATAATATGGAGTTTGCATACGTATAATACGTATAATATGTATGTTATTTTCTTTTTGAAAATAAAAAAACAAGAGTAGTTATGGAGGCACCAAAGCGTGGTGATCCACATAACGCCCACGTATATTTTCACAAATATAATATTAAATGAGAATAATTATGATGGTCTCAAGATAGAAGTATTAAACAATGTATAAAAAACATATTAAAGCTTATACGCTTCATATTGATTAGATTAAAAATAATTACATTTTTATAAATTTCAAATATTGCCTTGGATGTTCACAACTTTTTTAATTGGATTATAGATGGTAGTTAAGAAACAATTTCTTCTCCGTAGTCATGAGCTTCTTCTTCTTGTTTTGAGCTAATTATCAAGAGATTTTAGCATTAAAATAAGCTAGCACCTTCAGAAGACCTTCAGAAGTTTAAGTTTCATCTGCACGTTGCTTTGAAAGAGATTTCACTTAAAAATTATGAAATGTTACAAAATTATATCTACTCAACCATAATTGGTTTGAAACTTGTCTTACTTCAATTGAAATGATAGGTCTACCATTTCTATACCAACTTCTATTATCATAGCACATTCTCTATAATTTAGGAAAAAAAATTAGTAGCTACTTAAATTTATATTTACATTATTTCTAAAAGGTAACTCACTCAACTAATTTAGAATTAAAATTATATTATCGTTGTTATTATTTCTTCTAGAAGTAACAAAAATTGTTAGTTTCTTCTCAACTTTTTTTTGTTACACATTATAAATTAAGGATACAGAATTATCTATTAATTATTGTGTGATAAAAATCCTTTTAATTAAAATATTTTTTAAAAAATGAACATAAGTGTTGACTCACTTGTTCAATGCATGCTCCTATCTCCTATTTTTTTTCAAATTAACTTAAAAATAAAATTACTATACATCCATAAAACATTTATTGTACCTAATTAAAGGCATTATCACATTCACACAAATCTTATTTGTCATATAATGGCATAGAGTTTTTCTCTACTTATGTCTTATGTAAATTATAAGTAATGGAATCCAAGTGCATCATAATTCCAATGGTGTATAAAACCAAAATAATAGTTAAGCTTAGTTGGCCAAGATGTAACTAAATTGGATCAAAATAAGGTTAGATTGAGACAACATTGAAGGCTTAGTCATTTTAGGCCAATATTTTTTTTAAAGAAGAAAAAAGAAAAAGATCCTACTCTATCACCTTAAAGATTTGAAATTGAAATAGCTTTTGGTTCAAGTAATTGCCTTTATTTATGAATCACATATTCTAGGTTTGGTTGATCCTTAAGTCAATTTACCTATATAAATTTTTCTCTTAGCTCAAATGCATAGCAATTTTTATTTGATTGCATTTATAAAAATAGCGTTTGAATGCACTTGATGTGGAACAAAATAAGTACTTGATTTATGAGTAACATGTGGCAATAAAATATTCTCTTACATGGACAAAGAGAGATAAGACTTAAATGCATATGACTTCAATCAAATCAGAACTCTAGAGTCTTTGAATTTAAGGACTCTTCAAGAATTTTCTAAACCCTAAAAGGACTAGCCCCCTTAGTTATAAATAAATGACAGGTACCATAGGTATATAAGACTCTTCCTCTCCCCTATAACCTCTATCTAATTATTCCTTATTCTTCTCTTCTTTGTTTAAAATTCTTTACTAACTTGAGCATTGGAGGGTCCTCCCAAGAACAACTCCGAACTATTGTAAGTCTCTTCTACAACTAATGATGCTCATGTTAGACATCTTTCTTTCTTTATTAGCGATAAGGGTGTTGAAGTCAATTTTAAATATCAACTAATTAGCATTATCCATAGAAGAAGAATCCAAAAACATACTACCAAAGGGAAGAATAGATTGGAAGACAAGAAAGACTCAACCCACCTAGCTTAGTGCTCAAGTAAGATCTTAGACTTTTAGGAGAATCTAAAGAACCATCTTCCTCTACAACTTATGGGAGCGGCCACATAAGACCAATTTGATATGCTCATATAAAGAGTTAAAGCCCTAGCTAATTTGGTGTAGAACCTAATGTTGTAAGAATCAAGCCAATGAGATGTGGAGGGAATATATATGCAAGTCAATCTGAGCTCATGCAATGATTGATCTCATTAATAGCATGCAGAGGATTCATATTGACCTTATTAACAACATACAAAGGATACATGTTGACTTTAGCAATAGTGTGTACAGGATGTGTGCCTAGTAATAGTGCATACATGATGCATGCTGACCCAATAATGGTGTGCATAGGATGTTTATTGACCTCATCAACGATGCACATAGGATATGCATTGATCTCAACAATGTCTTAAAGGATGCATACTAATTTAGTAATGAGAAATGCAAGATGGGTATTAATCTTAGTAATGATACATAGAGGATGCACATTGACCTCAACAATGACGAACATAGGAAGAGTGCCTACCTCAACAACAGCATTCACAAGATGCATACCAATCTCATTAATAATGCGTAAAAATTACTAACCTCAACAATGGCACACACATGATATATGTTGACCTTAGCAATGATGTATAGAGGATATGCATCGATTTCAATAATGATGCACATAGGATGCGTGTTGACTGCAACAATGACATATAGAGGATGCACCCCATGGTGACTGAGCATAGAAAGAGACCGAAACCATTCTATATGGTTCAAGATAGATTTTAGCTCTACAAACTCCTCAATAAACCAAGATATTAGTGCAAGCAAAAAATATACATCAATGTTGAAGAGGTTGCTATGGCTTAAAAAAAGAAAAAAAAATCAAGCTGATAAGAAATACAAAGGACAAGATGAACAAAAGATAGAGTGCAAGGAGATCAAGCTACATCTCATTGGTGCTATATCCTCCATGGAAAGTTAAAGCCCATAGAAACACTGCCTATTAAAAAGCCTGAATATAAGAGAGACTAGGACCTCTAGATGGCTTTGATGTGGATCCTTCGACTCCCATCTTCTTACAAAATTGTCTCTTCTTTATTTTTATATATGTGGCTCTTCTTAAGTTGGTTTTATTTAGTTGATATTGCATGAGCCAACTTTATATAACTTGTTTTGAATAACCAACTTAAATTGATTTTGAATAACCAACCTAAAATACTTAAGCATGATCATTCAAGTGAGAATATAATTGATCTCACACATCGAAGTCTTGCCCCTGATCATTTGCAGGTTACAATGCTTGACCTTATCAGTTAGCTACCAACCATGAAGAAACTCTTCTAATCTAATTTGAACTGATTTTGGGCTAGGCCAATCATCCTTAGTTTGATTCGCTAAGGATAGAAGGGTCACAAGCTTAAAAAAATGTTGAAGGACTACAATTCAAAAAACTAACCTTACAAAGCCAAGACCTTTTCAAAACAACCTATGTCGATTATAAGGGCTAACCTGCAAAAGGTTATGGAAGTTAATTTTTAGCACTTAAAAGTCTTCAAAAGGTAATTCTAACACTCTCATCCTTCAAAATCAACAACAAGCACTTCATCGTAAAGTCAAATCCTACTAGTTAATTCAAGTTCAAGGGTTATTATTGGAAAATGATCTAAAAGACTTAAAAAGCAATATGAAGAGTCATTTGATTTGAATTTGAAGGTCATAACTGAAAAATGATCTAAAAATTTGAAAAATTGAAAAGCATACAAACAAGAATTGGTTTCAAATACTAATCCAAGTAACAGCTTTAAGGAACTAGTCTAATCAAGTCAAATGATCTCACATTTAACTCAGATTAATAGGACAATTCAAATTGACTAATCAAACTGCTTCTTTAATTTGAGCTGGAATTATGACTTGGACATAGAAGTAAGGACAGGTAATATAATATAAAATAAGTACTTGATCAATTGATGACATATGGCATTAGGATAACTCTACTCTAGTTAAAGAATAGGAGTAAGCCATTAATGCCCATAAAGGTGGTCAAATTAAGACTTTAGGGTTTTTAAATCTAAAGGAGACTCTTCAAGAAATTTTTTTTAACCTTAAGGGGATCAAACCACTCAAAGTAAGGGCAGGTAATATAACATAAAATAAGTACTTGATCGATTGATGACATATGGCATTAGGATAACTCTACTCTAGTTAAAGAATAGGAGTAAGCCATTAATGCCCATAAAGGTGGTCAAATTAAGACTTTAGGGTTTTTAAATCTAAAGGAGACTCTTCAAGAAGTTTTTTTTAACCCTAAGGGGATCAAACCACTCAATTATAAATAGACTATAAGAGACATAAGTATGCAAGACTCTCTTTCTCTCTCTCTCTCTCATAATCTATGTCTAATTACTCTATGTTCTTTTGTTCTTTCTTCAAATCCCTAGTTAACTTGGGCGTCGATGGATCACCCTAAAGAACAAGTTAAGATTCTTGTAGGTCTCCTCTAAGGTGAATGATGCTCTCGTCAAATGTCTTTGCATCTTTATTAGCAATTAGGTTTTAAAGTCCAATTTCAAACACCAACAGCACCAAACTTAAGTTATAAAAATAATGATCTTGGTTAAGCTTTAAAAAAACAACTTGTTTTGAATTTTGATTTGTATTAGTAATGATAATAACTATCATCATATAGATGGAAACAAGAATAATGAATCGATTTTTGAATTATTAAACAATTATAGTCGATTAAGAGTAATAAAATTTATATAGATTAATAAAGTCACTATATTATTATAAATAATATAGGAATACAAAATAATTAGATTTTTCTAATAGAACTTGCATAGACAATTCAACTTAAATATTTTCATTCTTTTAGTTAGTTTCAATCATGATTTAGTTTTATTTTCTTTTAGTTAGATCTATCTAAAACTTATGCATTGAGAATAATTGGATCTTGATTATGTGAAGGTATTATGATAACAATTATGTGAAAAGGATTAAATACTAGGGGGTTCAAATTGATTGGAATATCTTGATGTATATTGTGATATCGTATGATTAATTTCTTAAGAGCATGTAATATTTTAAAAGATAGCAACCTATCTAGAAATTAATTTAAATTTAATTTAAAATTAAATCAATATATATATATATATATATATAATAAAATGATAAATATAAAGACAATAAAATTAACTTAAAGTTAAGTGCATAATCTTAAACATACCAAAACTTTGTAGTAGATTATGATTTTATATTTTAAAAATAAGTTGTGTTTTATGATTGTTGATGTGTGGTTATGCAATTTAATATTTCATTTTTGCCTTCCTTCAAAGAAAAGGCATTTTGTTTCTACCTTTATGATCAATGCCTAGGTTGCACATAAAAACCAAAGCTAGTAGATTAATTTAATGTAAGGGTTGCTTGGTTCCTTATAATTAGAAAAAGCAATGCAAGTCAAGTTACACTCAGCTTGAATTGCATGTAGTAGATTAATTTGAAGTTGCATGAAAACTTAAATTACAATGCAACTATATTATAGTAGTTGACTAATAAATAGCGTTGCAAGGATAAACCATCTAAGGTCATTGCTAAAAACCATTTCAAGAACAAGTAAACTACATTCAATCAAAAAAACCAATTTACCTCTATCTCTTTTTTCTTTTACATGTATCGAGTCACTCTTTCGCATAAGTGCATTTCTAGGTTTATATTGCACATTCAAATTATTTAAATCGTCATTTCCTTAATTTAGCTACCTTTATTTTTTTTTACATATGGTTTCATTTTTTATCCTATCTTTTCTTCTATTACTATATATATATCTTAACATTTTCATTTTTACTACATTTATTTTATATACGTATATTTTTTTAACTGCTAATATTTATGCTATAAAGCATAACTAGTCAAAAAAAAAAAAAAAGTCAGATATCAATTAACTAACTCTTGGTTCTGGTCAGACATATAGGATAGTTGCAGCTGCAATTAACATAGCCACTTGATTGATCATTCTGTTCAGCAAGGACCGAAGTTCGTACTTATGTAGATATAAGACTAATATGAAGATAACTGATACCAAATCTAAGAAATAGACTTATGTAGATCCATTGCATTCCTAATTTTAGTATCAACTATGTTTTGAAGTTTTGATTTATCTGCGAGTTATGGCCTGCAAATATGAAATGAATCCAACTTATTTTTCTCCACAAAAATGAAGTGTCCAAATAGGGTATACTGAGCAATTGTGTTTTTAGAGATTCAAAGAATCCACACACCTAAACCCATCCACAAAAAGTTTGTAAAGATCCGGACACTCTTTTTTTTTTTTTTTTTTGTTCTGCATGTAATGGAGCTTGATACCTAGAGCTTGATACCTACTAAAAAACTCGAAACAACAGTTAAAATGACATGCCCACAGCTTATTAAGTTAATCCATAATCTCATAAAATTTCCATAGGTCAATAATAATCCATAACAAACTTTTCATTTAACCATAGTACAAATAGACAATAAAGTCCATATAGTAATAAAACCACATCAATTATGAAAGCAAACCTCTCAACCAATCACAACCCACATAGCCTCATAGCTCTAGAAGATCTTTTTAAGTCCAAACGGCTAATAAGTCTAAGCTACCAAAAGGTCCACGTCAATCCTATGAAGCAAGTCATATAAGCAACTCAAGTTCATGGACTAGTAACCTAAAACGAAGATAAGATCTCCATCCTCATGAAATTAAATGTATTTTGACATAAGCTAAGAGGAGGGTCTCGAGTGTTGTGTTTTTTTTTTTTTTTTTTTTATTGTAGAAGAGTTTGAGCAGAGATAGAACTCTAGTAGGATGAAAATAGGCAGCGATGGAGACGAAGGCTGGCACAGCACTGTCAGGTCAAAGAGTACTCATATTAGTGGGTTTATTTGCTTACACAATTTTCTTTTTTTTTTATTTTCCTCTTCTTTTTTTATTATAATTTTAAGGAGCCAGGTAATGCATATAAGAATTAAGAAGCACGTTTATTTAAAAGTGGTGGAGGCCATAGTGGTGAAGCGAGGCAACAAGGCAAGATGTGATGAACTGAAAGCATAATCTTGATATCAAACCCGAGAGTGGAGCAGTGGATGGTAGTGATATTGATTATAAGGTCTTCGGACAAAAGCATTGAGCTATGGTAAAGCTATGTTGTGCTAGAGACGAGGCAGAGCTAGTTGAGGTGAAGAACAGGGACAATAATCCACGGTGGCATCAAATATTTTGAAGCGAGGGGGATAGGGATTTTGAAATTTAAATGCGTTTGGCTATCTAGGTTGGGGTGGTAGTTGTCTGGATCTAGGAAGTATGTTTTGGACTTGGTTAAAGTTATATTTATACCCAACTTGATTGAGGATTACATTTTGTTCTTCTCAAGATAAGGTTTTGTTGCATGAACTTAATTAAGGGGCTGCGTGGAGTTCATATTACTTTATATTTTTAAAAAAATTGGTTGGCCTATGAGATTCCTGCATTTAAAATATTACAAATTATTCACAGCAATATCATATGTTGTCAATTTTGAGAATAAATGATTAACAAAGGAGATACTTTTTGAAGTGAGAGGGATTAGATTCTCATGATAATCTTTTATTTTAGAAATAAAAGATTTTTAGGAATTAAAGATTAGTATCCCTCTTCCTAATAATCTTTTATTCTTAAAATTCAGTGCAAATAGCATTACTTAGAATAAGTTGTCACACTGAGGCATTTTATATACCGATAAATTTACCCAATAACCTGCATGAAAATGTTTGCTTCAAATAGCTCTCAAATGACTATTTCTTAGCAGCTACGTGAAATAGTTGCTAGTTAACAATTGAAGCTAATAGCTATCACAAACAAATCTTTTGTTGAAGTCCAAATGTTATAATATTAAACCTCCCTTGCAACACAAGATATTTGTTATAAAAAGAGAGTTTGTATGTAAGACATTTTAAGAAACAAATCCTTTGAATGCTACCAAATAAAGTTTTTGCATGGTAGATTGGCCAGAGCCCAACAATGACTCGTTTGAAAGGATCGTAAGTTTCTCCGTTAAAAAATATGATAAGAACAATATAAGCATAGTTTGAATTCTGGCACTTGAACTACTTGATTATCTTATAAAGTACCAAGTAAAATGGCTTTTCCTACTATACTTTTGGCTATATATGAGTAGTACTGTAAATAAGGGAAAGTCCAAGAATACAAGGGCACCGAACAAAGGCATGCAGGCATTGAATAAAGACTTAGAAAAGATGGAATTGAAGCCTGATTTTTGAAAAAAAAACTTAAAATAGCATAACAGCTAAACTCGAGGTGAAATAGATAGTAGATCTGTAAGGTAATTTTTTTTTTCTGTTTCTAGGTGAGCCCAAATATAATTAATTCCTCAATCATAATACCATAGAGAATAAGTAATTCCTCAGTAGATCATCCTCATATGGGTAATGTCTCTTAGCCTCTATTTGAGAGTTAGAGGAGAAAGCAAAGGTTGGATTTTTAAAATAAAGAAAGAAAAAAAAGAAGAGGAAGGTAAAGATATTTGAATTACTTTTATTGTTTAAAAGCCTTACGAAATATAGAAAGGAAAGAAGGATTTATATCTTATTAAATAGATGAAAATATGGTAAATCTTTGTAAATCCTTCAATTTGGGAGTTAAAATTTGTTATTATTAAGAGTTTAAAAGGATATTTAAAAGTGGGAATCTTTCTGTACATTTTTTTTTTTTCATCTAAATAAACTTCAAATAAGCGTATCCAATATTCTTTCTTTACTTTCTTTTCTCTTTTTCTTTCAATCTTTTCCCCCAAACTCACATGGCTATCATACCATGTTCTCATGGTAAATTTCTGAAATAAAATTTTTTAAGAGATTAAAAAAAATATATGCTTTTAATTTTTAAATTTTGACTCAAAATTTTATCTTAGTTATTCATATTTTTATTTGCAACGATTTTATTTCTTATATTTTAAAAATATTATATTATTAATTTTTTAACCTTTAATTAAAATTAATAGAATAATTGTCAGATTATTTATTTTTTTATGGCATTTAATTTTAGTTATTTTATATGTATGGTAAGACTGAAACATTCTTAAAAAAAAAAAAAAAGGAAGAAAATTGTAGCAAACTTGAGAATCAAAATAAATTTTCGAGGATCAAAAGTATATTAAAATTAAAAAAAAAGGGGGGGGAATACTTGGCTCTCGTGACTGTACGAACCATCAACCGGCCTGATCCCAGCCGGTGCCCTCGAGCAGGTCACGTCAGAGCGCCGGAGCGGGTGGAGCGCCTGCCCAGGCGATGCGCCCGACCCGATATATATAAATCTCTCGGCTGGGCCACAGACCGGCCCGAAGCGGCGGCGTTACCATCGACCGCGAGCCAGTCGACCAAGAATCGATGGGGGAGCGGCGCTACAGCAAGCTCGAAGAAGCCCTTGAAATCAAATCCCTTCGCCGAATCATCAGCGCCTACCTCAAGTAATAACTCCAATCTCTCCTCCTCCGCTCTCTCTATTTCCCCTCTCCTCCTCGCTGCTCTTGTTTGTCTCGACGTTTGCCCCATTCTGCTAGCTATCTCGAACATGCTTTTGCTACTGATTTATTTTCTCTGGCTCCTAGAATTTTGAAGTTTCTAGTGATTTATGTTCCTTTGATTAGGTTATACATGCGACATTCGTTGTATCGCTGCTGCAAGGCCTGCCGAGAAGAATCTCCAATTTTTCTCCAGCTTGGTCTTTTTTGATTTCTGATGGTTTCTAGCGTATAAGCGGTTTCTCTAGTAACATCTAGTTTCCTAAGCCCTAGGATAGGAAATACTTTTCCAGTTCGTGCTTTTGTAACTCGAGACTTTTTGTCCTCTTAGACTTATTCTCAAACACCGTGGCTGCAACAAGAGGCAACGATTAAGAGGGCATTATCAAGGATTTTCTTAAACTTTTCTCCAATTTTGTAGAGTGAGTCTTTGCTTATGAACTACTAAATTTGATCTCTTTACATAAGCATTATATAGAAACTCATAAAAGTAGTCAAAAGTTGAACATGCCTTCAAATATTAGTTGATTTAAGATATCCATTTTTTTGGACTGTTACCCTGGTCAAGTCCTAAAATCTAATTAGGCAGCCACTGCTAAGGACTGGATGGAAAACTAGCCTTCTTTTTCAACGTGATATCATTTTTGTAATCTTGAACCTCCTACATCTATCATGCTATGGATCACAACTTTCTTGTTGTGGCGAATGGTTTTCCGTTCTAGTCAATTTTGCTGTCTGTTCCATCATTCATCCTATCTTAAGTATATTTTGCTTCCAACTGGGGGTACTTTGGGTAAAGGATAGATAACTGCTGGTTCTGGGGACAAATTATATAGTTGTTCCCCTATTTTTTGTTCTACAGCTATGGACAAGATCTTTCCCCTCTGAGTTGCATGACTCCATACATCATTATCATTCTTTTGCTCATACGGAGTGGCTTTCTATCAAGTGAAGTAAACAAAACATATGCTTGCATTATAGTATTTATTGTGATTGGTGAGCTGTCATCAATCCATGATTATTATATCGAAGTCTTTTCAATGTCTATTTTATTCCTCCACACTGCAAAGCCTTCTATTCAGTATTCACCAAGGTCTTTATAAAGTGAAAAACTGCCGTTCACTTTAGAAGTTGCTATTTTGGTGACATAAAATCAGTTTCTCTAACTTATATTGCTGGTTACCAGAGTGGCTTTGTTTTCAAGCTTGTTCTCATTTAGGTTCTCTTTTTTGTTTTGATGAATATAGAGTTTGTTTATTTATTTTTGAATACTGGCTTAAAGCATTGTCATCTCTGTTTCCCCTTTTTTTTACTGTAACATATTTTCAGTTACCCTGATGCTGCTGAGGAGGATATTAGAAGATACGAAAGATCGTTTAAAATACTCTCACCTGCCCACAAGGTGAGTATTTTCCTTATTAGATAACTTTGATTTGTCCCCACTCTGATTTTCCATTAATCTTTGTTGTCCTTTGGTCAGTTTGCCATGGATCAATGAAAGCAGTTTACTATGTGAAATACCAGATATTCTAGATTTATCCTGCATTGGTTTATTGATGCTGCTATCTTCTGCCACTGGGTTTTTCTGTTTTCTGTTGTATTTATTGCATTCAATAGAGCTGTTGGACGATCACAGGGGGGTGCTTGCCATTTTCATGCAAACTACAAGCACATATTTATTTCCTCATGCTTATTATGCAGGCACTTCTCTCTCATCTTCCTGCAAAATTCAGAAGACTTAGGTGGTAAGTTAATTTTCATACTGACATCTTTCAGCTCATAATCTAGAATTATATGTGTGAGGAAATGTAGTGTGGTGTTTAATCATTATAGAATTGGTTACAAAAAAACTCAAAAAGCTTTTGAAAGAAGCCTGCTGGCTTATCTGCATGGCATGAATATCATATTATGCTTTCTTGACTGGTCTTTTTATTGTCAAAATATGAATTGGAGATAATACATCTCATATAATTTCTATATTGTCAAAATATGAAATGGAGATTATATGCCTAGTGCCATGTTTCTTTCATAAATATCAGTTTTCTAAGGATTTTTTGATCTCAAACATATTTTTTATTTCTAAGTTCATAAATATCATATGAAGCTTTTCATATCAGTTTTGTCAGGAGTTTTTATTTTGGAAGGACTTCCATAAACAATGACTAACATTAACTGCATTTAACGTAAATGGTCTCTACCTTATCAAATCATAAATTGATCATAATTGTCCAACAGACATGGCTCCCAAAACATTTTGATTTCTTTGGTGGGCTTGGAATCTAGAAGTACAGAATGGATGTGCATAAATAGGGCACATGTTGACTTGCCGCCTATCACAACTAAGGTTTCAAATACTGATATCAGACCTTGTGTGGTTTTTTGTTGGAATGTTATGGTATTGGGCATTGATGCATAGTCCAGGGCTGTGTCATGTATTGACATAATGCGTACTGGTGTCAGAATGTTATGGTACTGTTCATACTGTCCCCTTTTCATGGTATTTGAAACCTTGATCACAAACTAGTGCTTCTATGCTTCCCACTATTGATGGTGGTTTTGGTGGTGAAGATAACCTAGAAGCATAGAATGATGGAAGTGGTGGGGAAGAAAACACCTGTGATTACAATAAGCTTGTTGAGAATCTTCATCCAAGCTTGTTAAAGAAAAATGCTCCTTTTCTTATAGGAGAGATATGATGTATATGGTTTTGTTACTCACATGAGGATCCCTATCTCTGCAGTGTGTTAAGTGGAAATTGCTTCTAAAATATTTAGAATCTAAAAATAAATGGCCCAAAGGAATTCCTTGGTGGTGTGATTGTAATTATGAGGAAGTAGGTATTTATGGGGAGGCACCTTTGGATAGTGATTTTGCCTCTTGTTGGGCTGTGTGCCCCTCATATAAGGTGATGTAGAAAGTAAAGAAGGTTTTGAGGAACTGTTGAAAAAGAGAGGAGGAGGTTTGGATAGATGCTAGTTACTCTACTTAAAAGTGCAATTTACAGTACTAGAAAACTTAGGGTGCTGCTTCACTTTATAATCTCTCCAGGATTTGTGCCCACACTTGCTTCCTAGTGTTCCCTGAATGCACACATCCACACATAAATTAGTTCATGCACTTAGATCTGACTTTAGGTAAATAAGGTCTGATTCAGGTTTTTCAGTTTGAATAAGTAACTAAGGTCAGATTCAGGTATTCATGTATTTATGTAATTGTTAATTATTGTTAATTCTCATTATAACCCTAGACTTCTTGTTGTTCATCTCAGTTCTCTGTGAATTAATAGCTTTTTATGTTTGTAAATTCATTCAGTTAAATAACTTGAATATGATTAGTCTACATCCAAGATGAGCCACAGGTTGACAACGCTCAAGGCTCATAAACTCTTTCTTTGGTGCAAATTAGGAATAAGAGTCTCCAATCCAATGTAATCACCAACCCAGGGACAACTATACTAACAACTGCTTTTTTATAAATTACTTTCAGTTAGACTGCTAACCTTGATATGCCTAGAAAACTCTGCAAACTGTATTTTTTTGTTATATCTTCATAAACCATATAGACCTTAGAGGAGATCCTTTCCCATCTAAATTAGTATCAATTTCTTAACCACCAAGTGCAAAATTAGCTACATCAGCCCTGTTTTTGAATTAAATTAACTGTAGGATTATGATCTTTCAAATCTTTAAATTTAGGATCTCCAATATCCATTTAAATCAGCTGTAAAAATATAGTTAATGACTTATAAGTTATAACACATCAACAAAAATAAGAACTTCATATTATAGTTTGAAGTTCTCTAACATGTGTTTTATACATGATATATTTATTCTTAGATTAGTTTTTTAGCTTTGGATCAACTAGTTTGGGAGAACTAGAATTTGGCTTCTACTCTGAAAACAAAATTAGGACATAACTTGGTTAATGATGCATTAATGCACTTTGTTTCTGATTATGGTGTGGTAGCGACGAAGTGGTTCATTGAAAATAAGAGGAAGCAAGGCTACACTGAAACTATTTAAGATATATATTGTTTAAGTATAATATTAGTGGTTCTATCGTCTTGTTATAAATATCTGATACATCAATCCGTGCAATTTAAAAGAGCAAGACGAATGCTAACATTGGTCTTGACAACATGAGGCAACGTAAAAGTTGGTCAAGTGAAGGCTGTTGGGGCATTTTTTTTTTTCTTTTTTTTTTTTGGAGAGGGTGTGGGGGTGGGGGCATGTTAAGGTATCAAGAAATTGAACAGAAACAACTTCCATGCCAATTTGCAAACCAAACAAAAGATTCTAGCTACTAAACAAGCAAAGTTCTTCCTATGATTGATTGAAGGAGCTTTTCTTTCCTTCCTTTTTTTTGTTAGGTAGAGAAGTAACAGTTAGTTATGGTGTAAAATATGGTATATGGTGTAAAGTATGATCTTTGAGGATGCTTGAATTTTTGCTTCCATTCCCCTTCCCTATGGTGTCTAGAGGGTGGATAACATAGACAATTTATAGTTTTATTTGTTTTTTGCCATTCCATTCTTCTATTTCATAACCAGCTCAATATTATAATTTAATATCCTAACTGTGTTGGGTAATCTGCAAAATACATTGGTTTAGTAGTACTTTTTGATTTTGGCTGTTCAGCCTGAAATGCTAAGCATGCATGTATTCACATGCATACATGTATGTATGCAACGCATATTGAAATAATGAAAGTTGGCATACAAGAACTTAGTTTTTAGTCACAGCTGGTATCCTTAAAACAGTCGAGCCCACATGCTCTTTAGTCATGATATCACAATTCATTCTTGTTGCTGAGGCAAACATCCATGCTTTGAAAATTTTCTTTTGCTGATTCAAATTCTTAAAGATTGTATGTAAGTTCAATTACTTCACAATTTTTGATTAAGTTGGAACTGACTATGGAAGTCATAGTTGAAAGCACCTCTGATCATCTGGGCTTTTTAAAAAAACATTAGTTCTATAATCATCTTATGTTCCTTATATTAAATTATGCATAATCAGAATGAAGGTGCATATGCCAATCATTTAAATGGCATATGGTATGCTTTATTCCATTCATGGAGGCTTATGATTTTTCCTTTCATACCCATTATGGAGTGCTTTAATTCTTTTCCTGATGATAATGCCTTTACTGGATTTTTTAGAAGTTCTGAGTTGGCCAATTTCCCAAATGGTAAACCCTGTCCAAGTTTGATGATTGTAAAAATCTGGTATAACATATGCTTACATGTAAAAAGATACTATTATTTGAAATTGACATGTTTTAAGATCATTTCTGACTAGTTGGTTACCTTGCAGGTGCATATCTATGAATGCACATTTTATTATGAGCATGCTTCAGGTAAATCATTTTATCATCTTTCTTCTGACTAACCGGACGTATGGGGTTAAACTCAATTGATATTAATTGTCCCCTATTTGAGAGAATATTTGTTATTTGGCTGCTTCTCTTGATAAAGAGCTGTTCGAATCATATCAAGTACTTACTGAGCTCTGCAAAAAGCTGAAACAGTAATGCTCCCTTTGTGATTATTGCTCCAATACGGTTTCTGCAGGCATTTGAACCTCCTCTTGACATGAGCCAGGATATAGATATTGATGAACATGGGAATCTAAAGGATGTCTCTGGAGATCATCTTCATAGAGAAGCCTCTTGTAACTCTCAAGAGAGAGATAGTTGCTCAGGGTGGCCTGTTTCAGCTACTGGAAGCCTTGCTTCTGGGCTCGAGCCTTCTAATTCCAGCAGAGGGAATGATGTAACTTATAGGTCTCTTAAAAGCAGTAATGAAAAAGAGGTGCTACACATGAATCATCTGAATTACTTTTTGTTCTTTGAAACCTTTAGTAAATGGTTTCTGGAAAAGGCTGCCAAGCACAGCTTAGTGTCAGGAATCTTCAATACCATTTAACTTAGAAATTTGACTTATGTGGATATTAACAGGAGTCCCATATGGAAAATCTGTGCAACTCTATTGTGGACAAATCTGTAACCTCTGAACACCACACAGAATTGTGTGGTAGTAGTAGAGATGATGTCAAGGTTAATGATGATCAAGCTGCATGCTGCCATGATTCTACTGATAATGGAAATGTAAGATTATTGAGTCCACAATTTAAATATTGTATGTTATTCCACAATTCTTTCATTAGATTAAGTTCTTCTTGCTAGCCTCTCATGCTCTTCCTGTGTGCTGAGTGGCAGCTCTTTGTCCATGTTGCACTATCTTTGTTAAGTTTATGTCAGAATTGGAAATTCTGGTCATGCTGAGTTGTACAGATTGTAATTTGCTGTAGGATTATGGTACTATGGTAGTGTATAATTTGCTTTCATGTCTTTTATATTAATGTTTTACATATTTTAGGTAACTTCTCCGCGTGATTGGATGGATCCATCATTGCAGTTGAATGTCCCTCTAGTTGATGTTGACAAGGTACAGATTCTGTGCAAAGCATCATTTTTGAACATTGTAGCTGCTCTGCACTTATTTAATTAAAAGAATTTCCATATGTTTCAGGAGGAACAGGTAAATGAAATATAATTTCTTTATAACACCATAAGAATGCAGAACAACAAAAATTATTCCCATCAAAGAGGAATATGCTATTGAAGCAAAACCCTTGCTTGGAAGTTTTGCAATTTTTCAAAGTTTGCCAGCAAATGTAATGTGATTCCTCAATGAGGTGCTTTGACGTTCTTGGCTTACAACACTGACTGGGTGCGAGTAGGATTGGCTAAGATTAGTTGCTGGCCAAGAAATTGCGTTCCCAATTACATCTAAAACCAGTAGAATTATGAGACATTTAACAAGAAAAGAAAGCAATGCCAAGGCCAGTGGATAACATAACATATTTGCAAGTGAAACAAGAAAATAAACCAATCCCTACTTTATGATTCCTAGGTTATTGCAATAATTGTACCTATATTTTTTCAGCTCCCAATCTGCATAATCAACATCTAATCAACAATGTTCACAAGATATCATATGCCTAGCCATTTGGTTTCAGACCTGTTTTTCTTTGTTGGCATCCTTGTCTACCATTTTTTTTCCTTATAATTGTTAAATTAACAGTTAGTTCAAGCTTCTTGCATCCTTTTGCATTGCCTCCTAATTTGACATAAGCCTAACCCCCTCTTTTGCCTGTCTTGTTCATAATAGTAGCCGCCTCCATGCATGCACCTCTCTCAATTTTTTTTTGTTTTTGTTTTTATAGACCATATTATCATGATTCTTCCTTGAAAGGACTTAAACCTTAGGCCCTTTTTGAAGCATTCTTAATCTTCATCTAAAGTTCTCATTCTTTGTATCCACATTGTTTTGCACAGCCACATTAATATCCTCCATTTTTGCTACATTTCATTGTCCTTACACTCTCTGATTAGCCAACACTTTGATCCATATGATATGTCTAGGTGTGTTACATAGATCCTTCGAGTAGACCGAAGTACCTACACCATGCTTATAGACATTAGTATGATACTTGGACACAGTTGTGTAAGGAAAACAAGACTTGATATTAGATATTGAAAGGATTTGAATCCTAGACTCATATTGGCAATTGTCACACAAGCTTGAATCCTTGTAACATAAAGGGTACAACTTGATTTGGGCTCCCTGAACTTGCCTGCTCAACTCACTCATTAAGTGGGTTGGGCTGAGGTTGGGTTAAAAAATTGCAAACCAATCTCAAGTAGAGTTGGATTAGGGTTGATCTTCAACCTAACCCAAGCCAATCCCTTATCCAACCCAACCCAACTCAACTTGGCTTAACCTAACCCAATCCGACACAATATATAAATAAATTATTCATATTTATATTTCTAATTTATATTTATGTTTTATATAGAGTATTTATATGTTTATATTAGTTATATCTTCAATATTATTAGGTTATTTGAAGTATACTATTGAAATATGTGAATGATTGAGCCCTCAATTCAACCAATGTTAATCCAATAAAAATGTTCCAAACCTTTTCTATATGTTAGAATTCTTAACTTGATTTAACCCAATTAACATGGCATAACCCAACTTACCTAACTTGACTCAGCCTACCTTACCTAACCCCAATTTAGCTTAAGATGGAGTTGGGTTGGATTAGAGAAATCCCAACCCAGTAAGGGGCTAGGTTGAGTTAGGGTTGACAGATTTAGAGATAGAGTTTGGTTACGGTTTGCCCTCAACCAGATCCAACCCACCTGAGTTGCAGCCTATGCAACATAGATATTTAGCATGCTGTATAATACAATTTTCACTTGTGTCTCTGCTGCTTGCTTCTTTTCTCTTTATCTATCAACTTCCAGTTTTACCAAGATCATCGCCAGTTATCTCTCCACTCCATTCTATGCTAGTGAGGTATTACGAGTTATTCGTTTTGATTCCACTT
Source organism: Metroxylon sagu (assembly GCA_017589505.3). Lineage (NCBI taxonomy): Eukaryota > Viridiplantae > Streptophyta > Magnoliopsida > Arecales > Arecaceae > Metroxylon > Metroxylon sagu. The sequence continues at coordinate 873,377 of JACVBY030000494.1, read as the reverse complement.
TTGGCTAATTTCCATCGTAGATACTTCAGTTTGGTCTTCGGAGCGATGGACTGGCATCTCTTTATCCTTGAAAATTTTACTTTATGTGCTAGTTTAGTGTTAATTGTTGCTTGTTTAGATTGTTTGATTTTATGTTTGGGAGGGTTTCCTTCTGAGTATTTTATTGAAAAAATCCATGAGTATTTAGGAGAAACATGGGCTTCAGCCTTGAGGTCATAGAGACTGATTGCACTTGTTGTATGTTGCTGTATGCTTGTATTTGCACCCTGACATCTCTTTAGTAACCTTGATGTAGCATTGAAGGACACCTTCTCGGAACTGATGCAGCCTACTAAGTAACCCTCTCATGTTAAATTTCTTGAATTTGCCTAAGCATCAAATCCTTTTCAAATATTGATTTTCTTAGCATGTATTGCATTTGCTTGTCACAAACTTTAATCTTTGTTCCACCATTTGTAGTATGGCGTAGGTTCTTCGTTAAGAGTTTCCGTATGCCAGTCTGTTCCAGGAGGAAAAGGAGTTTCTTTGAAGCCAATGGGAAACAAGCAGAAAGGATGAACATAAAGTCAAATCTGCCTTTGTTTTGTCTCTGCATGGTAGAATCATCTTTTGGATTTTGTGTTTCTAGAACTTTTAAGAATCAAACCACTTTAACTCATGTCTTCAAGCAACTTCATCATCTAGGACCACATTCCATATATTAATCATCTAAAGCATCTAATTTCACTAATAAGCTTACAAACTTGTATTGAAGTACAATCCGCCTAACAATGCACATTTTATTTGGAGCTTACCACTACTTTGGCTGTACTAATCTCACATTGCTCCATTTCTCCGTGTTGGATGTAAGCCTTCTTCAAGGTTTATTGCACAAGTCATGATCATGTTAAGGGTTTGCTTGGATGTGCAAACAAATTTTGATGTTTCCTGAAATTAAATGTTTTTTGAAATTACAAGTCTTGATTTTATAGTAGTATCATGTGTTTGTGCAATGAAATTTCATGAAAGTCCTAAATATATTTTATTGGTGAATTTCTACTTTATGCAGAATCTTTCGAAGGCATTTTTGTTTCCTTACATTTTACTATTTTTGAACCTCCATTTAACAAACTAATGCCTTATATAAAATCTCAGCTTCCAAAATTCAAAAAATTTAAATCTAGGAAAAGTAAGATTTTGAGACTGAAAACATTTAAACACAGCCTATGTATGTATTTATGCATGCATGCATGCATGTTAGTTACCAAAACTGACTTAATATGATTCATATTTCTGCTTTTTTTTTTTTTAATCATAGATATTTTATTGATATCTTTCTCACCCTTTTCATGCCAAAATTATGACGTAAATATCATCACCTTCTTTTGCTTTAGCTGTATTTAATTGTTTGCCCTCTTTTCTGGCAATGTGGTGCAAGCATGATAATCTGTGTTAGTTTCTTCTAATTCTTAAACTACTTTGTCTCTCTAAAGTTACCTTTTTGTACCAACATATTCTAATAACAGGCCTCCCTGAAGATGTGCTTATTCATTTTTGAGTCCCCAAGTGTATTGCTGATTATCCTGCTTCATACTCTTTTGTTTTAAGTTTAAAATTCTACAATCGAAGTGCCATCTGGATCTTTAGCCCATTCTCTAACCATAAGAACCTTCAGCTAACAGTTTATGTGATCTGAATACAATAACTATTAATTTACTGCTCATGAGTCATGATCAACCATTTGCCTCTACTTCTTTCAGACACCATGATTATTTTTTGATTTTTTAAACTTGGTAAGTCTTGTAAAGGGAAAAATACATTGATATATGACAAACTACTTTCTTTCTATGAAAGATAAAAAATAAGGTCTGGAGTGTCATGAGCACATAGTTTCTTTATTATCAGATCAGCCTTGGTCATAGTATCATGCTCTGGTGACAATTCTGCTTCCTTGAATGTAGCATTTGTTTCCCATAGCACGTATATTCTGTGCCTTGTCTGGTTCTTTTAGTTTCATTTAGCTATTCATAACCTCAGATAATATCAAATGATTATAATTGGTACTTGTGAAGAGCCTCACATATGACAGCAATTCTCAAGGACACCTTAATGAACTCCTTGACAAGCCTCTGACATATTATGTTAATTTAAGTATGCTGATACTTTAATCTACTATGATATTTTTACATTTTGATGATATTCTCTTCCCATTGTTTTTACCAATATAGATCCACAGTTTTTTACTTGTATTTAATTATTTTTAGACTTTTGGGGTATTTTCTATATTGATTGGCATATCATTGTAGCTGATAAGGTTTTTGACTCGATTGTTACTGGCATGCCATTGTTCACTACATATGATTTTCAGATTATTTTGGCTCCTTTTGTAGTGTATCCTTTGGAAATGTGCTTTATTTACATTCTTAACTCTTTAAAGCAGAGGTTTGTCATGCCCAGTCATACTGCCCTGTACCAATCATACCATATTGGTAAGGTATGGTTCAATATATGAGCTGAATTGGTCTGTACTAGAACTAGAAGATGCGCTTGATCAGTAAAGAAGTGGTCAAAGGAAGAGGAAAGGGTATTCAATTCCTGTGTTTACGAGGGCTGTGTTTAAAAAGTTCAAAGAGTATTTAGCATTTATCCGAATGAGTTCGATGACCTTTGATGGAGACCATGCTACAACAAAAAAAAGCATATGAAGAAATAGCAGATGATGAAGGATTCAATTCGAATTATTCCCTGCTAAAGGGCTTCACTGGATCCTCCGAGTGAATCCTAAGGATTAAGATCCAAGATGGGAATGAATTTCCACTAAAGTCTGTCCAAACCAAGTAGAACCACCCCATATCATTTGGCACCAACTTGTACTGCCTAGTTTTGGACGGTATTATAGCTAGGAGTGAGTAAAAGTGTCAGGAGCTTGTGTATTTATGGGGTGTATATTATACGATGCTGAATTAGTAACATACTGTTACAGTTGCTATTACCAGTTTTATAGACCTTGCTCTAAGGTATACTTAATATCAAATTATTCTTGTCAAGTCTTAGAGGTATGTTCATCTATCTTTGCTATCTTTTGCCATTCTTTAGAGCTTGCTGTTTATTGTTCTCAAGAATTACATGCATAGTTTTAATGTTGAGACCACTGGTTTCTTGATATTGACTGTAACTGTGATTAATTAGCCTTGTCTAACTATTCTGCATTCTTAATATCAATAAGGTTAACTAAGTGATCACTAACGTTGCTTTTACCTCACTAATATTAGAGGCTTAACGTATTTCTTCTGATTGTAGAACAAAACTATTAGTTGTGCATCATGCTATAAGTTTGCATCTGAAACTTCACCGCTTGAGGCTAGGATTTTGTTTGATCCATTTTTAATTTTCATTGAAATTTGATCTTCATATATTTTATTAATTACTCTTACTTCCGTTAGGACTTCTGATTGCTTGTTTTTTGAAAAGACTACTATATGTATGTCTTTTCAGAGAATTCAACTGATGTTTGAATACTTATGCTATTTTTTTCTTCTCTTAATGCTTATGTCAGGTAAGATGTATCATAAGGAACATAGTCAGAGACTGGGCACTAGAGGTACTTATCTATTAGTGGCTTTAGTATGACATGTACTTCAAAGTTGGATGGTTACTTTTATTTTCCTTCAAACTTTCCTCTAATTGCAAGTGGTTTTTTTGTTTATATATATTATTCCATAGGGTCAAAAGGAACGTGAACAATGTTATAAGCCCATCCTTGCAGAGCTTAATCGCCTCTTTCCAGATCGATCTAAGGAAAGGTACTATGTTTTCATTAGCAGCCTCTGTTGATTTTGGAGAGCTATCTTCTGATCTTTTAAACTGAATAGGCATGGAATGTTATAGTAAATCAGATTATAGAAAATACAGAGCTTCAAAATATCAAAAGATATTTAAGTCTTCAATAGGTGAAATATAATGAAGTTTTCTTAAAGGTGATGCCATAGATGAATCAATAATTTACCATCTTCATCAAGTCACACCTCTTGCCAATTTTCTTGTGTCTTTCTGGTTGTGTAGGCATAAATTTTGGTGATATGTAGAGTTACTTGCAGTTATTTTATTATTCTCCACATTTTTTTCTACCTGATATTGGACATCCTATGCCTCTTCTGTTGAGACATTCTCCCATGCAAGGTCTGCCATCCTGACCCATACAATCCTGTACTGTACGCATAAGGTATTGGTTTAATACCAAGGTTTAGTTCAGTATATCAGCCGAACTAGTCTGGTCCAAACCGAGTGGAACTATCCTATATTAGGCAGTATAAGTCAGGTGGTATCATGTCCAGGAGTGGGAAAAAAGTGTTGAGCACCTATCATACAATACCATATCAAACTGGTAACATTGGTATGGTTCCCAATTCTGATTTTGTGGTCGTTGCTGTCACACATGTTATACGATTAGAGCAGCTATACTTATCATTAATTAGTGGTTAATTTAACCTTGATTTTGTCTAACTTTTGTAGGCCTCCTTGTTGTTTGGTCCCTGGTGCTGGACTTGGGAGACTAGCTTTGGAAATTTCATGTCTTGGTATGCAGAAAATTCTACAGCAGAAACCAATAGCTACTTCTGTTACTTAGCTGACTAGTGGTTACCACCCTGCGTTCATTGAACAGGTTTTATGAGCCAAGGAAATGAATTCTCATATTATATGATGATCTGCTCAAATTTTATCCTTAACCAGTAAGTCGGTTATTCAGATTGCTTTTGAGTTATGTCATCTCATTAACCTTGTAGACAAATAGAAAATTAGAATCAAATGTTATGTAATTATTTATTTTTTTCATTCCTATTCCATCCAGTTAAGACATTTTTTGCTCCTTTATCAGTACTCAAGTGGCCAACGAATGGACAATTTATCCCTGGATCCATAGCAACTGTAATTCTCTTTCAGACAATGACCAACTTCGGCCCATTTCATTTCCAGATATTCATCCAGCAAGGTATTTGGTGCTTAGCCTTTTTGCATTTTTCTTATAGTCATGCAATTGTTAATCTAGTCTTTTTTTTCTCATACATAATGTTTACTTTTTTTTTTTTTTTTAAAGAAACTCTGAAGGGCATGATAATTGTTAGTGTATTTTAGCCATGATTTCTTGTCAAGATTCAAGAAGCCTCCTATCATTCATCCCATGCTTTAAATTACTTGATCTTGCTTTTGTCACTCTATGAATATAAAGAAAATTAGTGCCATTTGATGGCCTAATGGTGGTCCAAAAATATAGGCGAAGGTAAAATATTAAAAATTGTGTAACTAACCATGAACAACCAACCTTATTCTCTTTTTTTTATTATTATTATAGAAAATTTTTAACCTTCTTGTTTCCAAGAGACAGAACATTTGATGCTTATTTACCATGTATCAGACATGGCATAGTTTTGATAAATTAACTGTTATTTACTTGTATTGGACAGTGGACAATGGGAAGGAAGATGGTTTCTGCCATCCAGATCCAATCTATTAGGTCACACTTGGCTCACAGGAGCCCATTTTTGAATTGATTTAGGGTAGTGATTCGACCCACTCAATAACTGTTGGATGCACTTCTGAAGGATCAAGGCCAAAGGTTTACAAATTCTTGTGGATGATGGGTACTTGGTCCACTTCCCACCATATGGTATTAAAGGTCAAATCAAGAAAATACCATCACAATACTGCCTTCACACTCTCCACACTCTTTATCTTTTCCACACTAATATCATGAACTCTTCGAACATGATAGGGCCAATAGTACTTAGGTCCAAGGTTTGCTATACCAACCTTTATCGCTCGTACCATATTGTACCGGTAAGGTATCGGTATGGTACCAAATTTTAACTAGATATGAACCAAACCGGTCCAAACCAACCCTTACCTCTCATACCGAGTTAAGAGTAAAAATAAGAATGACATCCTATCTTAGTATGGGCTATGTACCATATTCACCTATACTGTTAAGAGTTAAAAAAAAGAATGACATCCTTAGTATGGGCTATGTACCAACTATATTGACCCATACTGTTTGGAATCAATAGTCTACCAGTACAGGTCCTGGTACCACAGACCTTGCTTGGGTCCTCATCCAAAAGGTTAAAAACTTAAAACATAATCGAGTAGTAGTTGGACAGAAACTAAGTAGTTAGATCCTCAATCTTTTAACTTATATTTAAATGGCATAGAACTGGATAAAGCTAGATGGTGAAGAAGCCTCAATGCCAAGGAGATGTTTGTCAACATAAATTCAGCCCTTCTATTTTGCCAATATGGAAAGGATCTGCCTTATTCTATCAGAAACCAGATCTCATATCGCTCCAAGTATTGTCCTAAATCTGGTTGTACAATTAAAGACTAAGGCAAGGTGTTATATCTTTACCCATGATTGTCTGATGGCTCTAATGGATCACGAAGTTAATCTTGAGTCCAAGGTTTGAAAGTTTGACCATACTCTACTGCCCCAACCCTGTAGTGTGCACCATGGTCATGGATGTATTGTCATGTCCAGTGAATCAGTAGTTGATACAAGGCCATACCATGTCTTGGGCTTACAAATTTGTTAACAACAGAAATTAGGAAGATTGGATTGTTGTGGCATTATGTCTGTCCTTGAAGGTTACCACTGTATAATTTCTTTGTGACCTTCAAATTAACTGATGATGTGCGGCAATGCCTGCGATCTTATTGATGTGATTAAAGAGATGTCATAAGAATTTAATAAACATACCCAACATTGTCAAGTACAGAGAGCACTCTTCGATGTATGTTTATATGTATATATGCTTGTATCTGTGTCAATTTGTGTATTTTTGTGTTACATTCTGTGTCAAATACTGCTGCTGCAAATGACATAATGCGCTATCAAAATTAATGTAGTTCATCAATCTTGATATGCAACATTGAAAATGTTAAGCAAACAGAGTTTATGTTTTGGAACAGTTTTCACTTTGTTGTCATGCATTAAGTGGTGGCGGATCGGACAATTTCCGGTAACAAGACAAATAGTTTGCTTTTTGTATGGTTTGAAGTATCTAAATCCACTTAAATGGATTCATGTGTTTGAGGATGAGTCAATCATGATTAACAATGTGATTCTCGATTTATACTCCGCACATATAATACATATATTTTCTTATTCAGATTCATTTGCTTTATTTTGAAGATGAGTTGATCACAATCAACAATTGGTTCTCCATTTGTAAGCCCCACATATAAATACATTTTCTTATTGAAATCCATTCATTTTACGGCTACTTGATGCTTTGGTAAAAAAACAGTTACAACATTTTCTTTCTGATTCGTAGGTATTTTAAATGTCTCATATTATCATTCAATCCATTAGATTATTAATTCCTAAGCACTCTCTGTTTGCAATACACTGTGACGGTTTGATGATTCATGTTAATTTTGACATTATTTATAATGTAGGTAAACTCTGACATCCATATTATTGCCAGTGTTAAAAAATGGTGGGTAGAATTGTTATTCTGTGGTGCCTATATATTTGATCCTTTACTATGTTCTTTATTCATATGTTCAATATCCAACAACATGACTCCCTAGCCTTTTTTTTGGTTCTTATTTTTTGATATGTCTTATTGTTTCCTCTTGTTACTATTGCTTTTAAATCACCAACAGTGCAGGAATTACTGAAGGCTTTTCTATGTGTGGTGGTGACTTTGTTGAGGTCTACAATGACAAAAGTCAAGAAGGTATAGAGTTAGATTTTAAGAAGAACCAAATGGTAAATTTTATGCACGCAAGGAAGTTCAAAACATGCTTTTCATGGGTATCAATTTTTATGATTAGCTTGTTCTTAGAAAAATCTATTTTCTTTAAAGGAATACATATAATATGAAAACTCAAACTTCGCTCTAGACTGTGAAATTAGGACATCAGTAGTGTGTTGGAATTCCAGATTGTAGCTTAAGTAATCAAAAGACTATTATTAAAGCCAATTTTTTTATTTAGGTAGGTCTATTGTAACCTGTGCCACACCTTTTATCTGGAGTCCCATAGTAAGTTTCCCTTAAAGAGTCATTGCTGCTTTATAAATAAGGTTACCATGAGTTGTTAAAAAAGTGGGGAAAAAGAAAGGGTTGAAGAGTTGGCTCTTCTTTGGTTGCAACTCATACTAGGAATGCAATTTTTGCTTCTTATAATTTTCCTGTGACTTGAAACTAAGGACAAAAGTAAGTCATCTTTATTATTAAGTGTAGAGGATTCATGAAGCTTACCCCATATGCATGGGTCAAGGCATGCTCTTGGTTTTTCCCCCAAAGTTGTGAAGGCTTATGTTATATGTTAAGAAAAAAATGAAAGCTTGCAACATTCTGTTTCCTCCACTATAAGAGTTGATAACTAGAATTATCCTTGCCGCTCCTTTCTGTAATTGCAATCCAACAGGAGTTTTTCTGGATTTAGTTCCAGTTTATGTAGTTTAATACTATAATTATGCTGAAATACTTTCATATCGCGATTGGATTCTATTTGTTCTTGCAGCTTTTTGGGATGCTGTTGTAACATGTTTCTTCCTGGACACGGCACATAATATTGTTGAATATATTGAAATAATATCAAAAATTCTCAAAAGTGGAGGAGTAAGTTTCCTTGAAACTGTGCTGAATAAATTTCTGCATTTTGTAACTTTTCAGAGATTCCTGAATCTTACCTATTTTTCCTCAAAATTTGATTTGTAAGCAAATGTAATTTTTTTAATCAATAGTCTTTGTGCCTCATTTCTTTATAAGCAATACGTTTCATCTTTTTATGGTATGAATGATTCAAACAACTTGTTATATTAACAGGTCTGGATAAATTTGGGCCCTCTACTGTATCACTTTGCTGACTCATACTCACCTGATGATGTATGTCTATATAATTTCAAGGGCAGATGAATATATAGTTGATTGATTTTTTTTTTTTTAATGAGATGTAACTCGTTCTCCTCTGACATCCAGATGTCCATTGAACTCAGTTTGGAAGATGTGAAGAAAGTTGCTTTCCATTATGGATTTGAAATGGAGGTAGCTACAATTAAATTTTAATTTGATGGCTTTTAGAGTTCAGCCATTCACGTGTTTCCATGTATTTCTTCCATGAACCACAGATGGAGAAAATCATTGAGACGACTTACACTGCAAATCCTCAATCAATGATGCAAGTAAGCTTGTGATCTTTTTGGTTAATTTTCACATTCATGTGTTCCTTGACACAAAGTAACGGTAGATATGTATTCCTCAATATCCATTCTATGTGTTGCACTCATTTCAATCTGCAGCACACCCATATTTCGCTCTCTGCTGAATTGAGAGAGTGTTGGGAACTGAAGCACATCTTCATACCATACAATTGTATGCAATCAAAACCAAGCCTCCCTATTCTTCCAAATCACAAAAGTACTAATTGTCTAGTTGCGATTGTGGTCCTGAACTTGTACGTATGCAACCCTGCCTTTGATTATGAAATTCTCCATGGCCCTTGAGCTAGACCGTATTGGCTGACAGGAATGCCCTGCAGTTTAAATCTCATCAGGATGCTGAACACACATGCATAGACTGAAGTGCTCTAGTTTCTGGAACACTTCATCTTTCCTCTTATTGAAGTATAAGTTTATACCAGGTATTGTGCATTGTTATTGTAATGGGCAGACATCTCACCGTTGCTTCTGAATTGCAGAATCGATACCTTGCAGCCTTTTGGACGATGAAGAAGAAACCGGTGACATGAAGTTAGTGTTCTTGGTGAGCTCTGTGCCATTCACATTCTTCATAAAAGCAATTTACCAGATAAAAGTGCTAGCTTTCATTATGCTACTCTAAAGGCAGATCCAAGTTAGCCTTCGTAAATGAAAGGTTAAAAAGACTGGTGGTGGGACTGGTGGGATAAATGAAAAACTATACCTGTTTGGTCACATGGAATGCATTAACTTGGAACTCCATTCATCTACATCTTTTTTTAATTGTGAACTTGATATATTACAAGTTATAAATCATATTCAGAGAATTCATTTGATTAAAAAATCATGGTTGGATTTATTCAGATATCAGGTCTCCCTCATGTGTTTGTTCTCATCATTAACCACTGCGAGTCCATCATAAGGCAGCAGTGAAATGGGTTGATGATTATGTTCTTACAAATATGTAAAATTCCATGTGTACTTTCAAAGTTTATTATGTACATATATTTTTATAAATTATCTTTTGGACTCCATTTCATTTGTTTCTTTTTTTTTTTTTTTTCAAATTTCAATTTCAAATCCAGGCCTAAAGAAATTATATGTTATTTTTCTTTTTTTTTCTTTAATTGTAGACTAAACAAATGGATCAGGCTCAGAGAAATTATGGTCTATTACTGTCTGTAAAATTTTTCATTAAAAGTTTGTAACTATGTTAACAAATAAGAATAACTAACTAAATTTACTAACGGATATAATGTATATAGGTGAGATAGGATGGAAATATTTTTACATCCATACTTGCCTCATACTGGTGATAAGTATTGCCAAGTATTTTCATATTTATATCCATATCCATTTTTTTTGACCTCTATATCCATCCTAAATGAAGCTGGCGGATATCCATGAGTTCGAAAAAAATTGTTATCCCTATTTGCAGTTAACTTAGACCTGTATTAATAATCTTGTTAATTTTACATACATACATTTAAGTAAATTAGGATTTGGTTGAGTGGATGTATACTCAAATATGGTTAGGTTATAATTGGACAGTGGATATCCAATATTGATGATTAAAGTGCATGTATATATGGTATCACTCGAATAGACATCTACTTAATTCAATCAAAGCTAAATTTAAATATTAAAGATTAATATTGAAGATCTCATATTAATGATCTAAATGATTGGATATGATTTATTAATTCTAATATGCTTGCACATAAAAAATCATAATTTATAAACTTCTAGTCCATAAAATTATATATATATATATATTATTTTTTATTATTTATATTGTTCGATTTTTGATCACTTAATTTATGAATCATCTTGCTTGGTTAACCCTTCAAGACATTATATTTGACATCTGATGTGTATCGAAAACGAACTCCACATGCAAACCCTATATATATATTTATTAATCTAACCGGATCTAACTTGATCTTCAATGAAGTAAAATTTAGACCCAAAGCCTCCATAGGTATCCGGATAAAACTTGGATCTGACCCCGTCCTCCCCAGACATCAGTATTGCGAATTAAGTAACGCGCCTGGTATTGTCCCTCTCTCTCTCTATATGGTTGTTGACTCATTGCACATGGTTTAATGCTCGTACCGTGCAACCGCTTTTTGGATTAAACCATTAGTGCGTGGGAGACAAGACGCTATTATCTGCATGTAAATGAGACATCCTTGGCTACAGAATTGTTAGGATTGCCGAACTTCGCCAACACCAATGAAAGTTAATTGTTCAACGAAACCGGCTATTCAAACTACGAACTCCTTACCCCCAGATTCTCTGCTTGGTTTTTTTTTTTTTTTTTTTTTTTTTTTTATCCGGGTATTTGTTTGACAAACTAATTGAAAGGCCTTTCGGAGCGATTCAATGACATATCCTGTAGAAAGCTAAATAAAACATTCTTAGCAGGTCCTATCTGACTGTCAATTCTTAGCAGGTCCTAGACGCTTGTCTCTGGGAGAAATCACTTTAAAACTGGACGTTCTGTTACTGTGATTATGAAACACAGGTTATCTATTAAAATTGTAATATTTTCATTTTATAATTACATGCAACTGTTGTATTTTAAGTAACTTAAGTGAAGTTTCCCTCCTGTTCTCATCCTCCAAAGTAAAAACCTTTTAGCATGCATCCTGTCAGTTTTTGCAGGCAAGTTATTTACTAATAATTGATTCACACTATAACTTTACCGTGCTTTACTTTTGAATCACCGTACTTTAAAATTTACATCTTGACTTCGTTCATAGAAGCATCCGTGGGATGTATGAGTTACACTTGTCTAACAAATACAATGCAAAGGTTTCAGAGTTCATGCACCATTATGGAGACCACACTGATCCACAGAGAGCTGAGATATTATGGATGAAAATTGGAAGAGGAGGAGGAAATCTTAAACTGAAAATCCCAAACACTGTTAACTGTCAAAGACGTTCTGTAAACAAACACTTAGGACCTGTTTGGATGCTGAGTTAGATCAAGCACAACATTGCTTATTGAAGGGAGGCAAACGATCAGCTTTTTAAAGAATTATAGATAGCTGTAAGCACAAAGAATACCAAAAAAATCAGGACTTTCACACAAGAAGATGATTTCACATTACCTGATCATATAGAAATAATGATATCCCAACCTTCCTGGATCCCTCACCTTTCTTCTTCCTTATTTTACCCTTTTCTCGAGACTGTTGATAGAGCTTCCAACATCCACACAGACTTATGATGTGCACATCAGTGCATTTATTGGTAACTCACAAGGTATTGCATGGCTTGCTCTAAGTAAATCAGCAGCAAATTTAACCCATCACTTCTTTACAACATCAGTAGCTAGCTTTGTTGATTTTAACTGCTAAGCTACCTAACTTTTCGTTTTCCCTCAAACAAGATTAACATGGATAAGATGCAAGAACAGAGCAGCTAGTGACGTTTAACTGGTATCAAGTAGTCTGAGAACGCCCCATCCACAGAGGCTTAAGAAACAGCTCTAATCGTTTTAAAAAATAAGCGAATCATGACCAGAACACAAAAACTGCAACAGTAAAGTTCCACTTCACATGAACCTGCCCATCTTTGCATGGATGAACTAGAATCAAATAAATAATATAACCAACCCATGATATGCCAGCCATTGCCTTCAATCAGGTTCAGCACACAAGGTAATCAGAGATACCAAGCAGTGCACATCACGAACAATGTCTTAACATGTAATGCTCAGGAACAGAGTTCAGTCAAGGATCCCAAATATGGGAATAGGAGCATCCATATTGAACTCATTCACAGACTTCATAAAACAAAAACTGCCAGCCAAATCTTATGGGCAATCTGCAAGAAAAATTTTACATAAAGGAAAAATAAGGCTAGGGAAATTCCTGCTAGAACCATAATCATTCCATACGCACAACAGTGAAATAGGGATGAATAGAGCCTAACCTTGATAAATTACAATCTCTTGCATTATTGAGCAAAAAAAAAATCAACTGGTTTTGACAGAGATTTGTGATGGAGGCAATGTCCCAAACACGATGTCCCAGAGTTTAGAAGTTATCCCAAAACCCTTGTTTTGAACTCTGAAGTGGTGGTTCAGATGATACCGCTGGAAGACGAGCAATTTTTTAATGGAATAGCATACAAAGATCTGAAACCATCAATAAGAATCTAAATGATAAACTCATAGCTCTTCTCACCTTGAGATTTTTAGCTGGATCTTTGGATGGCTGCCCATGGTGAAGATAATAGTGAGTGCAGTCATACATAACATAACCTAAAAGACCACCTCCAAATAAGGCAGGAGTAGTAGATGGGGTTGCAATGAGTTTAACCAGATTCCAGAACTGAAAGACAATCCACGTAGAGTCAGTATCTCTTACTCACCAGTTAAACTTCAATGTTTCATGTAGCAGTGTCAAGTGGAAAAAGAATTCCTTAGTTAATTTGTTCCCTTGACTCTAATCAGTCTCTTGTAACCATCAGTCTCATGATCATCATCTTTTAAAATTTAGAAAATCTAATACCATGCAGTCACAATTATATGCATCAGTGACAAGTGACATGATTATAGACTCATGAAAGAGAAGTGTGTCAAATTCTTATCAGACAGGCAAGCCTATTGGAATGCATTTACTTACCGGTACACATAGAATAGCAGTGGCTGCAGGGGGGAAAACAAGGCGAAGCCCATCCATAGGGTGCTTATGATGGCATCCATGAAGAAGATAATGTGCTGTGTTTGCCCTGTAGCATAATATTCAAAATCTTTTAATATACATTTTAGTTCATTTTAGCAACACAAAAAGTGATTGAACTGGGGCATTAATTAAAAATTGAAGTGAAAAAGAAACCTACCAGTAAGTTTTTGTTTCGATGTGGAAAAGGAAGCGATGCAAACTATACTCAATCAGCGTCCACAGAAAGATGCCAGTCATAACCATTAGAACCACTTCAGGGATTGTATGGCCCATCCGGATAGACATGGTCACGAACCAGCAGACAACTGGCAGCCATATGGTCGGAACCGCCCACCATACGGTGCGTGTTAGGAACTGAAAGTTGGAAATACAGGGGTTAGAAGCTTGTGCCAAATGTGCCTCAGTAATGTAAAACAATGCAATAGTACCTCCATGAAGTCATTCTCAAAAAAACGTGGACCTTCCTTGCTAACAATAGGCTGATGAATCCAGTCCTGGTAATCTTCCCCAAGATGACCGACCTTTAAAGTTGACAAGAAAAGAGGCTTTTATAATTCATAAATAATTATTTATAAGTGAAGAGCTACAGTGAGGACATAATAATGTAGAATGTTCCAGTAAAGAAAATATAACTGTAAAAGCAAAATAGAAACATGATTTGCAGTCAAGAAAAATATAGATGAGGTAAGATACAAGCATGCTATATATTTTATATTAAATAGGATTACAACACAGATGTGCTGGATTTTTATGCATTTCTCATAGTTTGTAGTACCTAATGTCTAAGGCTGCAAATAGAATAGGTCTTCCAAACCAGACCTGAAATACAACCCAGTTAAGGCCAACCAAACCGAAAACTCATGGGTTGGATTGGCTCTGGTCTAGACCCACTTATATTTCGGGTCTGATTTGGATCTTTCTTTTCTCTGACCTAAACTCAATCCCACACTTAATCCAACACCACCTTGCATGATAAACAGACCCAATAAAGTTAGCTAACCAACCCAACCTGATTAGAGCCCTACTCCTGACCTAATATTCAAATATCTGTATAATTAAATTTATAATTTCAATAGGGGAAAGCAGTGTGCTATTGTAACACAAGTTTGATGCAGGATTCACCTATCAATTACTCCTTTGCATATCAAAGTTAGATCAGTAATCTTGCTATAAATTATGTAGTAGATTGCCTTAATTATTACAGCATGTAGAGGTATTCAGTTATAATGCAAAACCGCTTGATGGATTTATCTAAAATACATAGTTGTAGCATGCATACATTAAATTTCTCATACCTACAGAAGAATCATAATAGAGCCTCATCACCCAAAAAATAAAAAATCCAAAGACAACCTCAACCGAGCTCCAAAAATATGGAGTTGGCTTGGATCTAGACTGACCTGACCCAACATATCATCCCCACTGGATTTCAATAACGGAACAATCAACTTGTACCAACCCAATATATAAGCTGCTTGGGTTGGATCTGTGTTAAAACACAAATTCAAATGATATTGGACTGAGTTTAGCAAACCCCGGATCCAATTGACCCATTTGTAGCCAGTAATACCATGACAGGGAAGATGGGATCATTACACTAATTCATCGCTTCAACTAGCTGAAATGCAAGAACATGCTAGCGAGAACTTTTATCCTTATCTTTCTCTTGACATCATAATAAAAGTCCTAATAAAATTTTTAAGTTGAAAGGAGAATGATAATTACAAGTTTTATATTACCTGAAAGACGAGAGGCTTACTCAAGTCCACTGTGAACTCCTGTGCAACCATTTGGGGCACTTTAAAAAGCACTGCAATCATAGAAGAATACATAAATATGTGTCATGAGATAAACAGCATGAAGGGAGACAAAATAGTAATTATGCAGAAAATCAAATGAGACGAAACAAGATGAAAGAAGCAACAAGTCATAAAGAATCAAATGAAGATGAAACAAGAAGCCGCAACAAGTAAGAGAAGTGTGAATAAATCATGTATATCTTCAGCCATATTTTCCATATATCCTGACTACAAAGCAGGGAATTTCAAAAACATATAGTTCAAATTTATGGTGAGGTCATCAATCGCTAAACCCAATGATATATAACCCACCAATCCAACAGTTTCTTTTTTGAATGCACTTGAATACGAAATGCACTTTAGAAAGCAACCCCTTAGCCATGAAAAGTTAAGACTAGAAAAGGCAGTTTGCTGCTGTGGGCCTTTCGGCCATTGCCAGGTCAATAAAAAAATCAAAAAATAAACACAAAATAATGCGAACGAACCGCAAATTTCATGCTATCTCCTCCATTCTGATGCAAAAATTCTAGGCTTCAAACTAATGAACACATCTAAAATTTTCAGATCATCAAAACTATCCCTTGAAGTATCTTACAAGTTAGAACACATATTCAACATTATTCAAGGCAGATCTACGCTCAAAATACGTCTTTCTTGCAACAAAATAGATTTCTACTTAGCCCCAAAAAATCAAAAAAAAAAAAAAATCGAATTTTTATATGCCAGCCACACCAAAAATCCGATTTTGTGCTCGGAGGAACTTGCAGAACGCTTGAAATCACAAAACAAATATTTCTACGCACCAAAAAAAAAAAAAAAAACGCCTCCAGTTAAGGAAATAAAAACCCCAATTTTTGCTCCGAAGAACTCATCATAAGATGAACAAAGAGGGGAGCACCAAGAGATACAGAAAACTTCGATCTTTTTCCAATATAAACGCATCTATCTTCCGAAAACCCGACAAAGTGGCTACTAAAATCCTTTCCAAAACCAAATCAACTCAGACGAAACCTCAAAGAACAAAAGATCTGCACAAATTCTTTGAGAAAAATGACGGATCTACGAATCCAAATCACCGATTCCATCTAAAACCCAAACAAACGGAAACCTGAGGAATGCCGCGCAATCTGGAAAACCCTAGGAGTCGCCTCCGCCTTCGACCGCCTCTTCTTTTCCGGGAGCAAAGCGCACTCGGAGAGAGAGAGAGAGAGAGAGAAAGAGACAGAGACGGGCGCTGTTCTTTGTGGGGGCGGGCCTATTTCTCCCCCCCAATATTTCTGGCCTTGGTGGTGCCACTTCCGGAAACGAATCCATGCCGTCAAATTTAGACGGAATATTCGGGTGCCAGCTCGGCCACCATTGGAATCTAGCGCCGGAAAACGTTGTCGTTAGCCTCTCTATCTTAATTTATGTTTTTTATAAGATATTTTATATTAGTTTAGAAAGTTAATTATATATGATATCGCATAGCATAGCAATTATAAGGTTTAACTCCACCTTTCTTTTGTTTCAGTGTTGCATGAATCATTCAGTCCAGACCACATCAATCGCATAGCAAAACCATGGACTCAAAAATACAATTAAAAATTATAATAGTATATATATATATATATATATATTTACGATTGATCTAATTTACAGGTCATATCAGCTTAGGTCCACGAAGAATAACCAGTTATATTAACGGTATGACAGGTAGGTGGATGCATGTTCGACTAGTTGGGATGATTCCAAGCTCAAGATTGATTGACAGTGACTCGCAAAACTTGTTTAATTCTCGGATACGAGCTCAAAATTAATTTCAGATCAGGTTTGATTACATCTACGCTTAATTAAACTTTGGCTCGATTAGAATCCATTTAATTGAATTGAAGGAAAAAGCAAGGCAGCAAGCGGTAGGGTAGGGTCATGCGAAAAGTCACGATAGAATGGCATGTGGTTGTCCAATCAGGAAAGCTGTCGCTGACGGGGCCTACGCCAGCTGTGAACGTGATTTTTGATGCAGCCTCGTGCGAGCGAGCGTGATTTTGGATAGGTTCCATGATGGCTTGTCTTGCTCGGCTGACAACCTTGCTCCCCCCTGCATTCAAATAACTCTTATTTCCTCTCTCAAGGGCCCCAAATTTTTTTTTTTAACAAAAAAAATACAATAATTGCTGCTAATCACCTCGTTTTAATCACTAACTTTCATATTTGAGCTATCTTCTAGTTTTTTTTTTTTTTTTTCCTCTTTCCTTCTTGACCAAAATATACTTTCTTTTTTATTTTTAAATTTATTTATAATTTAATCTCTCATATTTTAAAAATATTATATTTATAAAAATTAATTAAAATTACTAGAATAATCATTGTAATGCAAACAAATAAGTTATCACTTGATCTTTTAATAACTTATTATTTAAGATAAATAACAGTTCACACACCCGCATCAAAATAAAACATCAATTATTTTATATATTTTAATAGATTTCAGGAAACAGAACATCGAAAATATGACATTTTTAAATTATGAAGAGTTACATTATGATAATTGAAAGTTTGGAAGATAGAATGAATTTTAAATAAAAGTTTAAGGATCAAAAGTATTTTCTTATAAAAATTTTATAATGGTTATAGATAAAATTTTTGTAGAAAGATTATTTTAAAAAAAAAAAAAAAGTTAAAATGGCCATGGCAGCCTCACAAAACTAGTTCCTTGAGCACAGCCTTTGAAAAGAAGGCAGAGAACAGTAGGAAACTCGCTGTAATAATGAATGTAGCAAGATTTGCAAGCTTGGTTGGAGATAATCTCTTGTTTAGTTGTTTGACAAGTAACAATAATGGTTCTAGCAGAGAACAAGCCATGCCACTAATGTTTAGCTGGCACGGTCCAACACGAGCCTGCCACAAAAGGATAGCAGCCGACACGGATCAATGGGGGCACAGACCCACTACCCCATTGCCAGGCCGCTGCAACACATGCGGGCCAGCATCTACGTGGATTCACACCTAAATCCTCGAAAGAAACAATTGGAAGAATGCATCCGCCACTTATGAGTGGTTCGAAAGCTGGGCAACAGCAAACTCGATCTCCTAGAGGGTCATAGATCTTAGGCTCTCCTGTTTAAATAAATATTCACAGTCGATGGTCTATTCTTTTGGTGAGAATAGTGAGACCCTGCAAGCCAGTCCACAGAAACCAACTAGCATGAGCAATTCCAGCCCTCCTTCTGATTGCAACTTCAATAGAGCCAAGCGAGAGATAGGGTAATGGAGTGGAAATCTTACTTCAAATGTGCCTCCAACTGTTTCTATCTAGGGGTTGACATCTTCTACAGTGGTTGGGCAAACGTCACAATAGGCAGTTTGACTATTTGGAAGGTTCCTTCCAGCTAGTGTAGCTTTACGAGATATGCGGCCCCAACTAGTCTTCCAACCAACCAGCCTTTCTCTGGGTTTGAGGAACCTTCCCTACCCAACTAAAGTTGATGATGCCAGGGTGAGGTGATGGTACCAACAAGATCGATGATGAGAAGAATAACTTGAAAACGAACACGTTAAAGAGTCCACTAACAAAAACTAAGATGTCCACCTCAAAACAACCTACAAAATAGAGAGAGAGAGAGAGGTGACAAGGATTTCCGGCAAAAGCCCTTCAACATTCAAATCAGTGAAAAAAATAACAAGAGTAGTCAAGGACGAAACTTATAGTCTGAGATATGGTGTAATAAAAAGGGAAAGGGAGTAATATTGTCTTACTGAAGATCAGAGTTGGGTTATGAAAAAATATCTCATTTACTGTACTTGATGATAGGATCACATAAATTGCTCGTATCATGAGCCACATGTCTTTCATCAATTCAATATACATACTAATTTGTCAAACATTTAGTGGTTTGTCGGTCATGCACCTTCGAATCATTTTTGTAATAATGCTATTAGTGGTGTTAATATTGATCTGATCATTTTATATATATATATATATATATATATTTAGAGGCCGAAGAATTCAGCTGCAGTAGAGGCATTATTATATTTACTTATATCACTTCAAATCATACTAGGTTGTCAGAAACATTATCAGGTGGCATTAAAATCTCTGTAATCCAACCATCTCAGGAGGAAGTAATGAATTCAGCTTCTGTTGGTCCCAGCAACCGGAAGCATATATCAATCAAAATAATCTGTTGCTATCCTCGCATTAGTCCATGTTAATATAGGTTGGCATGCGATTAAGAGGAAGATTTCTAATCCATGGGTCAATAAGGATATAAAATTTTCCCCGTTCTCAATTTGCCAATGAAAAGAGCCCTGTGTAAAAACTGCAGCTTTGCAAATATCTTTCTATACAGCAGAGAAATTTCTCCCCCTCACGTAGCTATCCTTCACTCTCTTTAATCCTAAATTTCCATTAGCCTTTGATTGGCAAACCACCAGAAAATCTCATTAATTGGATAGAAGTTCAACTTTAACATAATTCTTGAATTAATTTGATTATTAATATTTAATATAGACTGAAAAAATATAAGTGGTACTTCCTGTCAGAGACTACAATAATCAGAATTAAAATTTAAGTTTTGAAAGCAGCATGAAAAGATATTTTCAAATATATTTTTCGGAGTATCTATCATATTTTTCCTATCATTAAGAGTTGGAGATCTCTAGTTAGAGATTTGACAGAGAGATACTAAGGAGAGCCTACCATAGCACCAGGGCTAGCAAAGGATAAGATATTGATAGTTCTTTTCTTTAAGAGATGCAAGAGAATGAGAGGGATTGATTGAGAACGGATAAGAAGTTGATGTCCCAAACATCCACTTAGGTAAAGCAAAAGAGAGGAATGAAGAAACTATATCTCAGTTCATAATGTTTCTGAGACTGTTGGGTCCCCGAATGACAGAATGCCTAGTGTATCTCATGATACAAGCAATAATGACAATAGATCTTAGAGTTATGATGGGTCCAATGATCAAGATAGATGCAATAGAGGGGAGGAGATGACACAACTCTCTTTACCTAATCCACTCACTAGTAAGTTCCAATTTGAGCATGCGATGAAAAATAGGGATCACAAGCATGGGACAAGAGGAAACATCACAGTACACAGGAAGAGGGGATACAAGGGTGGTGGGCATGATACCATGGCTCATAAGCCAATGAGGTCATGCGTCAATTGAGAATTATGGATGTATCAGGATCCCATTGGTACTCAAGATCATTATTCTATACTAGATCACATCTTTCCAGTGTTAGCCTTAGTCAGACTGTAGGTTAGACCTTGCACAGTTCTTTTTTGGATTATTACAATTATACCAAGACTTGAAGTCAAATCTAAGGCCTAACCATGAGCATGATCTTGATGTGTACAAGAAACAACAATACTAGACAAAGAATTGAACAGATGAATGTATGTTGCATTTTTAATTTCTTAATATAAGTATTCTACATTTTTGATGTTATATTCAATTAATTTAACCTGTATTATACAATCACATCATTCTTTAGGCTTGTAATATATATATAAAAAAATAAAGTATGTTACATTTCAGCAGAAAGAATGAATTCAGAAAAATCCTATTTTTCACTCGAAACTAAATATAGAAAGCTTAAAAATCTTGAAACAATAAAATAAAATAAAATAAATTTTTTTTGATGTATTGGATCCTGTCATGCCGATGTCTTACTGGCACACAATCCGAAATTGAGATTGCTAGCCTTGGCTGCACTCCAAAATTTTTATATTGTCAAACTCATCTCCATGAAGTTTATCACGCATTAATTCATTGAGTTTCTTTGAACTACAGAAAGTTGACATTAGAGCAAGATCAATATAGGATGGTTCAACCTTTACAACTTCACCGTGATGTTTTCTAGCTGATACACAGGGTTTTGATTTCATATCAGCATTCAGGATTAGTTAGTCAAAGCAGTTGCTGCTTTATTAAGCAGATGATGGGCTTCACAATAGTCTCTCTTAGATGGTCTTGGTCTTAAGGTGAAGTAAATAAATCAAAAAAAAAAAAAAAATCGTATCAGATAATATATAATAGATATCAATATGTTGAATAAGCATTATTATATTATTTTTTTGGGTGTATAAATTGCTCCAAGAGATGATATTATGTCAACAATTTGGATCTAAACATGCAGATCTTGTGTTTTATCAGAACCCTATGATCTTGAATGGTCAACAGGATGATGCTGCAGAGATGAAAAAATCATGGAAACTACGGATAGATTCATGACAGTGAGGACCATTTGTTAGGTTATGTTCCTCTATTCCTGAATAACAACCTCAAGAAATACAGTTGGAACTGAAGAGGTCATAATAAATGGAGGTCTTGTCTCTAATAAGATGGGAGGTCAAAGATTTCACCAAGGTACTAGAAAGACAAGGTGAATTAGATTTTCTGTTCATCTATAGATAGCAAATGCAAGCATCACCAAAATTTTCCATGAGACAAGGAGGCGCAGCAATGGTGGTGGAACCTTCACCATGGATGACACAGTGGGCACTTTACAGCAAAACTAATACCTATCATTCTACTTGTCCAGCAAAAGCCATATTAATTTGGGTGAGGCTTTTACAGGGAATCTCCCTAGACTGATATTATAGTCATTCAAATATTAAGTGCATTTGACCAAACAACACTGTAAATAACACAAACAATCTAATACTGAAATTCATAAAAGTTTTTTCTAAAAAAAAAAATCATAAAAGATATTTGCATTGCTTTTTTATCATGTGCCTTAAGTAAAACTAACAGGGACATTGAGAAAGAATAAAGAGCTTTCATGCTTTTCTAAGGAACACTCATTATATGGAGGATGGGCCCAAAGAAGCCCTATCAGATCATAAGAGGACGCCTGTTTGATTAAAAGATATCATATGAGTTTCCTAAGAGTAGATGCTACACTAGGAACTGTAGTGCAGACAGATTCATGGTCTGAGAGTTTTGGCTTGAACTTCTAGGCAATGAAAAGAGAAGTTCCAATATGATGTTAAAGAATGAGATATGCAAAGGTGGTCCCAAAATGGACATAGGTTCAGTAGTATCTGGAAATTTTTAAACAACAGTGCGACACTAATGGGTAGTTTATCTTGTTTCAGTCTCTTCCCTCAGACTCTATGAACTCACAATCAGAAGCATATACATGAAGCATTGAAGTACTGGAAAAATACTACTAAATCAGGCAAACCAAAGAACTCAAAGAGATCAAGCTGCAAGAGGAATAGATAAAAACTATTGCAATTTTCCTTTCACCTTTTGTGTACAATACCTTATAAAAACTTCGCAACTCAAATCATCAACATCAGGTTGAAGTTAGCTTTGATCACGAAGTGGGGATACATGCAGAAGCTTTCTGATGTAGCTTCCTGACATCAGAGACCAAAAAAAAAAAAATTCCACTAATCAACAACACACCATTCTTCCGCAGGGTTTGAATTAATTTGACAAACAGACACCAAGACACAGTTAGAACTACTGCTGCTACCTTCCCTCTGACAAGCCCAAAGAGAACTATCACAAAGAAAGCAAACTGCTGAGAGCCTCCTGATTTAGTCTTAAGAACAACTTCTCGACTCGCATCCACATCCACTTCATCAAAATTTGTAACCTCAGCGGAGGCAATGAAGTTTAGAGCTTCATTGCTATCTTGCTTCTCTCCTTCTCTACTGATCACTTCATCTACTTCTTCTTTGATGCTATCAAATTCTTCTGCACTTCTGTTCCAATTTGAACTAGAATTCGAGACAAGTTCCTTTCCATCTTTACCTTTTCTACTTCCGCGAGACTTTTTCGAGACAAACTTTTTCCAAAACTTATTAATTTTTGAATTACCAGAAGAACCAACATTTCGGTCGACAGCAAGATCCCTCCTTTCCAGCAAAACCTCCCTCCGCTGATCCGAATCGACGGAAGATTCCTCCCATCTCCTGTCGCATGGCATCGAATCCAGGCGGCCCTCGACTCCAACCTCCCTTATCGGGGAAACCCTCTCCCTCCCCTCCAAATCCCATCCTCCAACCACCGAATTCAAGCTCCTCCTCGCATTCGAGCACGGCTTCAAGAACGCAAACACCTGGAACCCCACGAAATCGAGCCAAAACAGGGAAAACGCCAAGACCGTGATCCCGGCGACAAGCCGCCTCCTTTCGATCGCTAGAACCATTAAAACCACCAAATTCACCACCAGAAGCTCAAATCCGGACCCGGTCCCGCTGCTCTTGATCTCCACCGAATTCGGAAGCGGAGAGCGTGAGGATTCTTCTAGGATCCCATCGCGGCCTGCCCCGGGGCCACGAGCCGAGTGTGGAGGGCGGTGATCGTCGCCGGAGGCGGCGGAGGGGCTCTTCTTGCGGGAGGGCTTCTTGAGCCGGTCGCGGTTCTTGACGACGAGGTCGGCGAGGGAGGTTGGGAAGCCGGGCTGGACGACGAGGGACGCGCCCCGCTCGGGCCTGGCGAGGTCGGAGACGAGCCGGGAGAGGCCGGCGGCCCGCGCCTTCTTCCACGGGTTCGGCATGGGCCGGGCTGGATCCGGCGATCATGGAACGAAGAGGAGGAGGGAGCGGAGACGGAGACGGAGACGGAGACGGAGAGAGAAGAAGAACAAAATCTTTGGTGCGGTTCGCTTTTCGCCGCTGTAGTTTCGAAGCGAGGGAAGCCCCGTAGGTGCGGCAACGGAAAAAATCTACGCACTTTATTGCAGTGCCGAATTGGTGGCGGATTTGGCGTGTTTCATTAATCGCATCGCTAGATGGACTGTTGACTGATTGATTGATTTATAGTGGCGTGAGTGCGAGGACTCTTTTAGTTTTTATTTTTCCGGCAACCATTTTCTACTTACTTCTTGTATTGGCCTGCATTGTTTGTTGCGAGCTGGTTGTGGTTGTATTGTTTGATCCAACCAACCAAGATAATTGGTACGTATAGCGTGTCATAAGCTATCATAATTTCACTGTAATTTGTGTCCTGTGCTCAACTTGGCCGTAGCATAAGTTTTGGAGACTCGGAATACTATTATAACTTTTTGAGTTACTTTTGTTTCTCTAGTCTAGTTACAGCTTAACTAAATGCACGCATTGAAGAATTGTTTTGGGACACAATTCTATTTGATCAACTTCCATATAGATGATAACATTGTTTATAAATGATAGTCTTGTTTATAGATGATAATATTTGCAAACCATCGAACCAACCAACCAACCTACCTACCATCCGACCTCATCTATATTTGAACAATCATGCATTAGAATGGTTAGAAGTTTAAACTTGATCAAAATTTTAGGTTGAATTTTGATTTTATATTTTTCATCTAAATTAACCTAAAGTCTCACTTAGAAAAATAAATTCAACCCGTATAAAATCTTATTTTACTCTACTCTAATTATCTTTACAAAGTTTTATTTAAATTAATTATTTTTTACCTTAATAACGGCATCTTCTTTCATATATTTTCACTTAATTATATCGAAATATTCATATCTTATAGTTTATTCTTACAAATTCTTATTTATAATACCTCAAGCATATCAATAAATATTTTAAAAATTATAATTTTTCAAATTAAGAATGATCAATTACTTAGATGTGATTAAAAATTTTTGAATAAAAATTTAAGTTTAAATTAATATTTTTTAAAACTTATATTTCGCTAGATATTTGATTCAAATGAAAATTCAACGTGATCTAATTTCGACACGAATTCAAATATTTTAAGCAAAATCTCAATCATACTTAACCTCGAAGTAATCCCAACAACTACTGCATCCAAAAATGTTTTCATGGCCCGATTTAATTGAAGAATGGATTAGGTTCAGATTTAAAATTATGATTTAAATTTAAAAACGGATTAGGCTGAGGTCAAGCATGATTTTAACTCTATTTGCTGCCTTATCTCTAAATGATAACTATTTACAATAAAAAATGCTCTCATCCCCAAAATTTTTATATTGTCAAACTCAACAGATTGCATTTGACGTACGGTAATGAATGTGTTAGGTATGTTACGTGCCTCGATGTACAACTGAGGCAGGACATTGTCAAAGATATTGTTTGGACCTCAAAATCCATGAAGATAAAAAAAAGCCTGAGCTTGGCTGGCCCCCTTCCTTTCTTTCTTTCTTTTTTTTCTTCTTCTTTTTTTTTTCTTCGCGTTTCAAATTTCAAAGGCAACCATCACACTTAATTATTGGATGACAACCAAGTGCATGACTAAAATATGCCACAGACTCGTAGATGTTGAGTTCGTCAATGCATGGTGATGTGATCTTCGCAAACATGATACTTGCTTGACACTTGTAAAAATATTCTCTCTCCTTAATAAGTTTTCTTTTTCTTTTTTTTTTTTTTGGGCCCACCAAATGTGGCATTATATTCTTGAAGGCCATAGCTTGTCTTGGTGCTGAGCTTGGTGCTGTCACATAGTATGGAAAGTTGTTTATGAACTGCACCTGAAAGATTGGACCTTTGTAATTTGTGGTGAGAACATGCATAATGTTGGGTATTAATTGGTGGTGTGACTAATTAGTTTTGAGTCTATTCATAGCTTTTGATCACTCATGTGGTCGATATGCAATTGCCTTTCAATTGCATGGGCCACAAGTCAATTCAAGAAATTTATGCATTCGGTTTTTGGGCCTCTTTTATTTGAGACAAGGCTGATGCAAATTGTACAAGTTGGTAGGCCGTAACAGATCCCTGCCAACTTGAAGATTTCAATGACTGACTTCCTTTTCCCGTATTTGATATTGAAATCTTCAGGTGAGCTCAATAATTTGGAGATTTAGCCTCCAACTTGAAGGATTTTATGTTACTCATCTTTTTTTTTTTTTTTTGGCGTTTAATTTTGAAGTCTTCAAGTTAGATCAATAATTAGAAGATATAAAACCATCTCTACCACCTTTCCTGCCTTTAACTTCATTCACCTTTATTTTCCCCTTTTTTTTTAGTTTTTGGAATGTGGCTAAAGAAAATAATTATATAAAAGATTAATGATGAAAGCCCATGGATTGAAGGATGGTTAATTAGAGCACGAAACTTGAGGGTCTAAAATGAGTTAATAAATATATTATAACAAATCTTCATAAAAAAGTTTTATGAGGTGCATTAAGAATTTAAGGTAAAACATATTTATTTTTATGCCAAAGGAGTTTTAAAAGTTTACCATCAATTGTATTAGCGAATCATGCTAAATTATTCTTGACCATTTATTTGAAAGGAATGTAAACATGCTTATATAAATAAAAAAAAAATGGGTTCATAATAAAAGAAAATCCATATAAAGGGATAGCTTAACAAGAAAAAAGAAAGATCAATAAAAAGGAAAGATGATTTAGATATAAGTCAATAGAATTATTTTTGAAAATCTCTAAGGACCTTTTCTTGTATAAGAGTAATGATTCAAGTGAACTATCATTTTTCCACTATAGAAAGTAGTAGTATAATACAAACATGCATCATCATATGGTATAACTTTAATTTTTAAAAGGCTATTTTGATAACAATTTGAAAAAAATATTTAGATGTACGCTAAATAATTTTTTAAATAATTTAGGGATGGTGAACCATTAGAGTAGCATGTACAAAACTTGAAATGAATGGCTTTTACAAAGGCAATATTTAGTTGTTTTTTAAAATTTATTTCAATAAATTCAACAAATAAGAAAATTTAGATATCAATTTTTTTACTTTACGTGTTTCTCATAATACTTGCATTATATATAATCATATTTTTGGATATTTATTTTAGTAAAATCAGCTATCAACCAAATAGCTCCTATTTTTTTTAATCTTATAAAATAAAAAGATACTCTAAATCACCTTTAAGGCAAATGTGCGATCATTATTTTTTTCAAAATTAGGTAAGTTCAAAGCTCCAAGCTTTCGTCGATTTATTACCTATCATATTTTCTCTTTAAACTTTTAGCTAAATAGACAATTTATTTAATGAATACAAAGCAACTTATAGGAAGGAACTCTCTTCAAAGACCATCAAAAGAGACTCTCTTCAAAGGCTATCTCCATGGCAAAGAAGGATAAATTACTCGTGGATGATGACAAGATAGTGTTACAAGGAGATTTGCATCCAGGCAAAGACTTTGAATAGGCTCAAAAACAACAAAAGCCAGAATTATCAGAGTCTAATCTTCATTTAGAGAGAAGAAGTGATGTTCATCAGAATAAGACTCTTGGTTTAGGCAACAACAAGGGAGGGTATAGCTCTTAGGCATTAGTAGCTTGGAAGCTTGGAAGATGATTATCTGCTAAAGACTATCAAGTGACTGATCAAGAAGTGGAAACACTATGAAGTCAATCTAATAGGGTGTTCAATTTGAGGGCAATGGTACGAAGAAAGCAAGGTTTGAATGGTGGTTGGTTGTTATTGAGAGAACTATTGGAAGAAGATTGGGGTTGAAATATTTAATAAAATCTCTTAAGAATAAATGAAAACTACTTAGAGATTTTAAAATTTTTCTGATCGATTCAAATTATTATGTGTTCCATTTCCAACCAGAAAAAAATTTGATGAAAATTTCCATTAATGTACCTTAGATCGTTAGAGGGCAAGTGTTAGCTTTGGAACCATAGCATCCTAATTTCAAGGCCTCCAAAATACTCATTAATCAAGTTGCAGCATCATGGATGAGAATAGGAGAGTTGCATGCGGAGCTTTCATCAAAGGATAAATTGCCAAAGATTGCATCTAAAGTAGGGAAACCATTATGGCTTGATAACTAGATAAAAAGCTTAAAACTTAGTAAGCTATGACAGGATCTATGCGTCAGCTGATTTAGATGAAACTCTGGTGCTAAGAGTGGACATCTTGGAAGAGGAGAGGGAAGAACTCTTTTGGCAATCATTTACTTATAAGGGTATCCCTATTTACTACTTTGCTTGTGATCAGATTGGCCATGGAGCGAATGACTGCCATTCTAAACCTAAAACTAAAGAGAGTGGCTTCAATGGTGATGTTAGGTGACCATGGATCCAGTAACTCAGCTATAAATCAGTCCCAATTCCTTAAAACTTTAGGAACAGTTAATGATTCAACAGCATCCGTACAGAAGAGACAAGCTAAGCTTTGAAATGGCTGCACGAATCATGGATGGTTGCCAAGAAATTAAGGAGACTGCCAAGTCAACTCACCAAACCAACACAACGACCCAATTCGGAATACAGGTTGCGAACTTGAAATGGTGGCTGCAAATGAGATGGTGAGTCAGTCATGGAATTGAAATGGTGGCTGCAAATGGGTCAGTCACCTACGGTCTTCCCGAACTCGACATCCTCTATGGTTCCAACTAAAGGCCAAGGGGAAAAGGGTCAAAATGTCCAAATAGAGCCCAGCTTTGGGGGCTTAAGCCTAGAAAGAAAGGCCTATGGAAAAAAGCGAAGGGAACTGGACAATCGGATGGGAAGATTGGCCATGATGCGGTGGTGAAGAATGTTCTTGAGGCAGTAGCTAGAGTGAGTTCAACCTACCTCTTCCTCTTCCTCTTCCTCTTCCGAAGAAGAAGAATCAACGCCTTATGGGAACGATAATGTAATCTAGCCATAGCCACAGCGCCACATAGAGGTTTGATAAAAGAAAAGGGGCTAACTGTTATGGGGATAGAGCAAAATCCCTAATAGGATGGAATGAAGCTTACCTTTAATTGACGATTTAGAACAGGCTCTAACGGGGGATACTCTCTGATGGTGCAAATTATGAGGGAGAGTAAACACGCTCCTTCGATAGTTTCAACCATGTTGCTCGGTTGGGAGGAAAAAGGAGAAGCATGATAGATGAAAAACTTTATATCAAAGGATAGCCAAGCCCTTCTGTTATTCGCCAGATGTCTACCAGTAACTGGATAAGGAGCCTATCCTAATTTGGAGATGAGCCATGTCCCACCACCAGGTGTCCCTCATCAACCGGTAATCTCAGTGGCTTCACCTCGCCTAATGGTATGAGCGATTCAATGGGTATTAACATGGCAATTGAAGCTAAACAAAGCAACATATTGGAGCCCTATGAGGCACCCTCATCCTCTTTATCTCAGTGCAATATGAATTGTTTAATGTGGAATGGTTGAAGGATTGGGAAACCAACCTTCATTTCTAATATTAGAAGATTATTTATGTTACATGAAATAGAATTCTTTGTTCTTCTTAAAATCTGATTGTCTGGGGTTTTTGTTAATAAACTTCATAGGAGGTTAGGCCAAACCTGTGGTGTATCAAATTAATTGATTCAGTGGGTCTTTCTGATGGATTGATTGCTCTTTGAAAGAGAGGATTGGGAGATATTGATTTCATTTATGTTTCTAATCATTCACTAGGTGGTGTTGTTTCTGGTAGCAATTCATCTACAAGGATTTTGGAAGTAATATATGCCAGTACTAGTAGAGCAATCAGACATCGGTTATGGGTAGAACTTGACATATATTTTAGAGCTGAACTATCCTGTGCTTAATTCTTGGGACTTGAACTGTATTTTGTTCAGAGAGGAAAAAATTGTAAGAGCATCCTAAGTGTTATCCAGTTTCAACACACAAGATGTCTGAATTTGATCCATCCATGCGTACCAACAAAAAAGGCAGGGCAGAGGTCCAGAAATGAGCTGGAACAGATTGCACGGCAACATAATATCACAGAAGTAGAAACATAAAGAAAATAATGATAAGGTGTAATGCTCATACAAACTCTTGGCCTAGACCACAACAACACATTAACATAGAATCACAATGAATACAGACAGAAAATTGTTCTCCATATCACAACATGCCAAACACTCTCAAAGCAAACTTGAACTAAGAAAAAAAAAAATGTCAGAAACATATGATATAAAACTCAAGCCACCGCTTCCTCCTCCTCCTCCTCCTCCTCCTCCTCCTCATACTCTTCATCAGCTGTTGCATCCTGGTACTGCTGGTATTCAGCCACCAAATCATTCATATTGCTCTCAGCCTCAGTGAACTCCATCTCATCCATTCCCTCACCAGTGTACCAGTGCAAGAAAGCTTTCCTCCTGAACATAGCTGTGAACTGCTCGCTTACCCTGCGGAACATCTCCTGGATGGAAGTTGAGTTCCCAATGAATGTAGATGCCATCTTCAGCCCCTTTGGTGGGATGTCACACACACTGGATTTGACATTGTTTGGAATCCACTCAACAAAGTAGGATGAGTTCTTGTTCTGCACATTGATCATTTGTTCATCCACTTCTTTTGTGCTCATCTTCCCACGGAACATGGCTGAAGCTGTAAGGTAGCGGCCATGTCGGGGGTCAGCAGCGCACATCATGTTCTTAGAGTCCCACATTTGCTGAGTCAGCTCAGGAACAGTGAGGGCACGGTACTGCTGGGAACCTCTAGAGGTCAAGGGTGCAAAGCCCACCATGAAGAAGTGAAGGCGGGGGAAAGGGATCAAGTTGACTGCAAGCTTTCTGAGGTCAGAATTGAGCTGACCTGGGAACCTTAAGCAACAGGTTACACCACTCATGGTAGCGGAGATGAGATGATTAAGATCACCAACTAAACCAAAGAGAAAAAGAGACAATAAATTAAGGCATGAAGACCATCAAAGAACAAAAAATAACAGTGACAGATGTAATAGTGTAAGCAGTATGATCCAATTAACCCACACAAGGTGGAAATTCACAGTGGGGTTGGAAGAATAAAGAAATTCAATACAAGACAGAATAAAGTAATTATAATTCTAACTGAGCAAATATTTTGCCAGTTCTAATTAAAGATCAAAATTCTCAAATGATTACAAAAAAAAGTTTAACCAGTGCACTCATTGAAAGAAAAAGAATTAAAAGAAACTTGGCTTACAGGTAGGAGTAGCAAGCTTGAGAGTGCGGAAGCAGATATCATAAAGAGCTTCATTGTCAAGGACCATACATTCATCAGCATTCTCAACAAGCTGATGAACGGAAAGTGTAGCATTGTATGGTTCCACAACTGTGTCAGAGACCTTGGGCGATGGGAAAACTGAGAACGTCAACATCATGCGATCTGGGTACTCCTCTCTGATCTTAGAAATAAGAAGGGTGCCCATGCCAGATCCAGTGCCTCCTCCCAAAGAATGGCATACTTGGAATCCTGTAAAGGAAACCAAATAGATAAATAATGACATTCTTATAAATAACGACATTCTTATAAATAACAACATTCTTTAAAATGTTAACCATCTAGTTTCTAAAAGGCACAAATGCACAATGAGTACTAGAACAACTTGAAGAGAATAAAAGGTGCTACATGGGTCAAAACATCACTTATCTATAATAATCAGAAGCCACATTTGCTTTTCCAGAAACAAAAAGGAACGATACATATACTTCAAGATGCATGCAACACTTCAAGAACATAATAACTTAATCGACATATGGTTCGATTTAATTATCTAAAAGCAGGAATAGCTGAAGAAGGATGACTTAAAAATTCTTGACAACTCTCAAGCCCAACATAAAAGTATAGGTCAAAACATATGATCACAACCTTCCACCAAAACATTACATTAACCATCACTGCACTTTCAAACTATAGATGTCACACTCTTTTGTAGCAGCACAGGGTTTTTCCCTTGAAACTCAAATGTTTGGACACCCATAGGACTTTCTGACGATAGAACACGTAAAGCAACTGTGGAAAGGCCATATCAAACCAGTAAACACAAGTGTCCATAAGATGCTGTGGTGCATGCCATCCTGTATTGAAATACACACTGAAGCAAGGTTTAAATACTTGATCATTAATACAAAGTATCACTCTTATTATTTTGTCATGCTCATTTTTTAATGAAACTAAAGACACCAACATATAAGCTGGGCATTACAATCACTGGTCAAAGAGCAAGAAAATAGACGCTGCAAGGTCTCATATGTTGGGTACTTGCAAATGTATCCACCCATGAAGATCAATGCTACCTCATGAGCATCCAACACCAAATACGTTCAATCAAGAAGCAATGTGTACCCTCCAATACTGGCAAGTATAAGATATTACCAGTTAAAAGGACACCATCAGTCGGAGAATCCTAGCATATTTTACCTCTTAAATTCCATCACAAATAATCACAATAGCAAAGCAGAGTACATGCAAAGATCTGGATGATAAAGTCTAACAAAATTTTGTATGTATAAGATTATCAACACACACATCAATTAAACTTGCCAATCCAGATACAAAACACTGCAAAAATAAATCACATGTCAATTGAGAAACTAGATCATAACAATCCCCACCAAGAATCCCCTTCCATATCTAGCTCTCATCTCCTTTACACCCACTTGGGGAGTTTCTATCTCCATGAAGGATGCACAAACTAGAAAATTCACTCAGATGTAGGTGACAAATCTAAGGGGACAAAACAGAGAAAAATATCTTCCCAGCTGCCAACTAAAGAATAATACTGTATTGTTTCAAAAAGGATTAAAGAGCACTACATAAACATCTATATAATACACCTCATAGAACATGTAAACTAGCCATTGGGTGGGTATAGAGGAGTAAAAGTAAAACAAAGCACAGTAAATGCAAGTCTGCAAAGAGATAAATCCAATTTGGCACTTTAACATTTAAAGTAAAATGCTTTTATATCAAAGTTTCACCCAAGAAGAGAGAGAGAGAGAGAAGCCAATCGATTTTGTTAGAGAAAAATAACAACACACCATCAGAAAATAGGGAGGCAAAACTTCTACAATCAATCATATACTAACTAACGATGGCCAATAAAATAACAAGGTTAGAGAGGGGGGAATTTAGCAGGAGAAACTTAAAAAAAAAAAAAAAAAGATTGCCGAAGTTGGAAATCGAGATAAATTAAGCTTATGTATAGAAGGAAATGCGATTTTTCTCTAATGAACATGGCACTGTAACATTAGATCCAAAGAAAGGATAAATTAAGGAAATATATAAACTCTAAGCACCTTCAACGAAACAAATAACACATCTGACCATACGTAAATTACATCCTAATACCAATTTAACCACATATCAGGTATAATGCGGAAAAATCACATAAAAAATCACATAAAAGTCTAAAAAATGCTACAAAAATAATATCCTCAACGAACGACATCAACACGACTACAAACAGAAACCCTAGCATTCTCCATTTCAAATAACAAACCTTGCAAGCAGTCGCAGTTCTCGGCCTCCTTGCGGACCACATCGAGAACGGAGTCGATGAGCTCGGCGCCCTCGGTGTAGTGCCCCTTGGCCCAGTTGTTCCCAGCCCCGGACTGGCCGAAGACGAAGTTGTCCGGCCGGAAGATCTGGCCGAAGGGCCCGGATCTCACGGAATCCATGGTCCCGGGCTCCAGATCCATAAGCACCGCCCTGGGGACGTAGCGCCCGCCGCTGGCCTCATTGTAGTAGACGTTGATGCGCTCGAGCTGGAGGTCGGAGTCGCCGGAGTACTTTCCGGTGTGGTCGATCCCGTGCTCGTCGCAGATCACCTCCCAGAACTTGGCCCCGATCTGGTTCCCGCATTGCCCACCCTGGATGTGGAGAATCTCCCTCATCTTCGTCCTGTGGGCCTGCGGGATCGAGCTAGGGTTCCGGCGAGGCGGAGGCGACGGCGAGGAGAAGAGGAGGGAATGGGTGGAGGAGAGCAGGGAGCGGAGAGGGTTGAGAGATTGGGGAGGGATTTTATGAAAGGGATTTGGGGGTGTGGTCACCGGTCCACCGTACATGTAGCGGCTGCTCGCGTCGGGTGGGATGGAAGCGGGTCACTCGCGGTGAGCGGATCCAGCGATTGCTTCGCTGGGGCGGATGGTTGGGAAGGGGGGGGGGATCGTTCCAGTGTCGCTTTCAGGGAATAGTGTGAGTCGGTTGTACGGGGAAATATTGAGGTGGCTTCACGCTGGACCACACGTGACCTACCCAAATTCCAAGCTTCATCATTTTATTTTAGGATAATAGCGTGCACGCTGGATAACTAGTTTTGTTGTTAGGTAATTGTGTGGTCGAGACAATTGGATGGATGATGCCAAAAACCAATCTTTTGGATTTGATCGTTGCCCTATTAACCTAGCTAAAATTAGATGAAAGGTGTTGTTGTTGGTGTTCACTGTTGCTTGATGATGGTTAAATTCCATGCTTGGGGAGGGATGGAAGTAGTTTAAATTATAATTTTGAAGCTAAAAGTAGAAGCTAAGCACCATCATTAGCTTTCATTTAGAAGAATCCCATTTATTTAGTGGTGCTACCTTTTGAAAATGATTGAGCACACCTTTTTGCCACGCCCAATCCATCATATAACTTCTAAATTTTTTTCCTAAAAATTATGCATGATCAATTTTTTTTTATCTTTAATTATCAATGCATAAATATTTAATTAAATATTATTTTATTTATAAGAACTATAAATTATGTAATTTATAAAATTAGCATCAAATAATCTAATTCCTTTTCATCTACCAAAATCTCACTATTGTTCAACCTCAGGAACTAAGCTTTAGTATTTTGAGCTCGATTATAGAGTAAAACTTAGAGATTAAGTAACCATGTCATGTGTTTCGTCCGGATTGAGGTTTCGCACTGCTACGAACAATGATGTTGGTAGTTAAATGGATTTGCTTCATATACAAGGCCTTTTTTTTTTTATAATATATATATATATATATTGGAAAGGGAAGACATTGCATGCATTTGATGGGTAGCGTGTGTTTTGCAGCAAAAATAATTATGTAGGTGGCCTATCATGAGAGGTAGATGTTATGCTTTGGTTCTACTCTAAGCTAACATCCAATCCTTCTAAATAATTCTTTATATCATTACCTCCCATTATATGCTGAACCCTATCATGCTTGCTTGTGTAAACACATCAAAGCATTGAAATTCTCCATTTGGATTATTAAAGCCTTGCTTACGTATGTGGAGGAAGTGGGCTTAGCATCTTCCTTAGAATAGGATGGAAGCTATGGTGATGTATTTTTAGCGTGCGATTCAGATGGTAGTTATATGTGACCCAGCAGGCAAAATGCTAAAAGGCAATGTAATGCAATACATAATGAAATCTTTTTTTTTTGAAGTTATATGTAGGAATATTAAGATCGCATATATAAAATTTTAGAACATCAACTGTAATGCCCTAAATTCACCTACTGATTCAATTAACTTTGTTAGCAGATCGAAACCATATGACTCAAAAACTCAAATGGAAGTTAATGGTAGCAAGTGGACTTAAGTTATAAACACATAACACTTTCTTTCCTATCCAAAATTTAAGGTATCACAATAATGCGAGGAGTGGCTTTACACTGTGGCAGAACTCTACCATCATCCCATAGGTAGTCCTTTCCTTATGTCCATTAACTTTCGCACACTCGGATTAGCTCTGATACCATTTGTAACGCCCCCATCTACCGACCCAATTAATTTCGTTGCGGCCGAAACCACATGACCCAAAAATTTGAATGGAAATTAATGGATAGTAAGTGAATTTGAGTTATAAGCACATAACATTTTCTTTCCCATCAAATGTGGAACTCAATTTAGTGTATCGCACCAACCAAATAATAATAAAATAAATTTCATTATCGTGCCTATTTGCACCATGATTTATACAAAAGTTGGAGCACTCACCTAAAATGCCAGGGCTAGATCTTTTTCTTCTTACTTCTTCTTCAAATAATATTCTTGATGGAAAAAATTAATCGCAACATATGAGAAAAGAAGAGGAGACATATTCTATTTATAATGAAATCCTAATAAATCTTTCTATCACAGATCATTATTGAGCTTCATGCCCATATAAACCATCAACCATATCAGTCAATAGGATGTGTTTAAATACAAAATAAATGAACCATATTTTAATTAAGAGTGGACTCATCCAATCTATATCATTGGATCAAATTCATTCAATTAATTTTATAAAATTAAAATTATAATAATTAATGGTAGCCTACATATTAAAAATTTTCT
Source organism: Metroxylon sagu (assembly GCA_017589505.3). Classification (NCBI taxonomy): domain Eukaryota; kingdom Viridiplantae; phylum Streptophyta; class Magnoliopsida; order Arecales; family Arecaceae; genus Metroxylon; species Metroxylon sagu. The sequence continues at coordinate 836,799 of JACVBY030000494.1, read as the reverse complement.
CACATTGTATTTAAGAACACAGCACCATGTACCAAATAAGGTTGCCCATTGCTGGTTACTGGTGACTTAAACAATCTTATAGTCTATTGTCAACTTCCTTCCATTAAAAGCATCTGTTACTGCATGAGTGTTTCCTTTCCAAGATGTTATGGTTGTTATAAGAACTAAACAAAGATTGTAACCAGCTGTATTCTCTATCATAAAAATTTTATAATTATGCTTTGCTCCAATTACAGATCATATGCCATTACAGCAACTAACTTAGGCAGTTGTAGTAGACTATAATTTAAAATGAAGAACTATTTCTTCTAAATTATTTTAGTTGCATGATCATCCATCACAGTTATTAGAAAGTAGTTCTCCAAATATTTAATTCCTTCACCTATCAATCATAAGCTTGAGTCTTCTGTCCTGGTTCAAGCTTGAAATGACTTACAAACTCTCTTAGAACCTGATGAGAAAATTTAAAATCGACCTGTAGAACCACTTGGATTATCTTAACATATGCTGGTTTGAAGGAATATAAAGAGCAATGTCCTCTGGACCCAATGGTATTTTGCCCCAAGTACCTTGGGATTAAAAAAAGCCTGTTGGCATTTCAAGTCTCTCTATTCTTTTTGATGTGGAGGCTAAGATAGCGTTGGAAAAAAAAAAAAAAAAAAAAAAGGAAAGAAGCAATGAAACCGGATAGCACGCAGATAACACACTGCATTTCAGTTCTATTGTTCATCTATGAGAATTTAGCATTGCAACCAATATTATGTTGATTGTTGGTCATTGGGATTAAAAAAAAAAAAAAAAAGCCTGTTGGATGAAGTTTAAAGATGGTTGCGCATTTCTAAGTCTCTCCCTTCTTTTTGATGTGGAGGCTAAGATAGTTAGAAAAGAAAGAAAGAGACAATGAAAATGGATGACATCGATCTCAGTTCTACTGTTCATCTACTGGAATTTAGCATTGCAACCAATGTTATGTTGATTGTTGGTCCATGATCTTGAATCAAGACAGGAAGAAGGGCTGGTATAAGATCAGTTTGGTTAGGGCCTACAGATAAAAGGACCACAGTCCGATGGGTTTCTGGCAACAGATAAGATAAAGTAAAGCAAAAGGAGCCAACAATGGGGAGCCCCCTGGATGAAGCAGCCTAAAAGCTGGCAGACAAATGAAATGTTGTTATCTTCTTATCTTCCTCCGATTTGCAATCGCGATGTTTGGATTCCGAAGGGGTTAGGCTCGTCAGGTGACGCACTTGACATACCACCCGTGGCTGCGTTTCGTTTCGGAATAAAAAAATAGAGATGCTGTGCTTTGCTTTACAATAAAAAAAAAAAAAAGAGATTAACCGATTTACGTAAATTAAAGGGAAAGGGAAGGCCAAGGCCCAAGGCTAAGGCCAGTTTGTATCACCTTTGCTTCCTGCTCTTTTTTTTTAAAAAAATAAAAAATAAAAATGAGAAACCAATGTTAAAAAAAAACATGTTTGATTATATTATATTATTTTTTATTTTTAAAAATAATTTTTATTATTCATAAAAAAATAGAAGATAATTTTTTTTATTTCCACTTTTTGAACTTTTTTTCCTATGAGAATCAGAACAATTTTTTAAAAAATAGGTACATGCATATGTGCATACATATATACACACACATACATATATATATATTATTAATATATAATAAAAATATATATTAATATATTATAAATATATGTTATGCCTATTATATTATTAACAATAAGGTTATTACTTATTGATTATAATATAATATAATAATATTATAAAAATAATATTATATATTATTATAATATAAAATATTATTTCATGATATTAAAGGCACACTGGCTGGAAGAGGTGGACCAGGCTGTCTTTTAATGGGTTGCTTTTTATAAAAGTGGCTTAATGCATTAAGCAACAAGTTGTGTACCAAGTTGCTTGAATTGCTCAAAGAACTATAGGATGAAGTATTGTCAAATTCCTTTCCAAAAAGTTAATTGGAGAATTAGGACTTGGGTGCATCAAATTAATGCATGCCCGATGATCATCTATCATATTAGAAACTTAGATTTTAAAAATTCTCTTAAAATTTAATCTTAAAACATATTTCTTATATCTACATTTTCAAGTTTCAAATGTAAAAGTACAAAGAAAATATTGCAGCACACCATAAACAATAATAAAGCCCGAATCTCAAACTAGGTAGAGTTGGCTACATGAATCTTTTTTCTCCATTCAGTCCAATTTTAAGTCATTTTTTTTTATTGAATTCATATTCATAGATGAAGTTTGCAGCACATCCTAAAAAAAAGAAAAATGAACATAGACCAAGCCTAGTAAGAAACCTTGCAAACAAGGATAATCTCCTTAAATTGTATGAATGCATAAATTTTCTCTAACCATAAGACTTAGATGGAGAAGTTAATATGTAAGAAAATAAGCAATAGATAATGATGAATGCTACAGAATGTTTCCCTGGTTTGCTCATTTTTTCTTTTCAGCAATCCAGTTAAGTCGATAACCAATCATTATGTATTTCTATTTTGCTATGTCCTCGTTCATCCATGAGTTTGAAATCCTTAATCAGGTCATACTCACTATAACTAGAGGGGCTATTAATTCAGCAGATTTTGTAGTTGAATTCCCATTTACAAAGAAAAACCTTTATGAGCGGAGCCTGGATCAGGAGTGAGAAAAGCATAATTTTAGGAGACTTCATAATTAATTGGTTTATTAGATATTCACTGGATTAGTTGAAAATAAAACTAGAACCTAAGGGAATTTATTTACAATGTAACTGTAGGATATGCAAACCTGTTAGCTCCTTCCATGTGCAGAGCTGAGCAAACCAAAGGTTTCCTTTTGGATCCACACACAGAAGAACAAAGACTTCTTTGGTTGGATTCTCTTCTTTATCCTCTTTAAATGTCATGTTAGGTCATTTATTGGTCAAATGAGTAATCTTAATGGTTGTTTCATTATTATAGTCAAGCTTCTTATCAGCCCAAGAGCTCTTGGGGATCATTGCCTGGAATGGTTTATTCTTTTAGGTTATGAGAAAAAAATAATGCCATGTTCAGGTCCTTGGGCTGGGTTCCCTTATTGATGTCTAGAACCCTGTCCTACCTTATTCCAGCAAGGGCCAAGTACATAATGGCATTGCATATCCACTTGATGCATCTTTTGGTGCTAGCTCAACAAAAACAAGAAAACATATCATATGCTATTAAATTACGATATTGTAGGGTATACTAGAACTCGAACCCTACTAATTTGGAATAGTATGAGTGGTACATACTACTATGCATCGGCACTTGTTAGTTTTGAGTATGCCACAATAGCCTTAAAGACTCAAAGAGCAGTTGAAGAGGCTATAAAATTTTTTTTTTTAAAAAAAAAGAGCTGATGTGAAGAGGAACTCAATGAGGGAGCATATGATTAGGTGCTTGAACCTAAATGCCATGAATGGGAGGCTGAGATCCCCATATGACACAAAGACTGAACCATTACCTTCAAGGCCAAACATCTTATATTTGCATACTTCTATAATGTTGTTCATAATGTTTTTATCTTTAACTGATTGTATATTAATACCAAGCTCTGAAAACTTTCAGCCCTCTGTAAACCCTCCCCCGATCGTAATATATTTTTTTATAAACCTATCAGCGTGGGTGCGCAACACGCGGCGCGCTGCATGCGCGCCAGCGCGCGCACCCACACGCGCGCACATAGGCGCAGGGGAGGGCTCAGCCCTCCCTTCGCTGAAGAAAAAGGGAGAGGAGGGGATCGTGCTAGTCCCCTCCGTCTCCTATACCCTCCGTCTCTGCCTCTCCATCGTCGCCGTTGTCACCTCTGCTCGTCTCCGCCGCCTCGCCGCCGACAGGTAACCCCCCTCACCGGCGAGGAGAGTGGAGAGAGAGACTGAGAGTGGTAGAGAGAGAGGGAGAGGGCTGCGGGAGGGCCCTCCCCTGACGCGGGAGCCAAACCGGCTCCTGCGCTTGGTTCGGGCCCGGCGGCGTACCCACCGACTTGCCGGGCCTGGGATGTGCATGGAAGCGGCGTCCGGCGGGGTTTGACCGGTCAGCGGTGGCCAACCGTGCCGTCGGCAGGGGGAAGGCGAGGGAGAGGGCCGAACGACCCTCCCCTGTTGCGGAAGCCGAACCGGCTCCCGCGTTGGTTCGGGCCCGGCGGCGTGCTCGCCGGCTCGCCGGCTCGGGCTCGATCGGCGGCCGGCGGCGTCCGTGGGGTCCCACGGCCAGTGGTAGCCGGCCGTGCCGCCGGCAAGAAGAAGAAGAAGAAAGAGAAGAAAAAGAAGAAGAAAAAAAAAAAAAAGAAAAAGGGGTGGCCGCCGGCAGCGGCCGGCTTGGGGCCGGTCGTCAGCGGCCCGACCCGGGGAGGGCCGGTGGCGGCCCTAGGCCGCCAGCCATCCTCAGCCCACCCCTGGTTCAGGTGAACCAGGGGTGAAACAGAGAGAAGAAAGAGGACTGGGTCGGCTTCGGCCCAGTCTAGTTAGCCCATTTGGGCCTAATTTTTGGGTCCCAAATTGGGTCGGACTCAATAAAAGAAAAATAGGGTTATGATCAACTTGAATCCTAGTTTGTCAAAGAATTTTTATTTCCCCATTTAGGCTTCTATATTTGAAGATATTCAAGCCCCAAGTTGGGCCCAGGATTAGATTGGGTTAGGTGTAGGAGTCACTTTAACATTCTAAATTTGAAATTTAAAAATCTAAAAAATTATGTTGTAGGTATCCAGAGGTCCATACAGCTGATTTACACCTTGGGATTAGCATTGTGAGGTAAGTAAGCCAGTTATAATGATTTTCATAAATCATTATTGAATTATGCCATTATTGAAATAATGAAATTGATTTATAGTATTATTTGAAAAATGGTATTTGTGGTACGATATTCATGCAAATGACTAATTGACTTGATTATTGTTAATTTTTATAAATTAAATTGGTATTTTATACATGCAATTGATTATGGACATGATTATGTGAAATTATCAATTTGGTAAAATATGAAAAAATATATTGATTATATGTTTGCAGTAATGCATATAAATGATATTTGTGAATGTGCTATTATATGTCATCACGGTCTATATGATGTATTACATGACTCCGGGACCCACCTCCACAGGAGGAATATGTGGAGAACACACATCCTTGGGATGTGCTGTGACAGGATATGGCATTATATGCTAAATGACTCCGGCACCCTTCCTCCACTGGGGGCGTACAGGGAGGATACATCTTTGAGATGTTTTGTTACGTAGACGTGGGACATTAGTATAAAATGAAATTTACAATGATTTGAAATTAAAATGGTATTTTGAAATATTATTACATAATATCTGCTTCCAATTTATTTAAGCATGTGATTTGCATAATTCTATAATATGATGAAATGTTTTTTTAAATTTGGAAACATGACATGTATTTGATTCGTTAAAATCTTAATTGGCTATAAATTTTCCAGTAGGCTTACTTACTGAGTGTGTGAGCTCATTTTAATCTTACAATATTTTTCAGAGCCACAAAATAATCAAGGGCAACAACAGGAGTAATCGTGAGCTTCATGATGTAAATAGACCACATTTTGTTATATGTAACCCCAGTTGAATTTTCTTTTGAATTTTTGGTTTATTGCCCAACAGTACATAACTTGCATTATGGATGATTTAATAGTGTATGACATATAGTTATTACCCCTCCTTGTTTTTAATGATACTGTACTGGATGCCTTGGATGCCTGGCATGCGGCAGGTTGTCACCCCTGGGCCACCACCTCTGGATCTGGAGCGTGACACCCTCATGAGGATTTGCCACATCAAGAAGTAAGCTTCTCCTTTTCTAGTGACATGCTTCAATGTGATTAGTCTGAGCATCTTTTGGCATGGTTTCAAATTTCAATAGGACATCCTGTGGGACACCAGGATGAGCTACCATCCTAAGTATCCTAGCATTCCAACCGATGCTTCTTGGAACATCTCCTATCCCAAGTGTTAGGATAGAGCAAAGTGATGGGCACATCATATTCTTGGAAAAAATTGGGACAACCTTGTTTCAGAAGATTTAAAACCTTATCTTTAAGTATGTCTTTTGCATTTATTATTTGAATTTATAAAGATAATAGAGCTTATGAAGATATTTAGAAAAATTGCTGGCTTAGAATTTGTAATGCCCCAAATCCATCTGCTGGCCCAGTTAACTCTGTTAACGAATCGGAACCACGTGGCCCAAAAACTCGAATGAAAGTTAATAGGTAGCAAGTGGACTTGAGTTATAAGTACATAACACATTTTTTTCCATCCAATGTGGGATTAAATTTGGGGTATCATAATCTCTCCACCTTATAATGTGACGTCCTCGTTGCACGCCATAAGCTAGCCAAAATCTACCCTCGAGTCGGGTCATTGGTGCTGCACCCCCGAGTCAGGTCATTGGTGCTGCAAGGGTGGCTCCATGCCATGGCAGGACTTCACCACCATCTCATGGATAGCCCTTTCCTTATGCCCACTTCCACATACTCGGATCCGCTCTGATACCATTTGTAACACTTCAAGCCTACCTGCTAGCCCAATTAATTTCGTCAAGCCCTGCACCTCCGAGTCAGGTCATTGGTGCTGCAAGGGTGGCTCCATGCCATGGCAGGACTTCACCACCATCTCATGGATAGCCCTTTCCTTATGCCCACTTCCGCATACTCGGATCCGCTCTGATACCATTTGTAATACTTCAAGCCTACCTGCTAGCCCAATTAACTTCATCAAGCCCACCTGCTAACCCAATTAACTTCGTTAGCGGGTCAAAACCACATGGCACAAAAACTCAAGTGGAAGTTAATGGGTAACAAGTGGACTTGAGTTATAAGTACATAATATATTTTTTTTTTATCCAATGTGGGACTAAATTTGGGGTATCATAGAATTAATTAAGAATTATTGTCCTGACAAGTACATTCGAGGACTACCACTCTGAGCAAGATTTTGTGTTAAAAGTGCTATTTTGATTGTGAATTGGAGCAGGAATTCTTTTGTCTGATTATTGTGATTATGATTATTGTGGGTCTTATATATAGGTCTATGGACTCTATACTATGATCTGAATTTGCAAAAATACAAATGATTACTTACACTATATTTCTGAAATACGTCCCATCTAGATTGAAGTAACTTGGTGCATACCTTGCTTCATTTATTGTTTCAGGTTAGCTGAACATTACTGGATTTTATGGTGAGTGGAAAAAAAGTAGTGAAATTTTATCCTTGTAGGAAAGTTTATGAAGGTCTTTGCTTACAATTTTCTTCTGTCTTCTTTTTTTTTTTTTTTTTTTTTTTTTTTTTTTTTTTTGAGGGAAGGTAACAGCAGATTCATGAAATGGAGGCATTGATCAGATGAAATATTATGCTGTTGCTAAGGATCACTGCTCTGCCGTTGCGATCAATTGCCAGTAAAAATAAGTGTGATGAATTTGGCATGGTTTACATGCTCAGATTTACTGTATTGAGTTCATGAAAATCTTAGCCCTCCAATGATGGCAAAGTTCTGCATGCTGTATCTAGGCTGAAAACATACCAGGAAAAGCATAGTGTGGTGCCAACCATAAATAACGTTGCCCCTAAACATGTAAATCTGAGCATCACTACAATACTAATAACTAAAAGCATTTGATAACTGACTTTAATGATAATCTTAAACAGAGAGTAATCTTTTATGTGGATTATACTTGTGGCAAAATATTAGGGCTACCTAAATGGCTATCTCCAGTTAAGCACTCCAAACAGCCATCCAGCTGATTTTAGTTGTATATGATATGTTACAAATTTTCAGCAGATTCTAGTTGTGCATATTCTGATAATGCAAAATGACTTATTTTCATTTTTGTGCTTTATTTTTATATTGCATTTGATTGCATTTCCAACCTCTTTTCTATTGTTTTAATTGGATAGAAATAAATCAAACATAATATGATCTCTTTTCTTTTTTTCTCAGATCAGATCCCTTGAATGATCATCAATGTCATACCCATGTTCTTTCACTGTGAAGCTCAATATTATTAACTAAATTGCTGCAACCCTATTCATTTAGATGAATAAAAATCTGCTATCTTTTTTGATCTTTCTGGAAATCTTTGAATTCTCAAGTTTTAGCTTCAGCTATGGGGCAGTGAAATTTATTAATAACCATTTTCTGAAGCAGGTTACTAGGTCCACTGATGAGTATTAGTGGCAAATATCTGGGATCATACTGGTTGTCAAATGCAGACAAATTGCCTAGTGTATCATGAGATTATTACTAGTTAAAGGGATTAAGATATGCTAGATCTTATTGTGATATTTCATGGTTTCTCAACTATCATGTTAGAAACTATGCACCATCATTCCGGAGATACATATCAGATAGCATATATGACTGGCTGATTATCATCTATTGATGCTTAGTCCTCTTTGACAAACTATTGGAACCATTACTGTCTTGGTAAAGCCAAGGTAAACAAGTTATAAACAAAATTCAGATGTTATGAAAGAAGTGTTCATTACAGTGCAGGAGTATTTGATCCATGACAACTGTGAAATTATAATTCCTTCAGAACTGCCAAGGAGCATAGATAAATAATGTCTTTTCTTGGAACCAAGAGGGTGACTACCTGTTGAAATCTTTACTCCTTACACATATTTATATTTATTCAAATAAAACTCATGCTTTCTCTTTCTTGCACATGGCCTCTTTTCCTTCTTCCTTCAAAAACTCCTACAATTTTGGTTTCACAGTTCTTAGGAAAATGTTCTTTATAAACTGCTCAAGAACCTCATTCTCAACCCAGCTAAAAAAACTCACCCATTTTAACTAGCCATGCTCCATCCTATTTATCAATACAGAAGCTAAACTAGTTCAAGGTCTACAAAATCAATACCGAAATCTGTACTAGTACATTATCAGTTTGATAGAATATGGATCTGTATATAAGGAATGCATCCCGTATTGAGATAAGGTATACATTCTTTTCTCACTCATAATTATAATACTACTTGACACTAGGCGGTGCAAGTGTTGTTTAAGCACTTTTTTCTAAAAGCACTTCATAGATATTTTATCACAACAATCTTTGATATTTTATTGTAACAGTTTTTGATAATCCGAATAGTTAGTTAAAGATATCATGTAATGTCCTTCATTGTCTTTTCTTATTCTAAAAGCACTTTATAGATGTTAAAGTGCCACTATTTAAATGTTATAATTAGTTATAACATTTAATTAACACTATTTAATGTTATATTCTAAAAGTACTATACTTTAATTATAATACCACTTAGTACTAGATAGTACAAGTCAGTACCAAACAGTGCTCGGCAATTTAGCTCAGTTTAAGCTAGTCCAGTTCATATGGGATCAAAGTTTGGTGCCATACTTGTACTTTATTGGTGTGGTACAATATGATTGGTACGGCAAACCTTCTCTATATTGACCACCGATGGCTTACTAGAGGTGAGAAGCATCAATAAGGATGATGTAGATAACATCAGAAAATTACTCAAGGACTTCATATTTCACTTTTGTTTTTTTTTTTTTTTTGTGGGGATCAGCCTCATTAGTCTATACTAACTTTCTAATCATTCTCTTACAGAAATGGAAAAGCCTTTCAAGGCACTTGAGTAATTTTAAGACAAATAAAAACTGAAAGCCTTTTTCCTTTTCTTTTTCTTTTTTCTGTTTGAACAAACAGCAGTGATCCACCCCACATTTCATCATACATGAAATGAGAACAAAATTGGGAATAGAGATAGTCTCAAGGAGACTGATAAGTGCTCCAGCAGTACAAGTGTCAGACTATTATACTTCTGTGCGTCAAAAACTACATGCCCTGTAAACAAGACCAAAATTGCTGCACTGAGAACCAAATTTACTCCTGAAAACAGAATTGCACTCTGTTTCTTTACCTCTACAAAAATGGCACAACCTGGACTTCTAAGAAAATCAAACCTGTACCTAAATCTTGTAAGAATAACTTCTCAAAAACTTGAAAAAATTTTGAATTGAAAGAACTCTCAGTTTGTATTCAAAAGAAATCTGGGTCAACCTAAATTTTAGTTGCTGGCATGAATCAGCATGGCAGAGAAAACTATATTCTACTAGTACATGGTACACAGGTGCTTGTACTTTAACTAGGAGAAGGGAGCATATAATGGTGATACTAGTGGTTGATATGTGAAGAATAAATTTGATGAATATACATCTGATTTTGTATAATATATGCATTTTTCTTTCTCTATCTTAAAGCTTCCATTGAAGGGTCTTTTAACTCAACAAGAAGGGTGTAAATATAAAAGTTAAGGAGAGGTGCACATCCCTGCCATAGAGAAGTGTTCTATAAGTAGATTGGGGTGAAGTTGTTAAACTAGAGGTGGTAGATTTGTGGACCTAAACCCAGGAATTTGCATAATATACAGAGAGATGGATGCTGAATAAACAATATAAAGTATCATATTCTTTAAAAATCAAAAGAATAATTCAGAGATGCTGATACGAATGCAGATTTTCATAACCAGTTTTCTTTTACTAAAGCATGATATGCTGTTTAAATCCTGAAGTTATTTCTCTTTCTAAATGCAATGTGAGAGTTCTTGGTTTTTTTGTAGGTATTTAATGTATCATCTTGAAAAGAGACCAGCAGCTGGCTTTGTAATCACCATCTTTAAATGCTCTGCTGAAAATTTGACCTTCACATTACTGATGAAGATTAATAACTTGCTTTAAAACCAAACTGCATCAAAATAACCCTCGAATTGATTAAAATTAATTAAATGGATATTCATGGACTGATTGTCAATCAATGTGAGATTTTCAACAGTATTTCAAATTCTGTAGCTGTTAATTATGTCTTTATAAAGCATCATTTTTTTTTTTTTTTTGTTGAATTGAAAGGGAATGCATCATCTTTAAAGTTATAGTTGCTTGCAGAGTGGAAAAAATGCAGCATAGTAAATGAAGCAAGGCAATTTCTAACACAATGTCAAACTGTAATAGTTTTTCTTTACGCCATTTCTCAGTATCACATCTATTGCGTTCTCTTTTTGATTCATTTGTTTATTTATTTCTGACCATTGCATATCCCTTTGATTTTATTGTGTTAAAGGCTAGATTTTATTTATCAGGTGCAACAAGAGTTGTCTTGTTGAATCTCTAAAGGCCTCAACCTTTATGGCACAAGGAATTTCTTTTTATCAAGGATTTTTCTGTAAGATTAGATTTGAGATTGGACTTGAATTTTGGAGGATATAATGAGGTTCTTACGTGACATCATGATCTCCTGATGCAACCATTTGCAAATTCTGCATTGATTGGAGATGTAGCTGCATCATTTGTTGCTTGGCCTGTATCTTATACATTGTAGCACTCAGCTTTTTTCTCTGTAATCAACTTCCTTTAGTGTCACATTAAAGCAATATCTCATTGTCAACTAATTACTTTTTTTTTTCTTTTTCTTTTATTTTGCAGGCTAGTACACAGAAATAACATGATGTGTGAAGGATCTTTGCTCTATGCAGTCTACATGGTGTGGTCACATATTCTGGTTACATTTACACACACACACACACACACAAATACGTGTATGTATGTATCTTTTTTCTTTTTTCTGGATTAGATTGCTTAATTTTAGAACAATTTGATTGGAACTATCTAAAATGAGTGTTATTTGTGCATATATTCTAGGTTGCTTGAATGGAAGAGCCTGTAGACGTTTTGTTCCTCTTCCCCTTTGCTTATTTTCTTTCTTTCCTTTTTCTTTTTTTATCATCTTATTTGCCCAATGAAAGAGTAGTTCTTATACTCAACATTGCTTTGCTCAAAAGATGGATGAAAGGGGTTATTTAATTAGATTTTGCTTCTGAGCTGCATAATTAGTTCAATTTGATTTGGATTTTTTCTATACAATGTAGAGGTCACATGAATTTGCTATTACGTGGATGCAACATGTTTAAGTTGATAGCTGGTTTCTTTTTTTTTTTTTTTCCTTTTTTCTTCTTTTTACTTTTTTATTGATACAAGTCAGTAGTGGTCTTCACCAGTGCCTAATGATAATTAGAAATGCCCACAGTCAAGAAATCTTACACTGAAAAGAATTAACATGCAACCAGTATTAAAAACAGTTATCACTGATTCATATTAAAAATGATTAAAACCGAGCACATGAAAAGCATGTTGTAAGATATATGAAACATTTTTTACATCTTTTGTTTTTGGATAAAAAGGTGAAGTATCTTATGGATGGCTAAGGACTTTTTTAACACACAATAGTGAATAAAAGGAACCATCTGACATGCATTAATGAATGATTGATATTCCATCTAAAATTCACATAGAGGAGGACAGGTAGTGTCAGGGTATTGAGGTGAGAAGAGTTAACTTTTGAACTATTTTTTTTAATGTATCAGGATCAGATATGTACAATGATATTTGGAGAAATTTAGAGACATTAGAGCAGTGACACTCAAAAGCTTTAACTATGTACAAGAATATTTTTTTCCCTTAGTACATACTATCTTTTAAAATAAAGAAAATTCAACAGCCAAAAGTAAGAGAGTACTTACCATGTTATTTACCTGAATAACTAGCAAAATTGGCTTGAACAGGTGAGCTGAAGTGATGGGCCAACAAAGCCTAATCCATTTAATAAAATGCCAATCTGACTGATCAATGGACCTAGAAATGAACTAGTGTCAACTCTAAAACTTTCAACAAAAACAAAATTTGAGTTCTGTTGGGTTAAGTCAGGTTGTTCCAAGTCCTGCTTAAACTTGGTTTGTTTGATGCTTTAAATTTAGAAATTAGTACTTAGTTAGGGTTTACTTAGGTTGAAAGCAGCACAAGGAACATGTTGAGGACTTGAGATGGATTTAGATTGGGTCGGATTCCTCATGCTCCAAGTCTAAACCCAATCCAACTTGAAACAGGTTGACACTTTTCAAACAAAGCCAACCCAAGGTGTATGTACACCAGCCCAACCTCTCTCAAAGTACAACAGATTAGAATATTAGATGGTTGTGGTTTGTGTTAACCTCACCTGAGTTGTATTCCTTTGTTTAGGCAAGGAGCCCTCTACATGCTAGAGATGAAGCTTTTGCAAAGAGGCTCATGAATTCCAAAAGGAAAATGGCAGCAGACTTTGGATGAAGTAGATCTAAAGCTAAGTCTAGATTTCATCAAATCTGTTTAATGATAAATTATGCAGTTCACATGTCAAATCCCTGGCTCTATAAATGTTTCTCCAGTTCTGTAGTTCTAGATTAGAAGAAGATGTTAGACCATAATGATCTTTTAAAACCAAATTTGCAAAAATTATTCTAAATGATTGTTCAACTGGAGCCATCACTCAAATGGATGGTTGCTATTGCTCAATCATTTATAAATGTGATGTCCCACTCGGGAAAATATGCATTTTAGCTCAAAGTCATCAGATAGATTTAGTGTTTTCTGAAAATTCACAAGGTGCATTGATTATATCCATCTCGAATACGCTGGAATCCATTATCAGGTTGGAATATAGTTTACATTGATCCATTTGCAGCGGTGTATAACTTTCAGAGACTTTTAAGAACAATGAAATGTAGCCACAAAAACGTACACCTAAGTTAGTCTGAAACGATCAGGCTTCAAAAGTCAAAGGAGAAGGAAAAAAGAGGCAAATGAAGGATGTGAAGTCTTATCATTTAAAGTGAACAGAAATAATTTTACTGGTCAGGTAATTCATCAGTAGAGATGATCAGCCCCACACAAACAATTGACAGGCTAATAGTCATGAGCCACCTAAAAATGACCAGAAAATCTAAAGTGATAGCTGTCTTATGACCGAACAAAAGAAAATTTTGCTGAATTAGGACCACTCAAAATGTTTCCTTCTTAAAGTCCACAGCCAATTAAATAGTGGCATAGAATCATGTGGTAGAAATAAACCTTTGGGAATGAAATGACAGTCAGGTAGAGAAGAGCAAACCATCAAGAATTTTGAATCACAAACAAGTAAACCACACAACAAAAGACCATTTCAAACCTCCAAGCATTTGTATGTTAGATGCAAAGCCTTGGGAGGTGCTTCTCCAATTGTATGACCTAGTTCACTCATACGTGGTGCAAGTGCCCCCACTGTTGTCCTTAAAAAGAAAACAGTATTGCGAGCAGCTTTCAATATATCAGGAGAGGAATGTTGTAATCTCATCAAATAATGATATGGCTGTTTACACCTTCCCTTTTTTGGAAAAACTTAAAAAAAAAAAAAAAAAAGGTAAGGGCCAATGAAGAGCTTCACCATCTTCATCAAAGCAAATGAAAGATACAACTCAAAACCAGCCTAAAGTTGGGGTGGTTATGAAGCTGTTTAATTCGTAATTATTTTAAATTCACATAATTAAATGCATCCTTATTTTTATTGATGTATTTCTCTTGTATTTTCTCTTTCGCACTGGAGGAGAGTGCTTCAAATTCAAGGGCTATGGTGCTCTGTGAGAACTCTATTTGTTGTACATGAAATACACTACGGTGTAAGTGAGGATTTTGTAAGCATAAAAATTATCATAGTTCTTGGACAACACTTGCATTACCTAGAAGCATATTTTGATTTTTCTAGACATATTGCATCAGATGCATGGTATATTTGGACCCTTGAACAATCTAGTGGAGCTAGGGAGTGGGACCTATCTGTGTATTTAGCACCATGGCATGACATTGACTAGAAATTTTCTAACAAAATATGTGATCCAAGATCCAAAGAATCTTAAACTAATGCCAGGGAAGTCCCCATTACATTAATGGTCAATTTATGTGCTTTCCCCTTATTGAACTCCATTCTACATGTGCTTTTGGATATTGTAGCAGGTCAGTATGACTCCAAGGCATTCTGTGTTCACACAAGTTTTTTAATTTCTAGAATTGGTTGAATTCCATTCATCTAGCTGACGTTTTTCATGGATCTTGGTATTCTTTTTACCAATGACTGAGAAGCAGAAGGTTCCCAAAAAAGAAGTCTAAAATGTGGCTCTCTTAACTTTCTTTATGGAGTCTTTAAAAAAAGCAAGCGACAAGCATGGCTCTTTGCAGCTACTTGAGCTTCAAGATGACTATCCTACACATATGGAGGGGACCAAAGGGCTTAAGAGTGGGCAGGACCAGTCTGCCCCTTGTGCACCCACTACATGTGCCAATAATTGTGCAGCTAAGGATTAATGCCCACCAAGGACAAGCCTCCACAAGGTATCAGCAAGTTTGGAAGCATTACAGAAGTTGTGAGACAGCTTGTCAATGTTAATTTGAGATCTCAGACTTAAAGACTACAACAGTCTTGTGGTTGTAGATGTAATGGTAGACTTCATCTTCTGGGCTGTTGACCTATGCTTGTCACAGTCTGCATGACTGAGTCATTTATTTTAATTTATTTTTGGAATATTATAAACATTTACTTACATTATTTTCATAGATGTGTTGCATTGACTTTAGCACCCATGAAATGATGGTCGAGAAAGAGAGACAAGAGAGGAGTCATCCATTACAGGGAATAAAATCTTGTTTTTTGAATGCCTTCTTTCGTTGTTCTTTCCTCTCCTTTCTTTTCCCTTTTTTATGATTTGCATGGTAGATTGTAGCTATTCTTTATTGATCTTAAACATTGAAGTCAAGGTAAAGCCTGGAATGGCCATGATAATGTTTGCCCAAGTTACTCTTGAGATGGTCCAGTTGAGTTTAAACGCACAGGTCAGTAGAAGAGGCAAGACAAATAGAGATGTAGGCTTAGCAAGATTAGAGCAAACAGAAAATGTGACATAAATATTTTATTCAAAATGCTATGACCAGATAAAAACAGTCATGGTCCACCTAAAAATGGTTGGAAAAGCAAAGATTTTGGATTTTTTACAGTCTAGCTCATTTAGGAATTGTGCTTAGGTCCAGTTAAAGTTTTCTTCTCAAAGTCCACAGGGAAGTTCGGCAGAAACATGACCAATGTTCATTAATGAAATCATGCATCAAAGTCCATTTCAGATCAGTTGGCACAGAATCATGCATGAACCCACCATTTCAATACCTTGAAGCACTCACATGCTAGCTCCCTTGAGAGAGGAGAACTCGAAACTTCTCCAATATTTGAGCTTCCATATCTCTGCTAAATTTTTCATTGAGTGGTTCAAGTAAGCTAGGGCAAAGTACATGAGTGAAGTGTGATAGCATTAAATTGTGGGATGGATGTTTGTGAACTTATCCAATTCATGTGCTTAAGAGTTTGTGATCTTATCCTACTAGGTACAAAGCAATTTTTCTTTTTAATAATGGTTTGTCTTCATCTTTGAGGTGGTTGAGCTTTAGATTTATTATGCTTCATTGGTGCCATGCCAACCATCGAAATAGTCACATGCCAATTGAAACTTATGTATTACTTATGAGTAAATAGTTGCACCATCAATGTCACCATGCCTGACCACTGTGATGACTTAATTTGTTCCTTATGTAATTTACAAAGAATAATATATTTGCTTATTATAAGAGCTAGATTTGACTAATTCAAATGTAACTAAGTCTAAATCCAATTACCTCTTTCATTTTTGGATCTATACATATTCTAAAGATGAAAAAAATGAAAAGGATGGGATGATTTCGAAATCTATATAAATTCAAGGATGAAAGAGGCGACCGGATTCTGTACTTGGTTATATTTGAATATAACTCAATTCAACTCTTATTATAAAGTAACATTGCAATATACATCCTCGGAAGCCTTGTTTCTTTTACACGTTCATTATTTCTATAGAAGCATGGTTGTGATGGCCAAGTTTGTCATTTCTTTGATACAAACTAGACCCTTAGACGTCCTAGAGATGGCTCACAAATATATACTCAAGAAATGCCATGTTTTTTTTTTTTGCCCAAAAGAAAGAGGAAAGAAAAAAAAAAACCATGTTGATCTTGTTCTTTTCTTTTCTTTAATAACAATTGAAGCGCCACCAATCACTTCATCAGAAATACTGAAAGAATTACTCATGTAAAAACTTCAAAGAGCATCTTTCAAGGGGTACAACCATCAGACTAGAACCTTGCTTGCTCTTTGCATCTCATTTCAGAACTAGAGATCGACCAAGTTTTGTTTTGAGATATGAATGTGGCTTGGGTGAAATGATATCCCAACAACAGTCTTTCTTAATGCCCACTCAATGAACTGAACTCGAAAAATATATAAAAAAAAAAAGGTATTTTGCCCATCATGTCTCTCCCCTGTTTGCATTTTTGTCATGCACTTTCAAATATCAGTAGTAACTCAACACAAATGCCAAATTGTAGAACAACTTAGTTACTGTTCTTGAAAGACATCGCAAGCATAGCATTCAAGTTCTTCTTCTTCTTCTCTCTCCCTCTTTTTAATTTAAAAAAAAGGCATGGAATCTCTTCTTAAAACCGATGACAAATGTTTATTTGTTTTAAAAGGACTCCCCATTCTACGTTCTTCTTTCTGTCATTGTTCCTCTTCCTCCTTTCCAGACTCTCTTGTTTATTTGTTCTTTTAATAAATGGGTGTGACCTTCCCTCTCCTTCAAGTAAAAAAAATAAGAAAAAGACGATTGGCGTCTAGAGGCCTGTCTCCTAAGAGCGGAGGCATGTCAAAAGACTTCAGCTCAAGCCAGCTAAAATTTTGCCACCTCAAAAGACCTGATGATAAGGCTATAATTTCTTGAAGTTTTAAGCATGCATGAATGACCAAAAGCATATGACGTGGCATGATTCCCGTGTGCATGACAGCGTCATTGATTTCAACTTTTGAATTTATTATATCATGCTTTGTTTGTATTCCATTGGAAACATTTGCAAGTGGGGCTTGCCAACTCCAATCTCAAAATAATTCTCTACGAATAAACATGCATACTTGCACGTATGGACTCATACGTGCGCATTTACCTACACATGCCAAACAATAATCTTAAAATATAAAAATAACATTAATTAAAAATAAATAAAAAGAAGAATGATTTAAATAATTTAAACTTTTGAAATGTAAATATATAAATGCATTGGTACGATGAGTAGCTTGATATACATAAAAAAAAAAAAGAAAGATAAAAATAATCTAAAAATTATATAGAAAGAAGTGATAAAAAAAAAGATTTAAAATTATTACATCTTATAGAAAATATAACTCAAATTTGAATAAAATAGAGAAAAAAAATTTATGTAGCTAAGTCCAATTAGTTTGGGATTAGAATTATGTTATTGTTAGATTTTTTTTAGGGTGAATAGATTGATAATAAAATAAAAATGTTAAAGCACATTGCTGAATTACTCCAATTTTGTGAATCACACCAATTTGCAAATTTACACTTCTCTTGGTGGTTGGAATGCATTCTTTGTCTTCTTTGTCTCAGGTCATGGTCATATTTTTTTAAAAAAAAACGTTTGTTTAAAAGGACTATTCTTAGATTATGGAAAGTTCCATTAGGGCTGCTACAATTGTCCTTTTCCTTTGGTCAACAAAACTGCTAGTTTTCACCATATTCTTCCCCCACGAGGGTCTCGACCACTGAGCAATAGCTCTTTGTTCAATTCTAAGTAGCTTAAGTAGACAAGTGTATTGTTTATGTGTCTTAATAGTTAATTTATTTAAATTCCTGTGGATCACCTTGCCCCAATGCCTTAGTTCTGGGCAGAAAACACAATCATGTCTTAGATGATGGCAGAATTATATTATTATTATTATTATTATTGTTATTATTATTTTCATCGCAACTCATTTATCATATGATCCAATTTAGATTAAAGTAAGTTCAATTACTATGTCTTATTGACCATGTTTTGCTATTAGGGCGGCAGACAAGACAAGCCTAGCTAAATTTTGGACTGCTTTAGCACATGGATTATTAGTAAAAAGGGGTGCTGAAGCCATCAAGGAATGTCCAAATTTGGTCCATTTTTTCTAATAAATGTTTGTTAGTATGGAAGAAGATATAGAACTTAAACTTGGCTTGTCTCTCACCGAATGACCTTGAACAAGCTTGATTAAAAATTTATTTGATGTAGTTCTCGTAGATTAGCTGATAATTATTGAAGGTCAATAATTAGTATAGATAACTTATTACTCTTGGGTTTTAGAAAGGGATAATATTTATATCAAGTATTATTCAAATTGGTAATCCTATTGTAGACGTTCGAAAAGTTAGAAGGTTAAGAAGGGTATTATAAACACGTGTAGGGCGTTCATCAGAATTTTTTTTTTTTTTTTGTACAAAATTTTCAATTAGAGATAGCTAATTGAATTTATATTCAAATATCCAGGGGCATGTTATTTGAAACTCGAACGGAGATGTTTTGGTGACCAAGAAATGGTGACCATAAAAGTTAAGTCAAGTCTCATTTCACGTGTCCAAGTACCGGGCGCGCGAATCATGCACTGTTTTTTTCTGAGGAAAATACACCATTTTGTACCACACGGCTTCCTTCCGCCTTACGTGGTTCCAAATAATTCGCCCTTTCTTCTCCCATTAATAAATAGCGTGGACCCGTCCAGTCAAAAAGAAAACTTGAGAGCTTTTATCTGTGCTTCCAACGTGATGGTAAACTGTAACAGTAAAAGAGAGTGTGTGTCTATATATATATATATATATATATAAGAAAAAATTAATTTCACTTAGTATGTGCTTACATTTTTTTCTTTCTAAATTTATAATTAAATTTTTAATTTTAATTTCAGTTATAATTAATTTTATTATTTAAATTTAAGATTAAAAAAAATGAAAAAGTAGTTATATGGCTGCTTTGTGACCACTGAAAACATTAAATTTTAAAAATAATATGTTTGCCGTTAATGGCAGTTGAGGAATCTTTTTCGGTTTCATCTTATTTTTTTACTTGATTCTTTTAAAGACTTTGAATTGCCTTCAAGAAAAAATGGCAATAAAATCACCAGAGAGACCATCCATTGGTAGTGAAAGAATTAGAGGCGGAGATGAGGCTATGCAAAGCTTGCGAGTCTAGTTATTCATGTAACCTCTGCGAGGCCTTCTTAAATGCCTATCCTTCTCTATTGATCTTTAAAGGAAGGCAACATTAAAATCTTCTTAGTTTGAGATTTTTTTTTAAAAAAAAAGTATGGAGAAATATAAAGATTTCATTTTGTTAATCATTTGCATGAATTAAAAGAATTGTTCAATTAATATTTGTGATTTTGAATTTTTTTTAATGTAATAGAAACAGTGGTGTTAATAATCTATAGGTATGAGTACCAAATGTTTTTTTGTTGCATTATTTGTTATTTGTGGATGAGGGTTCTCTGTCAGTAGCTTAGAAGGAAGGATTTAGCGTTCAGTGCTTTTTGCACAGAAACAAAATTTTTTCCCCTTTTGAAACAAAAAGCAAGTATGAAAATCCTAAAGATCTATCGGAGTTTTTTTTTCTGAAAAAAAGAATCTTATTTAGAAAAGGAACTGAGCCAGTCATTAGGCTTGAATTGTCTCAATCAATGTGAAACAGTGGGTGCCATTTATAATTGAAATCAAAGTCAAAAACTTGACTGTAAAATTTTTAGTTCAGAAAGAATGGTGTGAACATCTTAAAGGGGATAAATGGGATTAAACCGTCCAAGATGCCAAATTGACTGATAGTCCTTTGCGTAAAAAAAATCAAAGCCACAAGCAGTCCAAAGGTGTGCCACACGGCTCCTTGGCCCAAAAATTTAAAAAAAAAAAAAAAAAAAAAAAAAATTTCTGGCAACTGTTGCATCGTCCATCTCTATATATAGTTATCTCGCTGAGGCTATGATCTACGCTCAGAACTTCAAGGCACCAAAGAGAGAACAATACCGCAGAGAAATGGGACGAGGGCGAGGGCGAGCGCCGTGCTGCGAGAAGGTGGGGCTGAAGAAGGGGCCATGGACGCCGGCGGAAGACGCGAAGCTCATAGCCTACGTTCAGACGCACGGACACGACAACTGGCGTGTTCTCCCCAAACTAGCAGGTGCGTACTCCTTCAATTTCTTCTATTGATTAGAATCCCTTCGATTCCGTGATCACCGAACGCAAGAAGGCAAAGATATATAAGTGGAAGACTTAATTCACTGCAGGTTTGCTTCGATGTGGGAAGAGCTGCCGCTTGAGGTGGATCAATTATCTCAGACCCGATATAAAGCGAGGGAACTTCACCGAAGAGGAGAAGGAAACCATCTTCAGGCTTCATAAATTGATGGGGAACAAGTAATGTTACAGAGATTGCAAATCTAACCCGTTTGTTCCATTATATTATCATCAAGTTTCAAGCCTGTGTCAACGTTTTAACTTGCCATCATATTTTGTTCAGATGGGCCAAAATCGCCTCATGCCTCCCCGGAAGGACCGATAACGAGATCAAGAATGTCTGGAATACGCACTTAAAGAAGAGACTGGCACCAAAAGAACCTCCTCCTCCTCCTCCTCCTCCTCCTCCTCCTCCCAACAAAGCTAAAGATCCTCCAAGCTCACCCTCCAACTCTAAAAAAGACAGCAAGCAACCAAATATCGGATCCACTCAACCCATGGAAGCAAATAACTCATTCGACATGATGAGCCAACTCTTCATGGAGTTAGATCAATGCATGCTTGCAGAAGGATACGAGTATAACCTTTTGGTGGATGACTGTAGAGATTCTCCAAGCTGCTCTTCTTTGGAATCACACATCACATCTTGTCAGGAGCTTGACGACAGTGAGAACAAGCAAAGTTCCTTGGTCCAAATACCTGCAATCCCCATCGATGAAGAAATTTGGAGCTTGACGGATGATGATTCCTACTTGCCTACTCCTGAGGTGGGTCCAGTGGTGGTGGAAGATGGAGCTCTTAACAATCCATCTATCTCCGAGGGAGATTCAAGAAGGGAGCTTGAGAGCAATTGTTGGGGGGCTTGCTTAGAGAGGGAGCCTGACTTGGGGATGACAATGGATGCCGAAGCGGTTGAACAACTTGGTCCGTGGGAATTCGATGGTGGGGTTTTGGAGGAGTTTGATCCGGTTTACAGTTGCTTTCAGAAGAGACACTGCCCACCTTCTCCCACGGATCTTGTTATCTCAGGTTGGTCAACAGGATGAAATCAGTGATGGATCGATTGGTTGCAGAAGCTGTGAGGTCTTTAATATGGACCAGTACTACTGGAGTCAATGTCGTAGCTAACATGTTAGCATGAATCATACCATGCTGAACCATGTATATTTTATCACCGAGTTATCATCATCATGATCATCATCATATTATCATCACCATCTTATCATCGCTCCTCTCTCTCTCTCTCTCTATGGGGTGACACTTGAACAATACCTACAAGACAAAATTTATAGATGACTGAAGTCTTCTAATAATTATTCATCATATTATCATCACCATGTTATCATCACTCCTCTCTCTCTCTCTCTCTCTCTCTCTCTCTCTCTATATATATATATATATATATATATATCAATTATTTGTCTTCATGCATGAGCTGGGGAGCGGCAAGGGGATCTCAAATCAACCCACGTTTTGTTTTGGTTTTTTTTTTTAAAAAAAAACTTTTTCATGGGCGACATGCAAGGGTGGCTATGGGCCCAACTTCGGCCCTTTTAAACCCAGCCTAGCACATGCCCATCCCTAACATATCAGAATTTTTTTTTTTAAATTATGATGACTTCCATGAATAAGTTAAATAGAAGCGTCCTGCAACAACGCTTTATTTTTATTGGGTGCAACGTGAGAAAGTCCATATCTATTATGTTTTTAAAATGAGCTAAAAGTAATAACATTCAAAAGGAAATCAGAGAAACCACGGTTTGATAAATAAAAGTGCAGCCACTCCATTCTGGGACAGCTAAAACGTTGGAGGAGACTAAGGAAGGATCCTTGGGTTCACCAAGCAAATCAACTTGGCCTCTGGTAATTCGATTCTATAGAATTCATAGGAGATGGATCACTGGACATTCTACTATTCTTTCTCCGGTAAGAAGAATATGGCAATCCTCTCTCGCCTCCTCTAAATGTTTAACCCACTTGAGTTGCCGCTGATGATTGCTGAAAACCAGAAGGTTGGCTTGAACCTTGAGGTTTGCTTTATCCCATTATCATCTGGAAATCTTCCGAGCTGGTACCATATTTTTTCTTGCTTTGACGTCCCGGTGCAACCACACGTCGCCTGGCAACGATTCTGTGAAAGCCACTTAACAATTGAGCCCATCTTTTCAGCATGGATGGGAGAGCTTTGCTTAGGGCTGAAAATAAATATGTATTTTTATCTTAAATGAATACAAGTGTAAATTAGATATTAAAATTACGAATATAAAAATAAAATATGAGTCAGATCGTTTTCAAAAAAATTATAATAAAGTGAAAAATAAAGTAAATCAATAGCATGTTAATATTGTTGCTTAATTTTTTTAAAGCCCATGTGTATTATATGAGTATAGGTAGGATTATAAGTAGAATCAGATGTTTAGATATGAATTAGATAACTATGTATTATTTTTTTTCTTTGATAAATATAGATAAGGACGTGGATATTAATTAAATATCAAAATTTATATTCATATCTTGATAAATTTTATATTTTAAATTAATTTTATAAAAATAAAATAAAATAAAATAAATATATGTATCTTTAATAAAATAAATTTTAAGAAATATATAAAATTATATTTTTATATATTTTATTAATTATTCTGATGTCTGTGCACCGCACGGGTATATACATAATTGAGTTCAAACTTGGAAGGTAGCACAAATAGGCACCAAGATTGAGGTCAGCAAGAAGGCAGCCATCGTTCTTCGAATTTTGGACCATCTAGTGGCTTCCAAAGGCCCAGCTAAATTCTGGGCCACCCTCGGCCACTACGGGCCTTCATAAATTTTATCATTAAACTAAAAATCTTCCAGGGGCTCCAGGATGGCTGCCACGTAAATTACGTGATCGAACCAAACTCCGCCTCAGTAGACCATCGACGCTCCCCTGCCGTCCGATCATCCATCAGACGGTCCAAAACGGAGTCCATTTACTCCTATCGGTCCCTCGCCGCGTGACACGCATCTCGCCGTTCCATCTAAAATTCCCCAACCACTTAAATCCGCAGAGAATGAGAACCTCGCTTTTCCATTAATTTTGGCACGGAGGGGCCGCCGAGTGCATCAGATCGTCGAACTCCTATCAGCTCCCCCTCCACTACTTTTCTCTCAGCGAAAGGAGGGGAGAGAGAGATCTGGATGTGAGCTAATCCCCTTTGGTGCATCCCTCCAAGTTCTTGAAACCCTAGAGAGCTTTTTCTCACTGCCCCAATTTCTTCGGTCAAATGGCGTTGCTTCGATCTTATGTGTAAGTTGTCCCGGGCACCTTTTGTTGCTAGATTTATTAAATCTTTTTTTTTTTTTTTTTTTTTTGGTTCGCCTTTTCAGATTTTGATACTTGAGGTCGATCTATTTGGTAGATCGAGAGGAACTGGATTTAAATTTGCTATGTCTTTAGGTCTTTTAGGGTGTTTAGATTAGGATCTGGATTTTTCCGCTGATACATAGTGTTACTTTTTGTGTTCTTTCTGTTGTCGGATCTTAATCGGGTGATCGATGGTGTGATGCCCTTGTAGCAAGGGCTTTCTTTTTTGTGGGGATTGGATGGAGATTCCATCTGGTACAGTGTAGAAATATATTTTTTTAATAGAAAAACTATTGTTGTAGTTCAACAGTTGGGTTTTTGGTGACGGAGCCTTTTGATGTAAATAACATTCTTTGGCCGATTGGTAGGCTTCAAATTTGTATGAATTGGGAACTTGGTATGCTTTCTTCTAGCTCATTCATTGAACAAGTATCCAGTTCTTTTCAACCCATGTTTCATATTTTCTCATGGTTTCTATTTTTTATTTTCTGTTAAAAAATAGGTTTATTTTGTTAGTAAGTTATTGTGGGTTCGGTTTGTCATTTGTAGCTGCCATGTTAAAATTTTGAAGTGCTTGTATATTGGAAACCAGATTGTAAGGGTGTAGAATTGTCTTACTGATTTTTTTTCTTCTAATTGGTGCAATTTTTCTAGGTCTTGTTTATTTGCATTCTGCTTCAACTGAATGATGCATTAAATTATGTAATGCTAGAATGAAAGGCTTCTTGCAGTTCCGCTGGCATGTGTGTCAGACATGGAATTGTCTCAGTGTTATAGATTTTACCATGGTCCAAGGTTTGCCGTTATAGATCTCTATACATTTTTAATAATCTTACTGTTCTTTTTGACAATCTTTTTGATTGGCAGTGGTAATCAAATCCAAGTCTTTTAGTTTGAATGTATATGTTTATCTCTAAGTTGGAATTTATCATATAAGTTAAAATTAGAAACCTATAGTCATAAAAACCTACCCAGTTTTGCATTCACTCATTGATGCTGATGCCATCTGATTATTGTATACCAAGTGATATCAAGTCAAATTAAAATTAAGTATGATCAAGTTGTTAGATTGTCCACCTCCCCCTACTTTCTCTTAGAGCAGGGGAAATTAAATTTTGATGTAAGAAGGCAATGAGGTCATCTTTAGATGTCTCCCACACCCCCTTAATAGGTACTATTTAACAAGTTTGTATGCGAAAGCTCATTTCTAATCCAAACACCATTAAGACATGCCACTTTTTCTTTTGCTTATTGTTTAATAGATAAAACCAACATGCCATTATATTTCACACTTTGTTATGGAGTTGAAGGAATATGTATCCTAAGGAGGGATGAATCTGTTCATCATAATTTCCATTAATGTAAATTACAAGGGTAGGAATTTGGGCTCTTTTGGTTGTGAGGGTGGGTTTTGGTGATGGGTCCAAGCTTTGGGCTGTTCTAAAAATACCTGCATATGAAACTTAGAAAGGGTAAAGGTTTGAAACTTTGGTATGGGTCTGCAAAAAGAAATTCTTAAAGTTGAAAAGGATCTCTTTCTTCAACATGTACCTGCATTGAACACTCATATCGAAGTCTATAATATAGGCTTTGGGTTTTATTGGATTGCATACCCATTTGGTTGATTTTGAATCCCTGAAGTGTTTCCTCATGATAGTGATAGAAAGAAGTGAAGGTTTTATCACTTGTTTCTTGGTAACTGGTTTGGAATGAGAGGATTGCATGAATTTTGGTAACTGGTTTGGAATGAGAGGATTGCATGAATTTTTCCAAATGAAAGTAAGGCTGGAGATAAGGTTAATCCATTTCTTTATAGCTGTCCATTTGTTCAGTGTTGGGTGCATTTAATCAATAAATCTTTTTGTTCCCTTCCAAGGATTAATGGGTTCTTGAAATTTGGAAAGCAAGTCAGGTCACCATTTATGTTTCATAATTAACTTATGAGTTTTCTGCGATATTTTTCATCATGGAACTAATGGAATATTTGAAAGTTGAAACAAATTAAAAAATTCAACTCCATTTATCTAGCAA
>JACVBY030000494.1:600000-810286 GCA_017589505.3 Metroxylon sagu | reverse complement strand
GTCAGAGCAATTATTAGTAACAAGTCAGGATGATGAAACAAAATAAGTTTGGATAGCTGTGGAACGAAATTGATGCAGAAAGGAGTTAGAAAATGAGCTTTAGAGATTAATGGGGAGTCAGAGCTTGAAAATTCAATTCTTTGGCTTAAAGTGAACTAAAGAGGGAATTTCTATGGTATGTGTAGGGGTTATGAGTATGGAATAGGATTCTGAAAAATAAGATTGTCATGCTAACTGGTGTTAATGTCGAACAAGATAACCACTTAGTCATAGATATATATAGCAGATGTAAAATAACGGTAGTAATGGACTAAAATGGTGGGGAACAGAAACACATATGTTGAGTAAAAAATAGGATTTAAGTTCATGAATTTGGAAGAAATTATGGAAGTAATGGACTAAATTGGTTTAAGATATATATGGCAGATGTCAGATTATGGCATTAACAGACTAAAATGGTGAAGAAGAACAGAAATTCATACATTGAGTAGAAAATAGGATCTTCATGATTTTTGTAGAGACAAAGGGCAACCCAAGGTCCGTAAAACCGCTACCAAAATCCATACCGGTACATTTCCAATTCATTATGGTATGTACTTCATATCAAAATAGGATACCATTTTTTTTCGCTCATAACCACTCGATATCGTGCTAAACAGGTCGGCACCGGACAGTTTGGATTGGTATCGTGTGGTATGGATCAGTTTGGACTAGTTTTGTTCATAACGAATCAAAACTCGATGCCTTATTGGTATGGTAAAGTACGGTATGGCTAATACGGGTCAATAAGGCAGACCTTGAGCCAACCAATTTGAAAAAGAAGGAAACACATATAGAGAAAAACATAATGGAATTGTCACCACAATATAAAACCTACAAGTCTTTAATGAGGTTGAAGGAATAACTGACATCCATGCAACAGAAAATTCTATACAGACATTGTTTTTACTGATAATTATATTCAAAAGCACGAAAAGATATAAAGAATCACCTGTTTAAAATTGCTCCAAACATTACAATCTGGGCCACGCCCATCACGCACAACCCTTATGTCAATATCTGCACCCTGGAGACTTTATATCAGAATTTTCAAGATAAAAAGCTACTTGTTCAAACAAAGGGTAACAAAAAGCTACTTGTCCAAACAAACACAGACCATTGTCATTGCTCCAAAATGTGCAGCAGCAACCAGAATGCTCCCCGTTCCTACAAAGGGATCATAGACAAGTTTTCCTGGTTGTGCTAACCCTTGATTAGCCATAAGAAAGGCCATTTCTGCATCCATGGCTGTAGGACCTAGGTATTTACGACTTTTCAACTGATAGGTAGGCAAAAGCTTCCTATCTGCAGCTCCAACCTCTCGACCAAAGAAAATTGCCCTCTGGACAATGGGTGGAAGGCCGTTATTTGATCCATAATTGTCAGTTTCCATGAGACAGAACTTGTGATCTGGGTTCCGTAAATCAGCCCGTCCCTGGAAGGTTGACGTCAGAAATAGAACTAGCAGCAATTTGAAATAAATAATATGAACAACATCTTGCACCTAAAGCATTATATAATACATTACCCAAGAAATGATAAATTTACTGATTTAATATTAAAGCTAGATATCTAAGACTACATATCCAGGCATTTAACTTCATTTGCTATAGCCTTAAACACAAATATAAAGAAAGAAATTTGCTAAGAAAAATTAAAAGGATTCTTCAAACGGATAAGAATAAGATGGTGCCCCATTACTATTACATGTATTTGTCATTTTTATGATGTGATCTTTGCAGCTTCATTTGCTTCTAGCTATTGTACGTGTTAATTTTGATCTTCAGCATTTCAGAATTATTTTTTCTGAATAATTCATTAAACATTCCTCACACAAAAAAGGAAATTTTGTATATGACACAAGCATAGAGCCCTCATTCATATGACTTCTCACATTATAATATTTTCAGAGAACCCACATTTTCAGAATACAAAACCATTGGCTCTTGAGATGGTTCATCATATAACATTAAAATCCCAAAAATAATACTTCTAGGATTCTTCCAATGGAAAGTTAGAAAAAAAAAAAAAAAAACTAAATACTATGAACCATTTTTTAAACAACATATTTTTATATTATTTTCGTGCTTCTAACTTGATAAATTGAAGGAGCATAAAAATACCTAGAAACATTCAAAAAGCAGTTATGAAATATATATGACCTTGTATTAGGGTCCATATTCATTTAAAGTTTATTGGAATGATTATGCATATAAGCATTCCTTTTTCTTTTTTTTTTGTCGGGGCAGGGGGGGGGGGGGATGGTTTTTTTTTGCTGCTAATGTTAGCCTCAAAATGTTCAAAATTTTATTGATCCCACATGAAGTGTCTTCATAAACTATGCCTTAATTTTTATAAAACATATTTAAACATATTTTTCATAAGTATTATCATAAGCATAGGATCGTATATAAATGCATGCGTACAAATACAAAAAGTCATATTGCAAAATACTACCATTGGATTTTCCTTTTTTTAAAGCATCTGACAAAGTATACAAGTAACTGCAACCAACATCAGCACAAATGCATAAGAAACATAGGTTGCAATCAACATAGATTACATGTCCTATAAAATTTTTGTTATTCAACTTTAAAAACAAGTGAAATTCAGAAGAGAATATTTTGCTTTAGTTTTAAACTGTAACAAACAATAAGCACACAGGAACCTACCTTGAATGGTATGTAACTGAGTCCTTGGATACGTTCATTTTGTTCCTGAAAGCTAATCACCTTGCCAAAGCTGTCCACGATGATACGAAATGTGCTTTCTGATGTCAAATATGGCAACTTCCTTTCATCCGGAAAATCTCTAATAGCCTTTTCCAATTCTTCGTAGCTACTCCCCTGTCCCCAAAGTTCATAAATTCCCTTGACAAGTAAACCTGAAAAGATGCAATTATACCAGCAGTCATATATGGATGCCAATCTTCATCAAACATTTTTGGCATGCGTTAATATGTATGTTATTACATATATATATATATATATATATATATATATATATATGTGTATACACCGAACAATCAGAGGAAAAACAAAAAGTGAGATGAAATGAGGAACAAAATATAGATAAAATTTATTAAAAGAAATGTTCCAGTTCTTCTAAACGTGAATATGTGTGTATGCCTGTGTTATAGAAATTGACATCTAACTAAAGAAAACATTTCTATACTTAGGAGCCAGTCGTAATGGAATTGCATACAAACACCTAGAAAGTTTTTTGAGAATCAACATGTTAATATAGAATGACTTATTTATTACTATTCAGAACTTAAATATATAAAATAATTGCAGTTTAAGTTTAAAATGTAGCAGCATACACCACTCCCCTCTCTGCTTTTGACATTTGTCAAAATTCATTAGCCTTATCATAGATAACAATAACAACAGAAAGGAAAAAGGAAGGAAAAAAGGACCGCTACAAAGACTACGATACAGCCACTTGTACCATGATTGGCGAACCAAAAATGCCAAGAAAGCTGAAAGCTTTTTTGCCACCTAACCAAGGTCCAATATTAAAATCTAGAAAACTGAAACACGATCTAAAGATCGATGAGTTCATCCACTACATGATATGAATCAATAGCCAGATAACAGAAATGCTCATGAACCACCGAAGGAATAAACTGATTACAAGCTTAACTTCTGCCAAGCACTCAATAAAAAAAGAACCCGCCATCTTGAATTCGACTCCAATCCAAGGCCTCATAGACATCAATAAATCATAGGAAAAAGGCTTTAAAGATTAAAAAAAAAAGGCCAAAAAAGATTACATTTTGATGCCCCCTCTACATTCCCAAAGGAAAGAAAAGCCAAGAAACATTCTTTAATCCTTCGAACGTCAAACACATCAAAGATCAAAATAAAGGAAAAATAAATAAATGCCCGCTCTAAATGCCCACAAGAAGAAAAAGCCAAGAACCATTCTTTCATCCTTAGTACTTCAAACATCAAACTAGTTTAAAACTCCAAGCAAAAAG
Organism: Metroxylon sagu; assembly: GCA_017589505.3. NCBI lineage: Eukaryota > Viridiplantae > Streptophyta > Magnoliopsida > Arecales > Arecaceae > Metroxylon > Metroxylon sagu. Next base: position 806,265 of record JACVBY030000494.1, on the reverse strand, counting down.
ATAACACGATCGGAAGTACCACCGGTCCACCAGTACCAAAAATAAAGATTTCTGAAAAGGAAAAAAAAAAAAAAAAGGGAAACGGAGTTCTCACTTCGGTTGGCGATGTTTCTTGCGATCTCCTCGGATGGAAGTGAGACGAAGTGGAAAGGAGAGTCTATGTGGTGGTTCTCGGGAAGCCTCCACTCCAGCGACCGCGGCGTAGGACCTCCTTCTCCTTCGCCGGCAGCCCCGAAGAGCTCCGCCAGGGATTCCACCTCCGGCCTGCGGTAGTCCAAGAGCCGGTGGTAGAAGACGCACAGATACCACATCCCCCTCTCTCTCCCCCCCGAACCCTAATTTCTACTTCTCTTCGTTCTGCTTCCGCCGTCGCAACGCCGCCAGAGGGAGGTAAGCGAGCAGAAGCCAGAGAGGGATGGCCCCAACCAAGAAGAAAAAAAGCAATTTTTTGACATATTAGCCCCTTCGGTGTACGAATATTATTTAGAGGGCTTAGACGTGATATATAAAACCTTGAAGAATACAAACATACATACATACATATACATATATATATATATATATATATATATATATATTATTAATAATATTATATAAAATATATAATTAACAAATAATAATAGAATATATTATAAATATATAATATAATAATTAATATGTATTATTTATTATATTACACAATATTAAATTTATTAATATATTGGTATAAAAATAATATAATAATTATAATAATAATCATATAAATATATTATATTGAAATAATTAAACTTAATATTTTTTTACCATATATTAAACTTTATATATAATTAATTTATAGTTATATAGCATATAAATTATTTGAAAGGCTTTTTTTTATCAAGCATTTCGATATTTAATTTTCATCAGAAAGTAATCTTACATTTTCCCTTCCCTCGGTGATAATTATGTTACTATGTTCCATAGGCAAATTAAATGCCCCCTTGGATACTCAGATTTATTGGATCAAACATAAAGATACTAAAATATTCTAGCAGAACAATTTAAAATCTTTTAAAATTTTATGAACCAAACATCGTCCAAGGATTAGCCGACATAACATGAGTCGGATGTTAGAATACCATAACTCATGTGGATTGTCAGTGCTTGATTTTATTTTTATTTTATTTTTTTGGAAAATATTCACCAAGAAGTATCAGATATGTCAATAACTTTGAATTTTATGCTGCTTTTATTCCAAAATACAAACCGGAGCTAGAGGCATCCTATTCAAGCTGATTGAGATAGCGTTTTTCACACTGAATTTTGCAAATTGTTTGTATTATCCTATATGAAAGATGATGATATAAATGCACATGATCTTTTTCACGGATATCTAAGACCAACAAGCCTCTGTAAAGCATATTAATGATGAAAATATCATTGTATAATAATTCAACTAAATTTTGTTCTCACAGTGTGAGAACTCCTGAAACAAGCATGAACCAATCAATATCTATCAGTCAGCTTATGTCATAATAGTGCGAGCTTACCAAGATGGCAAGGCCTTCAACACTTGTATCAAAATATTGAAGCTCACACGCACCAGAGTTTAGTGTTTTAAAAATAATAATAATAAATTATTGACTTCATGAAAGTACCTAATGAAGATATGCAAGTTTCCAGAGAGAGAGAAGAAAAAAATAAAAAACACTTCGGCTGTTGCAGCCATCCGGCCAGCTACGTCAACCCACACAGCCTGCTGATCTAAATTCCGGTCACTAATAAGCCCACTAACATTATTCGAGTCATCAAGCTCGCTCTCAATTTTTTTTTTTTGGAGCGATGATTCACCGAGCTCTGTCATCATTCTCTCTTTGATTTGAATAACCGAAGTATTTGCTTGGCCCTTGCAGATTAACAAACGAGGACATTTTGCAAGACTTGGTTTTGATTTGAAAATATAAAGGATGCCTAAATGGTAAAGCAAAAAAGACAGAAGAAGAAAAGATGATAAGACGTCTATATCAAGCAAGGCACAAGTTGCAGTCCAATATCACCAAATTCTGGTCATTTTTGAACATAATCTGATCCTTTTTTCCCCAAAATCTTGGCTGTAGAACATTTTTCTCTAACATATAATATGCAAAAGAAAAGATGATTGCAGTAAAGATTCAAGGTCTATGCTCCATCTGACATAAAGTTAGGATGTCAACTCTGCATAATTGTGAAGGAGATGAGTTGCATTCAACCTTGAACCTACTAGGTGGTCCAAGGTAGAGAGCCTGGATAAGGAACCGAACCACAATAGCTGAACAAGCCTTTCAGCTCAGGGCATCCATTAGGATAAGGGATGGTCCGATGAAATGGATCCCTCTTAATTTTCTTACGATGGAGAGAACTCAAACATCCATAAGGGTCTTCTTGGAACTGGGCCCTGACAGAAGCTTCACCTCTCTTTGCAGCCTCTTTTGCAGTTGGAGAAGCTGGGGTGCCAAAGAAGAAAAACCTCCCTTCCGGAAACCCAATTGCTGAACGATGTAAGTGTGCAAATCTTTCCTCCTTGAAATCATAGCTTACAACCTGCCACCAACCAAAGAGAGTATATGCTTTCAATACATCAGTCTTCTGAAGACCCTACTATTATCCATGATAATACAAATGGAAAAAGTAATAATGAGATGTGAGATCCAACGCATAAGTTTGACCATATACAAAATGCATGAAGAAGTAAGCATTTGAGAATCCAGGTTGAATCAATAATTAGGCATAAACAACAAGCTCTACCTAATCCAATTGGTTCTTAGGACATTTTCATAAACCGCATGGAGAGAGGACATTGCCTTAAATCTTCCATGCAAAACTCCCAGTGAAAATGCATGCTCCCAGACACATCTGAGCAAAATCATTTTACATCTGATATTTGAGAAGTTTTTGATTGATCAAACCTCCACGCCCCCTAGTTTTCTTCTTTTTTTTTTTTTTTGAGAAGAGGTAAGAGAAACTTCATAAAAGAAGAAATAGTTGACACAAAGTTCACTACCATGTTTGCAAGACAACCAACCACCTGTTGTCAGAAGGCATGTATGACCTAAGGCTCATAGAAATAAACAAGCGCTCCTTTGTGTCCAACAGAGTCAGAAAGGATATCTACATTATAAATTTAATGGTAAGAAGTACAATAGCAATGTGGGTCAATTTCCAGGATGATATATACATACGCCACAATATTTTTCCAATTCTCATGTCCAATTTACCAATTGGTTCATTGCAAAAGGTTCTACAGACTAAAGATATGCCACATAAACCTTTTGTCTTTCAGCTGGAACAAGTGAGCCTCAAACCACGTACCTTCTATGAATAGAGTTGCTTGTTGCAGCTTTTGAATTTCCAAAGGCTACTTTTGATGGATAAGTTTAGATCAATTCAACAATTTAAAGGTTCCTAATACCATTCTCAGTCATTTGAGCTATATGCTTGAGTCAAACCTGAAAAGGGCAACTCTGGAGTGGCAAACTTTCTGGTTGACCAAGAACTTAAAACATTATCTTTGAAATACCTTTCTTTTTCTATAAAAAAAAAAAATCCCAATTATTCACCAAAAAAAACTTGCTGACATTCTTGAAATTCATAATCAAATAAGACAGATTATACTTCAACATGTTGGAGAAGCATAGATAGCAAAAGAGAAATAAGCATCATGGGAAAAAGAGACTTACAGTAATATTCTGAGGGTAAGTGCCAGTAAGTTCTCGAAACCGACAGACACTGAAAAGAAGGTTCTCAAAGCTGTCTCTTGCATGCTCCTCTGTGAGTGCTCTGTTCCTCATGCTCTCTTGTTTCCCTGTACAAAGAGGGAGGAGGAAAAGCATCTCAACATAACATATCAAACAAATCAAGAATTATATAGAGTATTCAATATCTCTGGAATAGATGTCAGATAATTCCAAGTGGTCTGCAGGTCAAATGTCACCGAGGCTCAAACATTTGTGACCTTAAAGTTTGAAAATATTAATATTTTTAAATTTCCAAAACCAACTTATTTCAGTAGATTTTGTCAAAGGTACAATCTTCAGTGTATGGAGTTTGACATAGTGGATGTAATCAATGCAGAATTAGGAAAACGGTCATCACATGAAGAAACCATTAATTTTTTGTTTAAAAAAATGTTGTCAAAAGCAATTTTAGTTTATTTGTCAGGTATGACGAGAAAGGAAGGAGGGATATTCATCTTAAAATGAGAATCAGTCTTAGACGAAGTATATAATCAAATGATAGTTAATGCAAGTGTGTAGCAAAAACCAATAGCAAGACTCCACATCAATATTAGAATTTGACTTGCAAAAAGAATAGAAATTAAAACTAATATCACCAAGGATAAGCATGAAATCAAGATAGCAGTTGCAAAGCTCATACTTAACAGTCCACTAAAAAAATGGAAAGAAATCACTTGAGCTTGAGTTGTCAAGTTAGTATTCAAGAACGTAAACATTAAAAATTATCTGAATTGCCAACATACAGAACTCGAATTTAATTGGAGGCTTTGAGTTTCCTAACAAGAATTGCTAACATACAGAACTTGCATGCAAACAATTTAATTGGAGGGTTTGACTTTCTTGTTATAACATTCATTATTTATTTCAGTAACAGAGAAGTGTGTCTGCAAGCTACATAACTATTGACTTCTCATTTAGCAAGAGCTCAGAAAGCAACCTCATTGTTACACTTCAAAGGCATTGTTCTCAGAGTTAGAATAAACCAGTTTTTGCAGGAAAGATATTAGGTATACAAATTAAAGGCCATAAAATGCTGAAATTTGTACTAAGTCTCCTAACAGAGCATTTAGTCCATTGAATGAATGAGAAAGAGATGTTTATAAAAGTAATCTTCCTAGATGAAACATAGCTTGTTGGTCAGGCTATTTGAGAGGAAAAAATAGTTAAAATGTAGAAAATGGATGAAAGCTTAACAGTTTGACCAAAAGCAAGCTCACTAGATCTGCTGCCATTTTCCTGTTCCCATCCAACCTACCATAAATGTTTGGTTTGTCCTTTCCTGGTCTAGAAACTTGATCCTTGTAATTGTGATCACCAAATTTTCAAAAAAGAATAACCAAAAGGACTCCTTCAAAGTCAACTAAATAGTCCCATTTTGAGCTCTCAGATTGTGTTTCTGCCATGTCAAAAGAATCCCACATACCACGAATTTTTCACTACGTCATCTAAAGCATTTTAGTTGATCATAAGTTTTGACAAAGCACAAAGATTACAAAAAAGAAAAGAAAAGGAAAAAAAAGGAACTCCAAGTTATTAGCCCAGACAGTACTTTGGTTCATAAACTGCTCTCATTAATTCAGCTTGATCATTCAATATTTAAAGAAGTAATATCAACAAATGCATTTTGATGAGTTTAAGCACACAACTACATGATAAAACTAGAAAAATGAGAAGTTGCACATTACAGTCCTAGAAAAATGGGCAATAGAAGCAGAGACTTTGCACAGCATTGTGCTTAATAAAACAAGAAGTATTTCATTGTTTTGTTTACAGGAACCAACATTTCTAGATGTACATGTAAACCAATATGCTTTCACAAGTTACATTTGGCGGCAGAGTAAAAGGATTTCAAGTGTGAAAAAGAAGATGCAAGACTTGGATGCCAGAGAAACAGCAATGCCCCAAGTAGGAATGTGGAATCCATAGATCTACTTCATTAAACCAGTCCAATAAAATTTAGTTGATTAAGAAACTAGAAATATATGAAATATTGCTAAGTGGAAGTTCAGCATGACCAACATTGTAAAAGTACTGAATGGGATCAGAAGATCAATTATAAAGCTTGAAAACATCAAGATCTGAACTCAATGGTTGGAAATAAAGATAACTTTCTGCAAGATAACCACATTATTTATTATGCATCCACAGTTCTAGTAACAGAAACTAGTCAGAACATATTGCTAATGAGGTAGGAAAAATATATGATATCCATGTAGTAGAGCAGGTATTTGTATGAACAGCTGTTGAAAGAATATAAAAAACCTCAAATCACACCGAGCTAGCAGAAGTAATTGCAGATGATGGTGGCATTCCTAGAAGATGTCAGTTTAACTAAATAAGATGAGATGCTATTACATAAACAAATAACAGCCCTATCAGCTAGCTTAACAAAATCGTCAATAACCATGTATTCACAAACAGTACGGACTCATTTTATTCTTAACTGGTAGTGCATATATGCTTATGGATATATGGTCCATTCTCTATGTCTGTTTAATGCTTCCTTCCAACCTGAGAGTCCAAATCAGCACTGCAATCATCGTTATACAGTAATATGAAATAGTATGATAGACAACCATTCACAGAGTCAATGTCCAACCGTTGCAATGAATCATTTTTGCAACCATTCACAGGGGCACAATGATTCCATAAATAGTCAGTACCATAATTTTGGATCAAGCACAGCAAAAATAAAATTTCTCAACCAAAACAATAAACTGATTTCAGCAGAGGATATTGATTAAAAATTGGCAAATCATCACCAAGAGAGAAAGCAAGAGAATTACCGAACCAGCCTTTTGACTCTGCAACTGCCCAATAACTCTGTGCTTCACTTCGAGGGCCAGCATCCTTTCGAGTTTCACCGCCACTAAATAAAAGAAGAGCTCCCTCATCCTTAGCTGCAATCTCCACCCCTTCTTTTATATGCGACAAAAATGTAGCAGCTTGGCCTTGGTGTTTCTGATATGGCTCCAAGAACCACGAATCCTCACGGTCAAACTTCCCACAACTACTGCTAGTATAGATTGAATGCCCAGCGACCATGACAAGATTATGGAGACTAGCAAAAGGATAAGAACCCAAACCCACACTGAGGTCATCAATCCTCCGGTAACCCATCATTCTAATATGGCTTTCGTATACAGATAGAACAATCAAAATGGTTACTCCGAAGGACAATGAGATGAGAAAAATAGCAACAGGGTGCATCTTGTAGAAATGGTAAATGCGATTTCCGATGGACTTAAGCATCTTGAGAGGCCCAGATTGCAAATTTTTGGACTTTCGGACCTTCCAAGAGTTTCCAGATTCTAAATCAAAGTCCCCTCTAGGGTAAGCATGAAACGACTTGGGACTTCCTGGCCCATATGACTGGTTATTCATGATGGCATGAATTCGCTCTTATCACGGCAAAGGAGCGAGATCATGAATACCCAATGTAAATTGGCGTCAACATCCCACAAAAGGCAGGAAGAGATTAAACTATTTTGACCACTAAGATCGAACTTTGGAATGGAAACTTGTGCAAATTCCGAATTTCTAATCTCGCAGTAGAGATATCTCACTAAAACAAGTGAAAGAAGACCACAGAAAGGAGAGAACTTTCTCCAAGAAAACTTCTTTTTGGTGAATTTATAAATCTATCAAACAAGAACAGATGAGAATTCAAGGGCATAAATCGATATGACACCAAACTCCTAATAACGATACACAATCCCTCTTCTGACAAACAGAAACAAGGAAAAATCTGGGCGTACCAAAGGAGAAATATATAGAGAAACAAACTGGGGGTATGAGAAAGCACCCTAACTCGGTATCAATCCGCACTCCGCTCCAGATGGACACGAAAGAAAACTTCTTGCAGAGCCGGATGGAAATCTGCAGAGAAAAATGGATGAAACCGTGTGATTTCTCTCCTTACCAAAATCTCGTCATGGGCAGCCAAAGTCGGATTTCAAAGGGAAATCACCATCAAGAGGAGAAATTTCTAGTTCCTAGACGTTTTAGATGGGAAATCCCTGGGAAAGAAGCACAAGTTGACAAAAACTATCGTCGTCGGATCGAGATCTTTAGATTAATTAAAAAGAAAACAGAAAGGGGGGGAGAGAGAGAGAGAGTTGAAACCTACACCTGGGGCTGGATTCAGTCCGAGCTGGTCTCCAGATTTGGTTGGTCGGATGGCGGAGGAAAGAGGGTAAAAAAAAAAAAAAAAAAAATCTACGTAGTGCGAGCGTCATAGAGAGGGCCCTTTATACGATGCCACGTAATGCAAAACGGGAATCTCAAAGCAAGGTAAGAAACTACGCCAGTATGTGGTGCCAGCCCTTTGGTGTGAGAGTAACGCCACGGGAGTGGGGGGAATCTCCGTTTCTTATTAATTTGATGAATATAACCTCAATTTGCCGATTAAATTTAAATAAATATATTTATATATGCACAAGAACCCTAGTAGAACAGAGTTGAACCAGAGTGTTCTGGTTTAATCTTATTATTACTTTTTAAAGTCCATAGCTACATGTCTGGAATATTATGAAGATAAGTAAATGGTATTTCAAAATACTATGCCAATCTATTACGAATTTAAGATCAGTTAATCAATCAATAGTTTTCACCATAATTATTTGTTGCTTCAAATGTATTTTACCCATTTTATTTGTTCACTAACATTGCAAATTACATCTTTATCCATCCATCCCATCATTATATCTCTTCTACATACACATTTGTCCTAGCTTAGACCATACTCTCCTTCTTTAGTGAAGAGAAACAATAGAAACATATTGCGAAAATCTGAAAGTATATTAATAGAATCTTTAGTTGTATGTGTTCATGGTTATTATCTTGTTCTCAAACGCCTTAGATGTAGCAAATATTTGAGATTTCTGTCTTAGATAACAAGCATCATATTAAATCTCTGACAGAAACTAGGATTATCATTTGGTTTAGCAGCACAGTAAGGCTTACAAATAATCTATGTTTCAACAAAGCTAACAAATTGCCTGCATTATATCAAATTTCCGGTTGTTAATCAGTTAATGTTATCCAGAAATGTCTAATGATGACTCATTGCTTGAAGGAGATTGAAGCCATCCATCCAATACCCTTTGACATGAACCAGTAGAGTGCATCAGTGTAATTGAATCAGAATCATCCAGTAGATATAACTCTCTTCCATCTGTCACGTAGTAGCAGGCATTTAAGGAATTAACATACCAAAAATTGGACACATGAATCCGGATTCTACAAGAGTCTCCATATTGATCATGGATTTAATAAAAAATATCCTTTACAGCTCCCTGGCAACCACAAGTGCAAGACCTGAAATCTTCTAGAGCACCAGACGATGCCTTCCATGCGTATTGCATGACAAAAACAAGCTAAAAAAATATGTAGAAGGGCCAGCTCCAAACTTTCTAATTTCATTAGATAGGATCACAGGAATGAAATGGCTTTTTTTTCAATATGGCTGTGAGAATTTACCGCTAGAGAAATGCTTAGCTGACACAAAATTTGCTGATAAAACATTTATAAAACTCTTTTTTTTACTCTCCTGGTCTTGAATGACAGCATGCACATTGCCACTTCAAGAGAAAGCAATAAATACAGAGCATATTGGGTGGTGGATTACTGGCAAAGTCTCTCCCTCCAACATTTTGAGGGGCACGTATTAAAAAATGAGCATATTTATCAATTGTCATTGTTCCAACATTTCATTGGTAGATGGAATTACAATCATCAATCAAGTACTCTTTCCTCCTGAATCAATCAGATGCAATGACTCTGTCATACACTATTATATGACACATTTTATCTTTTAATTTGTTAAATTTTTGCAATGTAGTTACATGATAATGGACAGTCCAGATGCATGCATGAATCAGATGCAGGCTGAACGACCAGCTTGTGATTTTAGCTAGCATAGGCAGAGCCCAAACAAGTAAACCTCTACAGGTTTAACAACCCACTTCTTTTAGATGCATCAAAAGCAAGACAATTAAAATTTGCCACAGCATCACATGGGGATGGGATACATTATAAACTTCGCTCGTCTTGCCTTGCTATTCACAACAGCTGATGATCACCAAGATTATTTAGTCCTCTTAGTAATAGCCAATCTTAGTTGAGTTCAAATCCTCAGCAGCATTCTCATTTGGAGGTGGTTGCGAAATTGTAAAGATATTACCAGCCACATTTTAAATTCCAGTCAACCATACAATAGAATATGTGACTTCGCTCAAATTTTCAACAAAAATTAAAAACATTTATACAACAAAACTGTAGAGAATCTCCAGATTGATATGTACATAAACGAAGAGTAAACAAACTCAAAGTTCATTGTGTACCCAATGGGTTAATCATCACCAATATGATGACAGATATTTGAAATGATTTACAGGTTACCAGGAAAGGAGCACTTTATAACTTTGAGAAGTGTTCCATTTAGGCCGAAGTCCCCTAGCACAAATGGGCTGATCAAAGTCATACTTCAGGCAGGCATGCAGAAGAATGGCATATTGGCAGACCTGAAAATGGTAATGTGCCATAACATTTGAAAGAAACGTATGACAGCAGGTTTACAATATGCAAAAAGGCAGCATATTTAGGCAGTATCACCATCATGGAAAAAACCGCAACGCAAGACACCAAAGCAAAGAGATAACTGGGGCTGGATTATTCTATCCAAAATTTGCCACTAATGATTTCCAATAACAGAAAAGAGAGACTGGAGGGAGGATGTTTTGGTTATTGATGAGGGATACCCTTGCTCCTGTGGGGAAAATAGAAGCTATGTTAGATTGCAGCAACAAGAGCATTGATAAAGACAGTTCTAGAGGTTAGGTCACCTAATCATACTAAATTCACATATGATACCGCATCTTACACGTATCACATAAGTTATTTTAAAAATTTTAGGCCTTTTCTTCACATACTTGTTTGTGCAAATATAGCTTATTGCATATTTAGCCTCTAAAAATCACTATTTACACATATACCCCCTCAAATCATCATGCTTTTGCATGAATACCCTTCCCATTAGATTTTTGAATAACGGTGTTAATAAATAACCTTTTTAAATACCAAATGTCCCTATTGCCCTTGATATTATACTGTTGAAAAATAAGAATATATCCCTTTTCAATAAAAATTGAACGCTAATATTTTTAGGGGATTAATGTAAAAAGGCAATAGTGTCAAACGATACTCAAAATGGTTGTTTATTAACATTACTAGCTACAAATCTAATGGCAAGGGCATCCATGCAAAAGAAGGACTATTTTAAGGCGATATATACAAATAATAATTTCAGTGGGTAACTATGCAATAAGTTATAGTTGCAAAGCATATATACAACGGGGAAAAAAAAAAAAAGCTCAACATGTTTTTCAAAACTTAAGCAATTATACTCGTATTTTATAACATTTCTGGATCACATACTACTTGCAGTATGGCCCAGAAAGCCTAAAGGAAACATATGCAAAAACATGCACGTGCGCATGCACGCACGCACACGCACGCACAATTAATTACAAGCTAGCCAATTTAATAACCATACTAGTATCATGAAAACCTACAGATAAGAAATTAGAGTTAAGAAGTCTCCTACCTATGTATCGCGTGGGTGTAAATGAACGACATCAATCATGCTAGCATTTATGCATTTTAAGACATGAATAAATCAAAATTCAATAGGTGTTTCAAGTTTTTGGAACTAAATCTTTCATGTAAGATTATGATATAAATGAACCCATCCATCCCCCAGATCAGCAGCATTCACTTTTTCCTTTTTCTTTCAATGGTAGTGTTTCCACTGAATTCTTAGGTTTTTAAGCAGAATGATACACCAAGAGACTCTGTGCCACATTTGTTGTATGTTTGGTGACTAACTGTGAAACAGGTTTGCTATATGGTGGGTAAGAACTAGTGATTCTTCTTGACTGTTCCAAGGCATTCATTAGTAAGATCCACATTCATTCTGCCAGAACTACTTAATTTTGTAAGTTCAACTTCTGCAGAACCTGTACTAATCAAAACTTTTAGCTCTCTTCAAAGAAAAAGTTTAGACCACACATTAAACATTAAATCTTTGCTAAAAGATTTATAAAGACTCAAAATCAATAATTGGCCCTCCAAAGTGAAGATACACACCATTAATCATGATCTACACCCCTAAAAATGTTAGAAAACTAAAAGCAAATATTTTAGTGGTCACAAACTTATCAACTAGGTGAAAAAATGGACTGCTTTGGTTGCTAACTTATCCATGTTTCAAGATGAGTAAGTATATCACGAACAACAAAGTGGATTCTTAATTTAAATGCCTTGTCATATATTTTAACGCACTAAACTAATGGGCATCATTCATTCTTGCATCCACTTGAAGCATATTAGAGATTTCCAAAAGATAAGATTGTTTTATATTTGAGTTTTTCTTGCAAGCCACATCCAAGATTTTGTCAATATTGTGTATAACACCTCCCCTTATCCCTATTTACAAATTAATCCAAATAAAGTTATTTTTATTTGCAAGATGGACTTTGGGTTAACTCTAACAGATTAGGAAATGGCCATTAGAATCATTGTCCGGTTGGACCACCTTGATGTATGAATGCACAAGCTTGCAAGACTCTGAGATATGAATGCATAAGCCTGCAAGACTCTGGGAGAAGAAGGCAAACCTATATTTTAAAACCTCCTCTTCTACACTTTCCGGTCCCCATCCTAGAGTCCTTCCTTCTCACCTCTTTTCCTCTAAAATTAAATAAAGTAGAGCTTGCATCATTCAAAGGCCATGAAAACCCCACAAAACTTAGCAGGGATACAAGAACTTGACCCCTAAGGAGAAGAGCATGGCGATGGTAGGGGCAGCAGAGAAATCCTAGGGTAGCAAGCCCAAGAAGAAGCTATCTAATGGACTCTGCTCCCCCAGCAAAACAATGACGCAAGAGGAGTAGCCTTTGGGATGGGAATAGTTTGGAGAGTTGTGGTGTTGGGACGTGGCAGTGGAGATGCTCATGGGTTGATTCCCTTTTGTGGAGGACTCCCTCTACTAAGAATAAGAGAGGATCAACCATTGCATAGCTTAAAGATTTCCAAAAGATAATATTGTTTTTAATTTCTATGCATTTTTAGAGGTAGGGATAGCAATTTTATTCCGACGTAATGGAGAGCTATCCCGATTAGGGCAGGGTCTTCAAGCTTTGATCGAGTTCAGGAGAAACCAAAAACTTTATGGTCAGGATCGGGGCAGGAGTGGTATATATACTCCTTGCCCTGAAACCCACCCCGAATCTAAATATAAATTATATTTTTATCCTTCATATATGTATGTGTGTGAGTGAACCTGCCCCCAATCTATAGACAAAAATCAATAGTGTGGATCTCTGCTTTAGATAGCTCATCATTGAGCTACAAAATCTTTTACTTAAGATTTAACTTTTAGTGTATAGTCCAACAAGAAAGAAAATTATATCTAGCTAGCTAGACTAAGTAATTGGCTAATCTGATGTCCTTTAAGCTAATTATAGCAACATACTTGACTTAAAGTAATTTAAATTTATGGTGATACAACAACTTGCTGATATGAATACTCCAAACATTCATAGACTATGAAAAATGGCACTTCTGCTATTCGTGCAATCTATGCATGCTAGCTAATCAACTGAAACAAATTCTATATATGTTAAAAATATAGAGATGATAGGTCCTTTCTTACATCCAGAATGAATGAATTTCTTCATGGAAGCTCTCCAAATCTTTCAAACTAAACCACTCTTCCGTTAGCTGAAGGATTAAAAAAATAATAATAAGACAGCTTTGCTCTAACTTATGTACAAGACAAGATATCAATTAAGGAGATGTTACAACTTACAAAATAAGGGTATCCCTCTTGACTGAAATTCTCGGGAGCATTTTTGAGAAAGAGATATATAAAATAAAGTACAAATATGCCACATTCCTCACCTGTCTGTTGTGGCACCTGCAAAGCAATTGTGTGACAATGATTGGGAAATTATAAAGGTATTATAAAAGCCAAGAATGTGGTAGGTTATCATCACCTTAGGAATTAAGAGAGGAATTTTTGATATAAACTCCTCCCCCTCTTTCCTTCCCTCTGATTTATAAATGTCGAGCACAAACCTAAAAGAATAAGATGGAAACTAAAAAGAGATAAAGGATACATTGAATATTTACAGTGTCTAAAGAAGCAAAAATAGAGCACAAAAGCAGACCTTCTTATGTCTGGCTCCAACCTCTTTGGTCCTGTACTATGAAGTGAATCTAACAGCAACATGCATGGTTTTCTTGTCTTTATCTGTCTTTTTTCTCCAAAATGACATAAAATAAGAAGACTCCAGTGTCTCCTGTTAAAATGTAAAAAAAACCAATTGTATATACTAGTTTTACAAGAAAGAGAAATATTTATATGAAGCAAAACCCACCAACAAACAATGGGGACAAAAACATATTTTCTTGAAAAGATCTGTTTCCTCTTAATCCACCTAAGCACTTTTTCTTTTGTCATTTCATCCTTGTACAAAGAAAACCATAAACAGTCAATATATGTGTAGGAGCTCCTTTTCTCTTCTGATATCCTGCTCCATAGATCCCTGCACAAAATAAAATAATAAACTCTCAGAAAGGTGAATGCTAGGCACAAGCTACTTCTTAAGTTAATGGATGTGGAACTCACTCTAAGTAAGACTCAAACACATTAGTGTCTAGTTTCTTCTCATTGCTGAAGTTGGTCTGTCTGACATTTTTAAGCCTTTTTGACCTTCTATATTGAGGAAGGGAATCATAGAAAGACTCCATGGATTTTTCATAGCTTTGTAACACTTTAGTTGCTCGCCTTGTTATGATCTTAGAACGTCTCCAATTACATGCTACAGAAACAGAATAAGCATTTAATTATCCATATGCACAGAAATTATTAAAATAACCTGCATTGTTTTACCTTACATGGTCAACCAATCTCAATTAGTGATTTCAATCATAGATCCTTATAGATAAAACAATTCATAGATTCAAACCTATAGCCCAATTTTTTGATAGGAACTTCTGTGAACATGAGGTGAGCCACACATATCCATACAAAAAATGGGAATCTCAGCATCGCTATCAAAAATCAAATTTGTATAAGGTATGCTATTTTTTTTTTTAATTTTTCTCATATGCTAACTCTTCTGGAACAAAAACCACAAATAATGAGACACTTGCATGCTAGCATGGAAAGGGACCAACTAATAGTAGACTTGCATCAATTGGTGAAAGCTTATCTTTCAAAAATATGGAACAGATGGCGTAACCATGTTGGCTTTCTTCACTATATCTTAACAAAATTTAGTTCTAGCATACGCCTTTGTATATAAATTAAGATCATGGATGAGGGAACACCATTCTACAAAATAAGACAAGCTTAATATTTTTGGAGACTTGGTGAGCAGCTTTTAGACAACTTGATGAAGAATTAGGACAGCACCAGATAACCATGAGTATTACCAAAATAACATTACCCATGCTTTTGACATCAATTCTTGTGAATCCTAATTCATAAGACATTCATATCTAGGGCTATTTTTTTCCATAAATCAGTGACTCTCTTATCGTTTACCAATTACCATCAAGGTATGAATCAGGTTTTCCAATGTAAACTTTCGTAGCATTACTTATTGGGCCCAAGGATGCATGACATTATCAACATGTCCAACTCCAAAGAATATGAACCTATTGCACCACGTTCTTCCTAGTACAGGCATGCTCTGGTATCGAAAGATTACCTAGTTGATGAAAGGCTAGGACAGAGATATATTTGGACCCTAAAGGGCCTGTTTGGCTGCTCCATCACTGTAACCCTGTGATACATGCCAGTGAAGTGGCAAGGGCTGAAGTAGAAAGGCAAGAAGATGGAAAAGCAAACTGGATTAGGAAGGCTATCAGTCCTGCAATCTCAATTATTCCAGGACACCATTTTTGACCCAAAAAAGGTGCTTTCCATTATCCTGAAATCCTTGAAATTGAAGAGCTAATGGCCTCCCTTGATCCATCCTGATTCACCACCTCTCATCTCTTGTCTTCAGTCCCTCCCAAGTCCCAAGGCCCACCCATGTGGAACATGTTGCACAAATATGAAGGCATATTCTCAAGAAAGGTCCAACTTCCTACTTAAGGCTATTTCTAATGACCATACAATCAAAAACTTATGTAATTAAAAAAAAAAAGCCAAAATAATGAAATTTATAGATCAAATGAATCGCATCCTAAGTCATATTGAACATGTATTTTGGTGCTGATGAAGACAACTAAAGCATACTAAATATGTTTTATGAATAATATGACAGGGGGTACTGCTTGGAAGTGCAGTGATTCTGTACTTCATTTTTCCCTTTTGCTTTTAAAATTACGAGAAATAATTCTACAAAAGTAAAATCATATCCATTGTAACTCAAGAAGCATGGAATTCTAAATTTCTATGTTTGCAGAACATTTTGTTAAAGTCAACACTTTTAATTCAAAAATATTGAATAAAGAAAAGATGAGAATCATGGCTTTGTATTGTCACAAATACAATTGTACTTTAATGGTCAATAACAACTATAAGCATTAAGCAAGACTAAGCTAAGTAACATCATGTATCAAACCACAAAGAAACATAAACCACATTAGAGCAAAAGACCTTAGGCCCCGTTTGGATATCCCTTTAAAAAAATCTATAAGATAAAAATTCTCCATTATGCATCATACCAATACGCTACCGAAATTTTGCTTTAGAATTTCATATTCTCAAGCATCTAGGTATGGTTGGAACAGAAATTCCTTAGAAAATACTTTGAGCTCACAGTTCCCTCTCTCTCCCACCCTATTCCTCCATGAAAACACGTCCCATGGGCCAAATCACGCCCTCGTCCGCAAACACCACCACCACCACCACCACCACCACCACACCCACCACAATCACCAGCACCATCTCTACCACCGTCTCCAAGACCACCCCCTTTACAGAGGATTTGGGAAGGAGAATAAAGGATCTTGCCGGAATAGGGGCATGGGGTGGAGGTGGTGGTGGTGACCAGCGGTGGGGAACGCGATCGACGGAGACCGTTCGTAGGCAACCTTCAGAGAGTGAAAGAGGGCGCGGAGGTGTTACCGTCGCCTTTGTCGTCGCTGTCACCATGGCTAGTGGAGGCCGCCGGTGGCGTTGCCGTGGCCGGCGTCGTCGACATGGCCGCGATGGGGTCGGTAGAGGAGGGCGCGGGGGTTTTGAGGCCGATGGACGCTGTTAACGACAATGTTAGGCCCCGTTTGGTTCACCGGCTTGGGATTACCAAACTAGCATCCATGCTCATTGGATTTGGTTGGATTTAATTTTCTTAAAATGTTCCTATAAATTTATTTATTAAATATTTTTTTATTGAAAATAATAATATTTTATTATTAATATTTACATAAATATTAGTAATAATTATTTTTATTGCATGAATATGATTTTTTTAATAATACATAAATTTTACTTAAATAAAATAATATTTTTTATTAAAAATAATAAATATTATTAATAATATATTTATTAAATAAATTATTGATAATGTGTACTACTAATATAAATATTATTAAATCAAAAATATTTACATAATTAAAATAATATTTAATTTATAATTTATATAATGCTATTTTTATTTTTGTATTTTATAATAATAAATATATATAAATATTTTATGATTGATTTATATATTTTTATAAATGTTTTTATAAAATAAATTTATTTTTAATTGATATAATATATGTAATAAAAATATTGACCTTGATTTAAAACATTCCTAAAAAATAAGTCCTTTGGGAGAAAAAGGAGAGGTAATTCGTTATTTGAATCTCAATGCCATGGCCTGACAAGAGAAACACAGGAGGGATGATGGGTTTTGCAATCCCGCTTCAATTGTTACGTGGAACCTAAATTTTTGGTGGGCTCATGAATTTAACCTCATCATTTGAGAATTAAATTCTCAATGGGTTGGATTGGATTGCGACAATCCAATCCAGTCCAATACCATAAACCAAATGGGGCCTTAATGGTACGTGGATTTAGTGGACCATGCGGTATTCGATCCACTGATTTCTTCTATAACGTTCCAAGCCCACATGCTAGTTCAACTAACTTTATTAGTATTTTTTATTAGTGATTTTTATTAATGCCCCAAACCCACATGCTAGTCCAACTAACTTTATTCGTAATTTTTATTAGTGATTTTTATTAGTGATTTTTATTAATGCTCCAAGTCGACCTGCTAGGCCAACTAAACCACATAGCCCAAAAATTAGGTTTCTAATGTGGGACTAAATTTTTGGAGTATCACAATCTCTCCATCTTCATCGCACGCCTAATCTATCCCGAGTCAGGTCATTGGTGCTGCAAGGGTGGCTCCACGCTATGGCCCCCATGGGTAGCCCTTTCCCCATGTCCATCAACTTTCGCACACTTAGGTCGACTCTGATACCATTTGTAACGCCCCCAAACCCACTTACTGTAAGGGTGGCTCTATGGTATGGCCCCATGGGTAGCCCTTTTCTTATGCCCACCAACTTTTGCACACTCGGGTCGACTTTGATACCATTTGTAACGCCCCAAGCCCACCTGCTAGTCCAACTAATTTCATTAGCGGACCGAAACTATATGGCCCAAAAACTCGAGTAGAAGTTAATAGATAGCAAGTGAACTTGAGTTATAAGTACATCACATATTTCTTTCCCATCCAATATGGAACTAAACTTTTGGGGTATCACACCCTCCAAACATGGAGTGCCACATAGACGGCTTGCCAATGCGCTTAATAAAAACAAAAATAAAAGCTTCTCCCTCTAATGATCATCTCTTTTCTCCTAAGGAGAAAGAAGAAAGGAGAGGAAGAGTTTTCCTTCATTTCTTTCAAAAGATTAAATTTTTTTACCTCAAATTAGAGGTAGAAAAGAGAGGAATGATTTTATTATTTTTATTCTATCTTTTTTTTTTGAACCTACCAACTAATTTAGATTTCTTTTGTATCTGAGAGGGATGATATATTTATAATTTTATAGACATAATTTTTTTCCTCCTCTCTATACAAATAAAAAAATATAAATTATTTTTTTTTCTTTTCTCCTCTCTATACAAATAAAAAAATATAAATTATTTTTTTTTTCTTTTCTCTTATCAAATGAGAGGAAGATAATAACCTTTCTTTTCCCTTACTTCCTCCTCCTCCTCCTCTTCTTCTTCTTCTTCTTCTTCTCTTTTCTTTTCTTTTCTTTTTTTTTTTTTTCCTTCAAAGATTCAAATAAGCCTTAAGCCTTCCTCAAGAATCACTCCATCATCGCAACTAACAGAGACTATCTAACGTCTAACTCCCCTTCCACCATCATTTTTATTAAAGATCTAATTATTTATATAATTATATCTTTAATTTATATTAATATATATAGATATATTATTGAAATTGATGAATGGCTCAGTCAATTCAACAAAATAAAACCTTACAAATACTCTGCAGGTGATAGCATAAATAAATAACTATGTGCGTTAGTTGGAAAGAAATATTGATAGGGTATTCCTTTGTTACTAAAACTCTATCTGCTTCCTAATAACATTGCAAATTTTAGTATTTTATTAAATATTATATTTGTATCAGTTAAAAAACTTCATAAAAATAAATATAAGTAAAATTTTTAAAGTATAACTACCTTCATGAAAATTAGCAACGAGTTACTTTTGTAACGCATTTTTGAATTATCTAAAATATAGATTAAATTAAGAAGTTATAAGTAAGTTAATAAATATATATTCATGCTGATGAAATTTTAGAAACTCAGAAAAAAAAATGGCATTCCACAATAAATAATTTTTCTAATATTTTTATCTAAATTTTTATGCTTCTATCTTGCAAAAACTCATGTTAAATGAGTTGGAAGTCGAGTTGTTAGGAATTTATTTTTAAATATTTATTTTGCTTTAGTCTTCTTTAGGAAATTGATATTCTAATAAAAGCGAAAACTTTATTGGCATTAGGAATTTAGCATTTTATGAGGCATAGAAAACCAATAAGTCCTAGATGAAATTTTTTGATATTAAAAATTATTAATAAAATTCTTTAAAATTTTCTTTAATTTCTACCTCAAAAAGATTAAAGATTATGATTTTATAAAAGATCTAAAATGTAGACCTCTAAAGAGTTGGCATAAGGCCAATAGTCATCCCTTACTATTATGCTGATTTAATTTTGTATAGGATAAGAAATTTTATAGAGCCCTTTAGTTATATTAAGTTAGACTTTGTTTTTGAGGAAACAAGAACTCCTTGCTTGCTTGATTGCATAGAAACACTAATTTCTACCTTATATATAAGTATGATAATGTGGATGAGAACACATGTGTAGATAGTATTTGGCTTTTTGATATTATAAGTATTATATGAAATCCCTCTAGTTTGATGGATATTGCGTAATTATGATTATTTTACTTAATTATGCACGAGTGTAAAAATATGCCACACTTTATATATCAAAACTAGCTAGTTTTAGTCTCCCTAAATGATTATACTTGATATGTGAAGATATATTGTATTTAAAAAATATAATGAAAATGTAGACTTGAATATTTGAAATTATTGAGTATAAATTTATTAGACTAGTTCTGTTAAATTTAGGGCTATAGTTATATCAATTGCCTCGTTAAAAGTAAAGGTGTCAAATGAGTTCGATTGATTCGAGGTACCCCAAGGCCTATAGGCTGTGTGGTATAACAACCTGCCATGAGCTTGGTGACATTCGAACATAGCTAGATCTAGCTCTATATATAAAGAGAGTTGGATTTGACTACATTTGAATATAGTCAAACATAATTCTGATCATCTCTTCCATCATTGAATTCATACAGTTCATAAATTTTAACTCCGTACCTTACCCTATTTTGGATTGATTTCTCTTTGTTATAATTCTTGTTCTATGAATAATTAATGGATCAATTGGTTTGCTATTGTTGTTCTCTCTTCTCTCTATCTTTTACAATGAAGTATAGTGTGAAATAAAACAGATTTAAGAACATCTTCTTGAGAAAGAATTGTCACCTAAATACGATAGTATATTATAGTGTTTGTTATAAAAACTAAATCATATCCACCCAATACAAATATATTGTATACTGGTTGGACCTAAAAATACTTAAGTAGAGGATGACCCAAGCTAACCTAACCTAATTCAACCAAAACACATTATGACTTCAGCATTCTCTTTCATAAAACTTAGGTCTAATTTGGATACTCAAAGGAGAGGAGGAGGACACACACAAAAAAAAAAAAAAGGCAAGAGAAGAGAAAATAAAAGAAATAAATTTGGGATACAAAGAGAAAAGAAGAGGAGGAAATTTTGTTCTCTTCAAATCTCACCATTTTTGAAGAGATTGGGAGAAGATGTTTGGAGAGAAACCACCTCTTCATCTTTTGCTCCTCTCCCTTGACTTACTATCTAAAAAAGAAAATTTAAACAAGGAATTTGACATCTGACCCTTCAGTAGAGCATACTTAAATCTTTAACTCATGTTGAATATCCAGTTAATACTTGGCCCAAACTACCAAGTTTCTTTAATTTTTAGTGCCTCTCAACTATATTCGATAATAAGATAGTATGTTTTAAAAGAAGATAAACATGTTCGGAAGGACTAAAAATTAGGCAGTTAATCCATAGAAGCTTATCATTAAAATTTAATCCACTGAAGGATCAGACGCTAAGTTGCTCAATTTAAATTTCTTTTTTTCTTAATTCCTTGTTAAATTTCTAATGAAAAGAAGGAAAATAGCTTATTTTTCTCTTTTAACCAAATGAGGATTTATAGGTTATCATGTTCTTAGTGAAAATATTAGTGGTAGCAATTTATGTAACAACTTTTTACATGCTTCAGCTTATTTATCTATGCCATTAATTATCAAAATATTTAAAATTATAATGAATAATAATACCAATATAATATAATACTCAAAGGAGATGAGGAGGAAAAACAAAGGAGACAAGATAAGAGAAAATAAAAGAAAAGAAATTGGAATATAAAGAAAAAAGAAGAGGAGGAAATTTTCTTCTCTTCAAATCTCTTCAATTTGGAAGAGATTAAAAGAAGGTGTTTGGAAAAAAAATCACTCTTCATTTTTTTGCTCTTCTTTCTTAACTTACTATCCAAATGAGAAAATTTAAATTTCTTTTTTCTTGATTCCCTTTTAAATTTCTAATCAAAAGAAAGAAAATAGTTCATTTTTCTTTTTTTTCTGTCTTAACCAACTAAGGATTTGTAGGTTATCATGTTCTTAAGAAAAATATTGGCCATAGCAATCTATGTAACAAAACTTTTTTCATACTTTTGCTTATACCATCAACTATTAAAATATTTAAAATTATAATAAATAATATAATTTATCTTATCAAACATTACATTTTAATGGGCACCTCACCTCTCTAGAGCCTAATGCACTGGATTGTGCATGAATTGTGCTTGATATGAATCGTGCTTGATTTGATTTGACTTGAACCAAATGCTGGATCTAAATTTGCTGCAATGGACTTAGTCCAACCCAACCTAGTTTGCCCAAAGGTTATAACTTAAAAAGAAAACCGAGTTGGATCCAAATCATGCTTGCCCCAATCTTGAGTGATTCAATTATAAGCCTTCCACTAATTTTGCCAAAAATCAACATTGGATCTGAACTCTTCAACTGGTCGAATCTATTGAACCCAATGAACTGACCGCAATGGACATTTTTCTTGGCCAGCCTGCAAGCCAGATGGGGCCAAGCCTAGACTAGACACCAATCTGTCATGGAAACTGACCTCATAATGAATTAGGTGCAGACTAGAGTTCAATAATTAATAAAAATTTGCCAAAGGATTCTGACCGCAAGAATTATCTACAATAAGATTGTGGAAGAACGTGTGTCCATGTACCATGCCAACAAGTTTCTTGATGATTATCTAATCAATGAAAATTGCTACAAGGCTTTGCATCCTAGTGAAAAAAAAAAAAAAAAAAATACTTAGGCCCCTATGATAGCAACTCCTAATTCAACCAAGCCACTTGTGGTGCATCTCAATGGAATAGAGAGAGAGAGAGAGAGAGAGAGAGAGAGAGAGCTGTGTTGCACCAGTGGTCCTTTGCTACAAGGCAAGAGGAAATTTCTGTGCCATTGCCACCTTTGGAGATATAGTTTTTTTTTTCTTTCCAACTGCTGTCGAGGTTTGACCAAATTTCTTCGGATAAGCTGTCCACCGGTTTCACCCAAATCATCATGCAAAGCTTATATATCGCATTAGAACTAATTTAAATAGATCCTCTAATCTTTGAAAAAAATAAAAAAACTCATTAATTGGAGAGGTGGCACTTTGCTATTGGCAATGCAATTCTTAACCTTATCCAGTCTCAATTCAAATCAAAAGAGCGTTTCACCAGGTCTTTTCCAGGCAGTAGAGAGATGTCTTGTCTCAAAATTGTATAAAATTTATGCAATTGATGGTAAAATATCTTCTGCTGATCTAAGCAGCACCTACTCGTTGACTTTTTTTTAATATACATATATATATATATATATTAGCCCCTTGTTTTATTCTCTTTATTTTGACTCTTATCTCAAATGCTTCAAACAGCTAGACTATGAAACTGATTGCTGCCCCTTGATTTATCGTAGAAAAGTGGCAGGGATGCAACCACTACATGGCAATCAAACAAAGGACGGGGAGTTAATTTGTACACTCTATAAATCCACAGGGCATCCCCTCTCCAATCTACAAGTCTTTGCTCATAGTTTTGCACCCACAACTCCTCATGGCCGTCCGACCCAATCTCTCCCTGCTACTCTTCCTCTTCTTAGCTTCGACGCCATTGATGGCCATGGCCAAGGAAGAACGTCGATGGCAAAATTTTACCCAGCTACACTTCTTCGTTCATAACACTTTCAGTGGCCCGGACCCAACGACCGTTAAGGTTGTGAAAGGGCCAGTGAAATTGCCAGGAACGAATTTCAACTACGGAGATATTGTGGTGTTTGATGATCCATTGACCGAGGGACCAAGTTTGACATCAAAGCTCGTTGGGCGAGCTCATGGATCCTACGTCTTTGCATCCAAAAGCACGGCCAATTTAACGTTGCTATTGACTTTAAATGTCGTGCTCACGGATGGAGAGTACGGTGGCAGCACATTCTCTGTGGTGGCGAGCGATGCTTCTTCTGCGCCGGCGGTGGAGCTTCCCATAGTCGGAGGGAGCGGCAAGTTTCGCATGGCTCATGGTTATGCTCGCTCGAAGACTTACTCGTACAACACCATCACCGATGATGCCATCTACGAGGTGGATGCTTACTTGTTTCACCTTGTCATGTGAGACTTGTTGATCACTCTTAGTTTCCTTCTACTAGATTTTAGTTTGGGTTTGTTCCTTTGCCAGTTTACTCGTTTGCTTTTGTATATGGCTTGAGATTTCTCTTGCTTGTATGCATAGTGTGTGAGTGTGATTGTTTACTAATAAATTTCTGTTGTATATTTGTGTATGTGTTTATATAGAGAGCTATTTTAGAAAAATATTATTATTTTGCCGTCCGTTTTATCTATGCAGACTTCTGTAAAATAT
The DNA here is from genome assembly GCA_017589505.3 of Metroxylon sagu. NCBI lineage: Eukaryota > Viridiplantae > Streptophyta > Magnoliopsida > Arecales > Arecaceae > Metroxylon > Metroxylon sagu. The sequence goes on along the minus strand of JACVBY030000494.1, from coordinate 781,906 downwards.
ACCACTCTACGGCCTCCTTCAAGCTAACCACTACCACCTCTTTCTGTTTTAGTCTTCGTCACGATTCATGGTAAGTGAGTGAGAAGTGCAAGAGGAATCGCGAACTTAGTTGCTACGTTAAAATCTAATCCAAAAGTTTAAGTTAATAAGTGATCCGCTTCCTTTCTAATATAGGATTTTTATCGCTTCTTTCATGCCGATCATAAATGCCGTGTTCTTCGAAAGTAAGTATGATGATAGCATGCTTCATGTAGTATAATTTTTTTCACTAGTTCAAGAATTACAGGTTGATAAGGAGAGCGGCCTTGGCGATGCCATTGAATTTGTTATTTGTTCATTTATTGTTGATTAATCTTTTCAATGAGATTTTATATTATTACAAATAGTATTAGAGCAAGCTCAGCTGAAAACTTATGTGAACTAGAAAATGATATATATGAACTTTATATGATTGTAATTGAATTTGAATGTGAATTTGAATATAAACTCTTAATCTATGAGGATGCTAAAGCTTGTTTGCTAGGCTTTTTGGATAAGATTCTGTTTTGCTACGTTTGATGTTTATTTTTTGGTAAAATCCTTTGTTGCTATAATGAACGTTTGTTTGAACCCTTGGAACTCGTTACTATTGCTTCATTGGCTTCACATCAAGCATTCTTGATGGTATGCAAGTCTACCAAATAAAGTCGTACCTAAATGATTCTTTTTTATAAAGATTTCTCACCAAATTCATTGTTATATCGTATCATGCTTGGTATAAAAGAATGTTGGTCTGCTTAAATCAGTGCCATGTCATGCAAAAGCGAAGTGTCAAAATGTATACACGTCAAGATTCGGTGAATTTGGAAAGCAAACTTGCCCCGTTGAAACCGCTTGCATTGCTGGTTTTTGAGAAACTGAGGTCAATCCAAAACCCATCTTACCTCACCCCAGTTTCCACCACGTATAAAGGAAGGCAATTGGGTTTGGGCACGATTTCAGCCTAATTGAAAGCTCAGGCTCGAGCCAGACCCAATGGTGTGCAATTTTGAACAAATCATTTGATGTGTTATAAGCGTCAATCAATCATGCAGCTCGAGCTCCACAACTTTTGCAAATTCATGAGGCTACTACCATTTGGACATAGAGGGATGTACATCCAGAGGTAGCATGGGTGGAATTGAATTGAAAATTCAATCCAATCTCATTTTTGAAAGTTAGAAAGAATAGATTGGCAAATCATAATCCCCACCATTTCATTGGCATTTTATAACGAATTCAACCCTCTCCCTTGTGTTTCTGAATCCCACGGGATTGGATTGATAATCTCAAGCCGCTCCAATTCTATACAATGAGCTAAACGTGCCTTTGGTGAATTGGCCCAAACCCAGGTTATTATTTGAGTGCTCCATTGGATATCTAACCCAAATCTAGCCTAGCTTACGATGATTAACCCAAACCGAACTAATATGCTATAAGTCTACAAGCTCACTTGAGTCGAGCTAGCCCAGCTTGGTTCAAATAATACAAAGAGGACTCCCCTCTTTGATCAAAGTATATTACTCTCTTTTATTATAATTATTGATATCAGAAATTACTTGTTTAATCATAAATACTAGACCTTAGGAACCAATTTTTCTAAAAAATATAACAAGTCAATGCTCAAATGTTTGGTTGAACCACAAGCTGGCCAAACAGACTGGCCCACTTAACGTACAGATTGGGTTGAGCTGCAACCAATGCATGATCAACCAATATTCAGTAACCGAGTACTGTAAGCCTAAATGAGGATAATTTAATTGTCCTAGGGTTCTAAGGGTGGCCATGATCTTGTTTGTACTAGAGCAAGCCACACCAAGATTAAGCTAGACTCATTTTGATCATGCACAAAGCCTGAGCATTAATAAAAAAATTGAAGCATTTAGTTACAATAAGGCAAGCATTTTATTAATCACAACTATCTTTATGACAAAAATATAGTTTTGGTCCTTAAACTTTCACTCAAAATTCAATTTTTTCTTAAACTTTGACGTGTTACAGTTTAGTTTTCTATATTTTAAAAATATTATAAATTTAATGATTTCGATAGTTTATATATTCGTATTAAAATGACATGCTATTGTATAAACATCAAAAATATAATATTTTTAAAATATAAAAAATTAAATTGTAATAATTAAAAATTTAAGAATCAAAATAAAGTTTAACGAAAGTTCAAAGAAACGTATTTTTTTACCTACGTTTTTTTTATAAAAAAAAATAAATATCAGTTCCCTTGACTCCTGACACATTGTCAGTTGCAATGGAAAAACGAGGAGGAGGGCAGCAAGATATTTAGCCAAAAATAAGATGAGACACACCGCTTTTTTAGTTTCTGTTTTCATGAGAATAAAACAACCGATCAAATAAAGTTAGAGGAAGTCTCCAGCCAATGCTACGGAAGCAAGTTGTCTTCCTCTCACCTTCTTTTTAGAAGCAAAAAATTTCAAAGCAACATCACCGCATTAGCGATACGGTGAGCTTTCACCAAACCCATGGATCCCTGCGAACAAATCGAGTTGTTCATAAAAAAGCCTGGACTCAAACTTATTATCAGGCCTCTCCTATATCTCGCTTAGCTGAGAAATAAGTCAAACTTAAGCACCTCCCCAAACTTAAAAATATTTTGGATTTGCGAAAGCTGGACTCGGTTTGATAACAAGCTCGTTAAAGCTTGACTCGGTTCAAAATGGAGCCAAGCTCGTCTCCTTTATTGTATAACAATCGAGCACAAGTAGTTTAACCATAGTCTGTAGGTCCATAACCATCTCCTTTTTTTCAGTAGGAAATACTCCATCCTTGGATTTATTTCTTTTGGCCTCATCTTATGCGCTATAGATTCACAAGGGCCATGCGGTGAAGCGGTTGGCCGATGCTTAGCACTCTCTTTCCTTTGTTTTTTAGCCAACATTACGCATGGCAATTCACACCTTTCTAATCTCACTTGTCTTTCTTGCATTACCATCCATTAAGGGACAAAATATCCACCTTGAAACAATCTATGGAGTCCTTGCTTTCTCCGGTACGTGTCTCCTCAAATGATGAGAACGTTCTCAAACAACGTTGTCTGTAATCTGCTAATGTCTCCAAACTCACTACTTTTGTGGCCTAGCCTCAACTCATTTCATACAAGACCATAACGCTTTTCCTTTCTTCCAACATGTTTCTTCTTGTTTTCCCTTAAAACTTCCTTAACGACTGGCTCCTCCATGCCACCCATTGTCTAATAGTTGAAGCACTTCCTTGCCTTCTCCATGGAAGAGGGACCTGAATTTTTTGTCCATGCCATCCCGGAGACCGGCCGCCTTCTCCCTTCTGCGAACCGTTGGAACTCCATTGAATTAGACTTTGGTCTGGTTCCATCATCATCCAATGGATGTGAAGACACCCCCTCCAACCACTCCAAGTCCTTCAGCTTCAACCTTCGAATCGCTGACAAGACTCACTTCAAGAGATTCATATATGTCTCCATCTTTTTAGTCCTCATCGCCATTGCAATAGCTCTCTTGTTAGCACTCTTACCTCGCAAGCATCATGACCTCAGCCCTTCTAGCAAGCTACCACAAGCTCTAGACCATGCTCTTCTGTTCTTTGATGCCCAAAAATGTATTACACTTGATGCTGCTAATCCTGTTGTGCAAATTTTCTTAGCTTCATGTGATCAATCATTGATGATGATTTGTTTTGCAGCTGGTAATCTTTCAGAGAACAATCCAGTGAAGTTTCGGGGTTATTCAGGCCTGCAAGATGGAATTCAGGAAACGATAAATGCTAGTCTTGTTGGAGGATTCTATGATTCTGGCAACAATATCAAGTTCAGCTTCCCCACAGCTTATGCCATCACTCTGTTAAGCTGGACCGTGATCGAATATCATCAGAAGTATATGGCGATTGGTCAGCTTGATCATGTCAAGGACATCATCAAGTGGGGCAGTGAATATGTGCTCAAGCTCTATATTCCATCCAATTCGACATCTAAACAAGCCTTGTTGTTCTCTCAGGCAAGTAATTCCTTGTTGTTCTCTCAGGCAAGTAATTGGGTGCCTATAGATGTCCCCTCTCTGAAATCATATACTTCAAGAATTCTCTCCTTGCCATCCATCTCTTTAGAAAGTTGACAACTTTTATGCATCTACTTGTGAGGCTTATGTTCTGCATGACCCCGACAAATGGCATCAAATTGTGGGACATCCAAAAGACATGATTGATAAGCTTCTTACTAATAAATAGTACAAAGATGATCATGTAAATTTGACACCAAAATTTCTGAACTGCCCCTCCTAAATTCTACTTTTTGTAATTGTAGGTTGGAAGTTCAAATAATCATACTAATTTGGATAACGACATCACTTGCTGGCAAAGACCTGAAGACATGAGCTATAAGAGGCCTGTATCAACCTGTGGAGGCTCCGCCTCGGATCTTGCAGGTGAAATAATAGCAGCAATGGCAGCTGCTTCTCTAGTTTTTGGAGAAGATGAGGACTACTCAAAGAGGTTGATTCAAGCCTCAGAAAGTTTATTTGAGTTAGCTACCAAGAACGACAGAAAGGAAACCTATACTGCGAACAATGAATGCGGGGGAGAGGCAAGAAGCTTCTACAACTCCACAAGCTACAAGGATGAGCTTGTATGGGGAGGAACATGGCTGTTCTTCGCCACGGGGAACTTCACCTATCTAAAGTATGCAACTGAAAACTTTAAGTCTGCACTGAGTGAAGAACTACCATCTGACAGAGGGCTTTTCTATTGGAACAACAAGATTGCAGCCACAGCAGTAATCTTCATAACAATTCTTGACATTTAGAACCATGAACCTTTCTGATTCTTTAGTTCTAATATTCACTGCTTATAGGTCTTGCTGACAAGGCTAAGATATCTCCGTGATCCTGGTTATCCATATGAAGATACACTGAGGAACTGCTCAGACATGGCTAACACCATCATGTGTTCCTACCTCCATCCATCTAATCTTTTCGGTTTGACATCAGGTAAGTATTAGTGCACAATAGCTCTTGGTTGTCCTGAATGATTTTTCTACATTCATGAGGACTAGATTGCTGTATATGGAGGCTAATATGTGGTATGTTCAGAAATAAGTTCTCAATAAAATTTGGAAGGAAAGCTAAACATATCTGCCAACTTTGATGCACAGTAGGAGTGATATTCCCTTAGTATGAGTGATGTTCCCTTTAGAGTGGAATTCACCCTGCCCAGATACAAAGAGTTTGATGGTAGACCTCCACAATGGATAGAGCCCTGTTGTTCATTCAAGGACTAGACACTATGAAACAGAATAAATAACACAAGTTCTGAAAAGAGTGAAATACTAAAATGATATCAATAAATAAACCAAAGTGTTTAGCACAACATGGAATTTTTAAAGAGACTCTGTGGTGTATTTTAGGTGATACAGCCATTGGTTTTTTGCAGGTGGGATGCTCCTGCTAAAGCCTAACAGCAGTGCACCACTTCAGTATACAACAACTGCTGCTTTCTTGAGTAAAATCTACAGTGACTATCTTAACATCATTCAAATCCCTGGTGGCAGCTGCAGCAACTTCCCTTTTTCTCTGGACATGTTGCAGGGCTTTTCTAGATTACAGGTGAGGACTGCAAGCTCTTATTCAGATTGATGCCAAAAAAGGCGCAAGCGAAGGCCTACTTCCTACTCAAAAAAATCTCAAAGCAGAGAAATAATATTAACCTTTCCTTTTTTTCACCATATGCTTAGGTGAACTATATACTTGGAGACAACCCTCTGAAGATGAGCTATTTGGTAGGCTTTGGAGACAAGTTCCCACAAAAAGTTCACCATAGAGCAGCATCAATCCCATGGGATGGACAGAACTATAGCTGTGATCAAGGCAAGAAATGGAGAGATGCGAAGGAGCCCAATCCAAATGTTCTTGTGGGAGCCATGGTGGCTGGTCCAGACAAAGATGACAAGTTCTTGGATGAGAGGGATCGCCCTGAATTCACAGAGCCTACCATATCAGGCAACAGTGGTCTAGTTGCAGCACTCATTGCACTTATAGATCATCCCATCACTTTGGGGATTGACCAAGAATGGATCTTCACAAAAATTTCCTAGTTCCTTCTACTGATTTCAGTTCCTGGTGATTTTTAAGTAATCACAATGTGTGCTTATTGCTTAGGATACAAAACGCTAGGAAAATTCAATATAAATCTTACAGTATTTGTATTCATTTTGTTTTCTTCTTTTATTTGAGAATAATGGAGGGGGAAGAAGATTTCCCCACCAGCTATCAGTGATTGTATCACATATCAACAAACTCCAAATCATGTTTATTATTTCGACTTCAATTAGCCACTTTAGCAACCATTTTATCATTTAAGTTTGTTATGACTGCAACCAATGAATATAACTTATTGCAGTGACTTGGTGTGCTTATTGCATCCATGCCATATAGTCAATGTGACTGCAGAATTTTGTCAGCTAGACTGATTTTTGATATACAGTTAAGTGGAAGGGGAAGGGAAGAGTGAGTTATTTTATGTTATGCTCTGTTGGAGGCCTGGATGGAAAGAAACAGGGGAAACCTATGGGATGAGTTCAAACAGTTGGGCTGACGATAACTTATTAGCTCTTTGATGATTTGGGAGTAAAATAGAGATCTTGGAAGGAAGAGAATAATGACAAACTTCCATAAGTACAGATTTCTTAAAAATGAAATCCATGATTGATGATGTTATCTGTTCTGTTGCTGTTGCAGCAGCTTCTTTTTCCTTGTTAAATATTGGTGTTTTCTTCTACATTATTCCTTTGATTTTGAAACTCCCCAGTCAAATTTCCACACTTCTGACCAGGTCTGCTTGCCTGTTCTTTAGCATTACTGAATCATTACATAGATGAATCTAATAAAATACAGCTTTTGTTATTCAGTCACTTATGATGCGCTGAAAACTTCTGCATCTGTTGTTTGTTTATTGGCTGAACACATGGCACTGATCAACTACAGAAATTTCATTCGAATTCTCATTTGGATGTTTACAGTGCCAATTATGACATGATGAACAATTTGTTACAGTATCAAGTTATGTACATCTAACTTTTAATTTTAGGTAATTTTACATGACACTGAAGCTAAAGGTGATTTGATTTACATAAGAAAGATGATTCAAGAGATAAGTGAGCTGAGCATAATTTACACAACAAGGTTGGACTATGTACAATCATTAAAATGATGAGACTTTGCCCTATGTTGACTTCAACCTGTCCAACCGAAACTTCCTCTACAATATTTGGGGAAAGAAAGAAATATAAGTAACCCATCAGTAAAAGTATTATACTCTAAAACAAAGAAAACATGCATCAATAAATGCATACTTACCAAAAGGGCATGGCTTTCATTTAAAAGAGGCTGAAGCAATGGGACCAAGTGCTGGATATCAGCTTTCAACATGTTGCAGTCTTGTCCCTTGCCCAACAACAAGCTGATGAATATTTTTCTCTCTGGGATGAGCTTCAAAGCAACCTGTTCATATGTTATTTCTCTTGTTCAATAAGTCAGAGGAGAAAAAACTAAATCCTGAATACCTGTATTATTCATATCTTATATTGAGAAAGCCTCAGCTGCTATATGAATGATTAGAAGAACATCCATAAGGTCTTACAACTTGATTTTTTTTTTTTTTCCTTCCTTCTTTTTTACAAAAAAGTGACTTTAAGAATTACAACATATTAATCTGTCATCTTGCATTGACAGGCATATGCTTTTGCCTGAAGGTGTTGAATCATAAATAGAGTTATCATACTACTGATAGCTTCCTAGTCTGTGATCAACACAGACAGGTAGCAGGGAGCTGTGGAAGCTTATAAAACGTAACTTTGCGTGAAAGCATGGTCTTGCCTCTCTGTAAGTACTGTCAGCTTACTTAATCATCTGACTGCATTAGAAAGAGTCATATTTCTTTTCAGCTAGTGTTTTCTACTTGATAAAGCATTTCAAATGGTGGAAAACGAGTTCAGGAAAAGGGGGTAAACATTATTTGATGGACTGAACTATTAAAAGGAAGTGTAAAAAGTTTGTTTTTGCCCTGCAAATCAATGTAAATTCAGTACATCTAGTCCTGGGCAGAAAACTTCAGATGGCAGGAACATGACTGTTTCATTTAGCTGATGCCTATCATGGTCATCGTTGGCATGGGATGAACCAATCAGAATTTACAATGTCAAAATCTGAAGTCTTCCTAAGCTGTTACATTTGGTGCAGCAATGTTGTTTCAAAGAACTGTTTTTCAGAGTGCTTTCATTTCGAGCGTTTGAACTTGGCAATAGAAAGCCTTGCCATGTTTGGAAGACTCTTACCCTATTTCCAAGACAAATGCTTGTAGCAGTAGTAGTAGTAGTCGTCAGTAAAAAATAAAAAAGAGGCACATTTGCTGAACCAAATGCAGATAAGTAGTAGTATTAGTAATAATAAATGAAAAAAAAAGGAAAAAAAGGCACAATTTTTTATTCAAATGCAGATAAATATGTTTAAGTAGTGCAATAAGAGTGGTCTATCATGCTGGGCAATGGAAAGAAGGTTAATGATATGAAGTTTAATGCATTTATTCCGCTTTCTTTGAGGGGCCCATCAATTAGATTGCTTACATACAGACAACTTTTGATATGCAGAAAAATGCATGTAGAATAATGACTTTTTCTGACAAAATTGATTAGCAGTTAAAGTAGTTAAAATACTTGCTGTAATGGAAAAGAGGTGTGCTGATATAAATGGGATGCATTACTTTGTAAGCAGCTGCTGATATCCAACCATGCCAAGGCTTTAGGGTGACCTTGTATGCATCTTCCACTACTTGTACAAGGCTCGATTCAGAATCCTTCTCTAATCTCTCTAATAGTGCTACACTGAAATCCATAGACCTGATAATGTCGAAAAGAAATCCAAGCATGAGAAGAAGGGTTTTCAATATGAAGTTACAAATATATGACAGATCAGACATCTTTGACCTGACTATAACAGATCGGACAGCTTTGACCTGACTGTTGAAACCTAAAGTAATGCCTGAGATTAATTGTCGGCTGAGGTTTTCGAATATAATTGTTTATCTGAGATCATGCGATGGAACATTGCCATCAGGACTTGTTCCTGCTGATTGGCACACTCTCATCTTTTGGAGAGGAACATGTACTCATAATTTGATGCAATGGAATTCTTTAATCAATTGTGTGACTGCTCAAAGTCCAACAATTTATAGCTTATGTCTACCACTTCATGCCAATCCGCATCCTGGAAATATTGCATCTGCCACATTATATTAATTTTTCTGCAAGTAATGCTAATATGCAAGGTCATACATACCTAAAATGAAAACAAAATTCTCATTTTGTCTTTAGAATAATTACTTATTTGTTCTTTCAAAATGACCTAGTTACCTTATATTGCAGAACTGATTACAACCACTTTAGCAGTGAGTGGCATTTCAATGTATTCATTTTATTTCTTGCAACGATAATCATGTTTTTCTGGATTTGTTTGTCAAAGAACATAGAGAAGATGTGTAAATATTAGTGATACAAATGTAACCTATTCAAAGTTATAGTGATAACTTGTAATCCATTCAAAGGCCCATAATATTGGAGAGTAGGAATAGTCTCACATTGGATAGGTAAGGAACTCTACTTGCTCTTCAATTAGGTAGGATTGCTACAATGGCATTAGAGCCAGCTTTTCCTTCTCTTTGCATATCGAGTATCAATCTCCCTTCAGCTGCTGGATGGTTTAGCTTTGGATAGCATATAAGACATAATGACAATTGAAGCTTCTATATTCAAACTATTATGGAGCAGAAAAGCTAGAATATTGTGACATATGAACCATTTTAGGACTTGAAGCACAGAAAGGCCTCTTCTGTAACCTTGCACAAATATAGAGTTTCAGTAGAGATTCATGAAGGATCTAGAGTGATGATGATTTTTTTTTCCCTGCTCCTTCTTTGTATGTGTGAAAGAGGAAAGGGGTGGAAGGCCCAATTGAAGCAGAACCTCCTTTAGAATGGAAGAGTTTCAAAACTGGGGCATTGCCCATTCACAAATAAAGATCCCTTATGGAATGAACAAATGAAGTAAAATGTTACAAACCTGGAGAGGATTATGACTTTCAGAAGCCATAATCCACATCAATGATATGGATGTTGCTCTTTTGATATTTACTATCCCTTAGTAAATAGAGGTAATTTGGTTAAGCAAAGAGATTTGCCCTACTTACAAAGTTATAAAAAGACAAGAAAAGAAAATAAGCTAACCAAAATTACAATAAAAATGTTCTGTGTAACATATGGTGAAACAATTTTAGCAACAGAATGAGGACTTGGCTAGAAGTAATAGTAAAAGTTCTCAGTTCTTAGTTCTCACCTGGTAAGCCATAGCATTGCTCTAGCATGGCTTTCAGCCTTTCTTGTAGTCCCCTCGCTCACCTCTTTCTTCAATATCTCTGCCAAACTTGAATACCTTGATGGATCTGACACATAAAGGTCTTGCAATCTCTGCACAAATATAACATATTAATTTGGTTCTCATATGCATGCAAGTTTTGCATAGGCTGTAAAAGCCTATTTGTAAAATTTTCAGAAGCATAATGAAATTGCTGTAACATAATCTTTATCTAGACTATGGACTCAATGTTACAACAGTGCGCAATCTTTGTTAAAGTCCATAATGATGATTAAATGTGTTAACTTTATTATTGTATCCCCATAGAAGTGCAGTTTTAAAGACCTACATGCTGATTGGTTTTCTTTCATGCTTAAAATTTAACATATAAATATTATATGTAAGCTATAATCATTGATCATTCATGAGAACAAGTGTAAAAGATCAAAATATTTCTACTTTGCACAAACAAATTTTAATGATATAAATACTGCTCAATCATTGCCTAACATCTTCTATTTGAGAGAAATTAAACTGGATATTTAAAATAGATTGCATTACTAATCCAAAACTTCTTCATTTGTTTTCGAGAACATTTGTACATCTTGTTTCTAATTGAACACTTCATAGGATTTGTAGGCTTGCAGGGTGGTAAGCTGGGTCCTTTCATACAACTTGACAACAGTTTTCTTTTTTGTGAAAATCATGAGTGCAACATACACCTGTGGTGATCTTAGTTGGTGCTTGATGCTGAGAAGAACCACCATGGTTGGTGATATAAGTTAGAAAAATTTAGAAATGAATAAAGAATATTTAATAATCATGGCCAATATAACTAGAAGCCTACTTACAATTTACAATGGAATTTGATATTTACAAAGCTCTCAAAATTGGAGCTTTTGTTGTTTTATCAGCTGCATGATGGGTAAACATGAATCTCAAAAATAAAACCAATATTAAGTATTACATTTTAGATAACAAAATTTGTGTTTCTTTATTGCATGTTTTTAAAGTATGAAGTTAAAAGACAAAAAAAAATATGAAACTTTAAAAATATCATATGGGTGACGTTGTCATGCACCAAATGTATGGCCAAAGATGAAAATATTGCTGATGAGAAGGGAGAGGCTAATCAAATGATAGCGATGAGTGATGGGTGCTTGTGGATGACACGAGCACGGCACGAAACCATCCCAAAGAAGACAACGACACACAGAACAAGTGGAGTAGATGGGGCTCCCAATCCCCTTCGCTTGGCCTCATGAGAATCCGCTCACCACCTGGCGAACATTACTCATATAAGTGTATAAATGTGTAGCAACTTGATGCACGCGACTGAAGGACACCCAAACTCACACTCGGTCCCTAGAGAACGTCGGCTCACCACAGGTGGGCCCATGCGTGCCACCTCAGAAGAGTCATAAATCATTACCCTTTTTCTGAAGTCCTGATTGGGGAGGTGAGAATACAGCAGGTGATTCTAGGCTGATGACATCAAAGCTTAAATCAAAAGAATGGAGTAAGAGAGAGAGAGAGAGATTAATGCATTAGGCTACCTCAATATTTCTCTGGATGTCTTGTCTCAAGACTGCCATGGTCGGCCCAATCTTATCTGAAACAAGCCCAAACACAATAAAAAATAATAAAGGGGTGGTTAGCAGATAGGAAATGATTCAAGTTTGATATACAGCATGTCAACCACCCTATGATCTAAGCCAAGCTTTGGTAACATGGCATGAAGTGAGCCGTTTGGTTCTTCAATCCTAGAACTTGATTCCATGTAAAAAAAAATTGTTGAGTTTTATACGAAAAGCAATCTAATGTAAAATGATGGACAATTGAATGCTCTGTAATTGGTTTCATAAAACTTAGGAATTCCTGAGACGTGCGCAATGCTGGTCAAAAGCCTGCTTAGATTGGGGTGTAAACAGGACTAATTCCAAGGCACGGTGCATTTTATTATTATTTTATCATTTTATAAAGTTCATTTATCTAAGGATGAGTGACTCTAGATCTAACTGCGGTCTTGGTTTGGAGACCATTAGAGCCCCGGCAAAGGCTCTGAAAGGTCCCATTCCCACCGTCCCACATGTTCCTTAGATGGTGTGGGCATGCTTAAAGGTTTGTCCATGAAGGGCAGGTGTTGTTAGAGATGGGGAGGAAGAACTGGTATAATTTCAAAGCTTTAAACTGCAAGAAAGCCTTCCTCTTTGGATGAAGAGATGGGCAGAGTGGAAAAAGAGAGATTGAAACATCAAAACATCTAAGAAATAAATCCAAACTCTATGCCAAAACAACCACAATCCCACATAAGATTTCTCAGTGAATTATGTCAGAAAAACCACAATCCCACCAAAGATATGTCTCACAGAGAGAGAGAGAGAGAGAGAGAGAGAGAGTACCAAGGACTTGGAGGAGCAAATTGGAGACACTGAGGAAGGCAAGAGTGGGGACCTCCTTATCATGGTTCACCAAAGAGAGCTCCTCCACAGCAAGCCTTATCTCTGACCAACCCTTCTTCTTCTCATCCCCCTCATTCTTCATCCCTTCTCTTTCTATCTTGATCTCCTAGGCCTTGTAGTATTGGTAGAGTAATGCTTCATAATTTAGCATCCTTTGGAACAACAAGGGACGCTTTAAGCCTTCCTCCCATTTGGCCATCCCATTGGAGAACAAAGAGGCTGAGGTCAACGATAGCAAATGCCTGCCCCTCTTGCAGAGCCGTTGCCGACGTCATTTGGGCACTCTTTCCCCAAGTTCTACAGCTATGGCCTGCTTCCTTTGCCTCATGGGCTAAACTTTGTCCCTACGTGGATGAATTATTATGTGTCATAATCTATGGTATGAATTTTTTATATGACCCTTCTCGCATGTCGCGAGTACATACATCATTAGGTGGATGGACGAAACTAGAGTTTTACAACCAAAGGTCGTGCAAATCGGTGGAGTTTCGGTTGTGTTGATGCAGTCAAACATCAACTTGACTTTATGTCCAAGATAAGTTTATTTAAGGCTAAATTATATTTTTGGCCCCCAAACATTCACACAAAATACATGTTGATCCTCAGGCTTTCAATTGTCACGGTTTTATTTTGTTAATTTCTAGCATGTTATCTATTTCACCAATTTTAACTAATCACATGCAAATGACTAAATTGTAAAAATTAAAAATTTAAGAATCAAAAATATAGTTTTATTTTTATTTAAACTTTTTTGAGAGAAGTTCGATGAGCTTCGCTTGCATTTGGCTTCACTTGAATTAACTATTGGGATACCGATTATTTTTCAATAGCTATGTGAGATAATTATTGGCAAATAGTTATTCTAAACAAGTTTTTTGTCAATGCACAGAAAAGAATAAAATTATACTCCTTTTATATTTCTATGCTTTTCATGTGGTGGGAATGGAAGAGGATAGACTAAATAATTGATGCATTTGAAGCGAGCAATATATATTAAATTCTTCGACTAACTTCACTTTTGGGATTCACCTATGGTAGTTTAGATGTATATTTTGCTAAATCTATCATAGCAATGGAAAAGTTTTTTTACCTGGCAAGTAATATTTTGTACCTATCATAGCAATGGAAAAGTTTTTTGCCTGACGAGTAATTTTTTGAGCTATCTTGTAATTGCTCTTATATGCATCACATTAGTGAATTGAAATCAAAAAAAAGGTGGGTTAAATCAAGTTCAAATCAAATCAATTTAGATATAACAACCTTGATGAACACTAAGTAGCCAAATATTAGGTTGAAACTTATTGTTATACTTGCTAGCAACTTACTTTCCATGATTTAACCTCTCTTTTGTTTTTCATCAACTTGATGATGGATTACATTCAATAGAATAGGAAAAAAAAAGATCAATAACTATTGCAATATATTTAACAAAAAAATATTAATTTGTATGGTTAAATGTAAAAGATAATTTAAGGATTTGATTAATGTAATGTTACAAGTTAATTGGATTGTTTTGCTTTGCCATATGGTAAAATGAGAGGGGCTATGAGTTACATCAAGGTGGGACGAAACCTGGTAATCTTGTATTGAGAAAGTTGCTATTATCTTAATTTTTAATTTATTTTATATAAGGTTGACTTATAAGAATGGGCTTCTTATGATAAATATTTTGTTATGAAAGTAGAACAATGAAGGGTATTAAGATCAAAGTTTTCACTTTGTTATTTTGTTTGAATATGTAAGGGAGGTAAGGAATAAGAAAGCCATAATGAACACATAATAAAAAGGAACTAAATAGAACTTTCGATACGAAAAAAGAAGAGCAAATAAGTTTCTCTTCTATCCAAATCTCCTTACTTTCAAATATTAGTAAAGTTAGGGGAAAAACCTTGTTTCTTTTTTTTTAATCATAAAATTGAAGATGAAAAAAATTCTTCTTTTATTAAGAAAAATTATTTATAAAAAAAATAATAAGAAAAAGTTAGAGGCAACCAATAAGATTTTTCAAAATAGAATATACAACAGCAGCTTTATCCTCAATTAAATATTTCCAAGAGTGAAAGGATAGAAAGATCTTCTTGAAGAGAGTTGGATTAGAGAAAGACTTGAGAAAAAAATTATTAAGTTTCTTTCTTTTCACATGTGTTAGTACAGAGCTAGAGCCAATTGATCTCAAGCTAATCTCTATTGATGGAAATTATACCTAGCTCTCTAGACTGTCCACATGTGCTGAAGACTTTTTGGTTCAATAGAAATATTGATGCAGTATAAAATGAAAGACCAAAGAGAGTCAACAAAAGAAAAGGAGAATAAGAAATGAGAGATCGTGTCTACTGTTTTCTCACACATCATGCATCCAGTGCTAATCGATCAACCTTTCCTCTATTTGAAGCTTATTTATCAAGGCTAGCTATGCAAAGATTTGAACTTTGTTTGTATCTGTTGCTTTCCAAATGGTCTTAGAATAGAGCCATTTAATATCTCTTTTGATAAGGAATCTGTGGAAGGAACTCACTTGAAAGAATTCACGTAGCAAAAGCTTCCAAATTGGATGGTTCAGATTTGTTATACTTGTTTCTATTCCCTTCCCCTTATTTAGCTATTCAAATGAGATATTTTGACTTTTTCTTTTTTTTTTAATTGAACAAGAAATTTTGACTCTTTTTTTATTATCTAATCTGCCTTCCAAATCCTTCAATCAAAACAAAGGGTATGGTCCAAAATTCAAATGTAAGGTGGTGGATTGTCAAATACACCATATGACCTCTCTCTCTCTCTCTCTTAGAATTCTTTATAAATAACTTCTTTTTTTTTGAGCTATTGAATGTTGACTTCTTCGTAACTCAACAGAAATTGACGCTTTAAGCAGTGCAGTCCTTGGCTTCTAAGAATGCTCATGTGCATGGAGAATATGTAAGGTATGGCTAATGTAACATAAGCAAGATATGAAGTTAATCCAGCAATTACTGGCTTGTCTAACTTAGAAATCCTTTTGGAACTATCAAAAAAAAAAAAAAAAAAAAAAAGATGATGTACTATAATAGCAGTAATCAATACCATTTCACCATTGTTTCACCAAAAAATACCAATGGAAGGATATTAGGTACATGCTTGTTGGATCATGGCCCAAGCAAACACTACTTGTCCTACATTAACAATTTATTAAAAGTGATTTATATTATATATTGCAAATTAAATTTATGCTTAACTTATGGATTTAGAGAGAAGGGTGCACAATCTAATGAAGTACTGCAAAACATTAGAGGTGTCAAAAATAATTCAATATCTTCCCATTTATCATTATTAAGGGACTACAATTATAAATGCCATTAAAAAATGATATATATAGAAAGCTAGACTTGATCGTGCGAGCTTAAGATTCGATCGTCTTTTCTATTCTTTGATTTTTACGGATCTTAAAGTTATCCTACTTTTTTTTTTTTTTTATCTTTATAATTTATGATTCGTGTGAATTCAAAAATAAAAAGAATGATCGAATGTGAACTTGATTGTACGCTCTCTTTTTCTATATATATATATATATATATAGGTTTATTGTAATTTTTTTTTTTTTTATTCATCTTCATTTAGAAGTATATTATGGTCGAAATATATTTTTCAATTGAATTCTTTCCTAAGAAAAAACGTGATGAGAAAAAAATGAAAAAAAAAAAAAAAAAACCATTTGCTATATCCCATGTAAGTATACATCATGAAACCAGTTGATGCATTCCAAAATACTTGCCGAAATAGACGGGCCCACCAGTCTAAGACAATACTACCCCTAGCTCCAACGGGATCTCTTTTCCACTGTTCCGCCGGAAGCGACAAGGAAAACAGAACCCACTCCACCCTCCCGGTAGTAGATGAGAGAGTCGGGGAGCACGAGGCATTGCCCCCAACCAAACACCCTGCATATAAATCCATCTCCACCGTCCGATCAACGAGGCCGCCATAACCAACCGTCGATCCAATGGTCCCATCTTCCCGGACCCCCCGCAGCCTCACCGACCCTTCCGTAACCGCCCAACAGTCCACGTGACCGAGTCCGTTCCAGCTTCCCCCGTCGATATACTACAAGGCCCAAATCTAGTACCAAATTTGCTCCATGCCATGTGTCATGATATGATTTCTCAAATTCATCGAGACGAGCAATGACGTCGCGGCATGTTATGGTTAGATTAGTTTGGTACCTCGCTGGGGCTTGAAATTTTTTTTTTTTTTTCCGTGACCCACTATATATTTCATGGGCTAGTGGGGAAACTTCGTGCAAGCTGCTGCACTCCATTCCCTAGCCTCAGAGAATCCGTTCTCTGAAACCCTTCTCCCTCGTCCTTCTCGTCGAGAAGCGGATCAAAACCCTAACGAAACCATAATTTCTCTCAGCGATGCAAGGAGGGCAGATGCTGATCGAAGAGCCCGTGCGGCTCGCCTCGGTCCTTGCACCGTCGAAGGAGGTAATATCTTTCTCCTCTCTCCGTTGAAACTTGGGTTTTGATGCGCTGGTTCTTCTCTTCCTCCTTTTTGTAATTATTTCTTCTTTTTATGTGCCCATACTATTCTTGTTTGTAGTGATCTGTCTCTGAATGTCGAGTTTTTGTTTTTTGGTCGTGGATTTGGGCATATACTTGTATAGATTGGTTTGATTCTTTGTATGTCGGGCCTTTTTCTTGATCTGAATTCACCTTGATTTGAACTTCTTCGGTTTGATATTGTTGCTATAACGTTTTTCATGGTAAATTAGCTTTCTTGATTGAGTTCTTGATTGGATTCCGTGCAATCCACGCTGCTTTTTGGTGGATTCTTTCTTCTCTTCGGTGTCCTTTTTTTTTTTTTTGGCAAAATAATGATTTGGTTATTGATTGTCGGTTTTCCTCTTCGTCTTCTTCTTCTTCTTCTTCTTTTTGCTTTTGATTTGGGTTTTACATGTGATGATCGATTAGATTCTTTGGACAGTTGGGTTCGTTCTTGATTTATGCTTACCCTGTTTGATCTTGATTCATTCCATGCCAATACCATGATAAATTAGCTTCTTTGATTATGTTCTTGATTAGATTCTGCGATACTGTTGAATGTAGGGTCTCAGTTTCACCTTTTCTTTGCCATGATGTATTGTATCTTCTTCTTCATCACCATTCCTCTTTTCTATGAGGTATGATAAGAAGACAAACCAAAACATAATGTCACAATCTAAATTATGGTCAATAGAGAGAAATATTAGCTCCATTTTATGTTCCTATCATCATTTTACTTAGAAAATAATAAATTCTTCATAAGGGCTCATACAACCTTTTGTTAATGTTGTTTTTGAATGAGCATCTCTCAATATATTTTTGGTAGATATTCTCATAGTGCATGAGATACATAGTAGGGCGGATTGTTCGTGTATGTTGTGTAGAATATAATTAATTATAAGGGTATATTGGCTCCTGCATCTCAATTTTCATTATATGTTGATGTCTAATTATTAGCTTCATCTTTTCTTTTTTCCTTCTCTTTTTTGTGTTGGCTATTTACTTTTTTGTGTTGGCTATTTATCACTGTTGTTGAATGCAATATATACAATTGTTTTGAACAAGATTGTGTAATGCCCCAAGCCAATTTTCTCATCTAATTGACTTGTTAGCGGACCGAAACTACGTGGTCCAAAAATTAGAGTGAAAGTTAATTAGTACCAGATGGACTTGAGTTATAAGTACTTAAGCCTTTTCTTTTTCATCCGATGTAGGATTATTTTGGGGTATTACAATCTCTTTCCTTATAATGTAACGTTCTCGTCACACGCCACAAACTAGTCAAAATTTATCTAAATCATTGGTGCTGCAAGGGTGGCTCCATGCCATGGCGGGACTCTACCACTGTCCCATGGATAGTCCTTTCCTTATGTCCACCAATTTTCACATACTCGGATTGGCTCTGATACCATTTGTAACGCTTCAAGCCCACCTGCTAGTCTAATTAACTCGTTAGTGGGCCGAAACCATGTGGCCCAAAAACTTAAGTGGAAGTTAATTGGTAATAAGTGGGCTTGAGTTATAAACATTTAAACCTTTTCTTTCCCATCCGATGTCGGACTATTTTGAGGTATTACAGATTGTTACATGGCCATTATTGCAAACGCCATTGTTGGGCAATGATATGAATTGTTGGATCTTTGGACCATGCACAAGAGGATTCAAGGACAACAGGTGTTGATACTTATGTATTCATGCATGTTTCACTTGCAAAAGAGTTATAAAAATGTTGCTCAGGAAGTCAAGCAGCATTGCCCTCCAAACTTTTATTTTTCCCCACTAGGGATATTTAAGGATGAGAATATATTTTGTGGAATTTTAATAAAATTGTAAAGCATGGTAACAGCTCAATCAGTGACTAGTTGGAAAATGCACTGTACTTTCATTTGTAACTGTTAGTAACTAATTATCTTCAAAATTGCAGAAATATTTCCCATCATTGACTAAACTTGTGGGTACACTCGGGCCAAAGTCACGTTCTGTTGAGGCAATTGAGGCATGCCTGGTAGCTGGGATGTCAGGTTTGTCCAGCGGGTGATTGTACATCTGCTTTTAAAAGATCTCATTTCTCTTGCTCCAATGACTAATCTTCTTATATTTTGTATCTTGCAGTAGCACGCTTTGATTTCTCCTGGTTAAATGCTGAATATCATCAAGAGACTCTTGAGAATTTGAGGACTGCTGTGAATAATGTGAAGAAGCTATGTGCTGTGAGTTAGATGGTTTACAATATTTCCTTCTCCTCAATATTAAGATAAGATTTAATTTTAGTGGTCTAATTATTTTTATGAGGTAAGAAATTATACATCATGCATTATGATCTATAGGAGCAAAGGTTAGGGCCTTTTTGATATCACTTTTGTTTCCTATTTTTTATTTTTAAAAATAAAAGCACTAAATCTGTTGTAAAAAATATGTTTAGTTACATTGTTTTATTTTTTATTTTTAAAAGTAACTTTCATTATTTACAAAAAAAAAGTTGAAGTGAAATTTTCTCACTTTCACTTTTTTTTAAAAGTAACTTTTTGGAAACTGAAATGACCACTCATATATCCAGCCTCTATGATTTACTTCCACTCTACCTCTTTCCTATCCTTCTCAAGTCCCAAAAAATAACTACCAAACATGTTTTTGTTGTCAGAAATGTAAAAAGAAAAGTGGCAGTGATGCCAAACAGCCTTAATTTGTCATTAAATTTATCATTCTTTGATACTTCTTAGTTGAAACTCTTTTAGGAAAAATTATGGGCTAATTGGATTTCAAATTTTTTTGTTGAGAAACTTGCTTTATAATGTTCATATAACAATACTATTAAATGTTGATAGCACATGTAAATTTCAGATTTTCTTCTTTTCAAATTCTTTGAAATACATCAATTAGGCAATGATGAACTATATAATAGGGCTGCAACTTGAATGGGTTGGGTTGGGTGGACGACAAATCCTAAGCCAACCCAACCAATATATGTTTCAACGCTTACCAAACCCAACCTGGTTTTGGATTGGGATTTCTGTAACCCAACCCAACCAAACCCCCTCTTAAACTAAATTCGGGTTGTGTCAGGCTGCATCAATCTAGTTAGATTGGGTTAAATTAGAAATTTAAAATATAGGTAAGGTTTGAGATGCTTTTGTTGGTTTGAGCTCTCAATCTTTTATCAATTTAAACAATAAAATTTCAAGGCTAAGGAGATACATAACCCATATGTTTGAAAACATATATGAATTATGGATATGTGTGTATTGTTTGTTTGTGTATATATGAGGTTTGATTGGGCTGAGTTAGTTGGGTTGGTGGTAAACCTTAAGCCAGCCCAACTAAAGATCGGGCTGGGATTTGTGAGCCCAAGCTAACTTGAATTTATAAAATCTCAACTAAACCCTACCAAGTGAGCAAGTAGGGTAGGTGGGTTTGGGTTTAGCCCAACCCAAGTTGTACCTCTACTCTTTCAATGTAAGTCCAGTTACCATCTTGTCTCTTTGACTAGGTGTTCCTTTGACAGATTTTGTGATGGAAATGTATTATGGCCTTTCTGTTTTCATGGGAGGTGATAAGGTTAGGTAAGCGGCCTGGTTTGTTGTTCGTCGCACTATATTTAAAGCAGTGTGCATCTTCCCTAGGCAAAAGGAAAAAAAGGCTCCTAACTAAAGTTGTCTCATCCAGCTTCAAAACTACAGGGCATGCGCTACAGCTTTCCGCCTTCCTTTCCTGGAATCGGAATAGTTGAGAACAAAGTGGTGCTGCTGTACTGTGAATATTGTGGCATTACGCTATTCTCCTGACATTCCATGTTGCTGCTCGGACCTCCATGAATTCATGTTGTCAATGGGGATCTTAACCCCTTTTTGTTGTTTTCCCTGCCAACTATATAAAATACAGATGGAAGAGTCTGTGGATTGACCCACGGACACACTTCCCATCGGTGAGGTCATCTTCTTTCCAATGACGTCTTCGACCATGAGTTGCTTTAGGTTCCACTATTGGTCCTTTGCCTTATTATCCATAGGAAGAATGCCGAGGTAATTGGATTCTATTTTGAAATTCCAGATGATATAGGTACAATTCTAACTTTATCCTATCCTCTTCTGTTTTGGACAGGCAAGCTAGCCTTTAAAAAAAAAAAGCAAGCCAAAGGAAAAACAGATCAGATTGGTAAATTAGGAGCTTAGCTAGAAAAACATTCCTTTGCTGTTTATTCATTCCTCTCCAACATTTACCTAATTGGGTAATCGCTATCCAATTGCTATTTTCCTGTACATATGCATTGTTAAGCTATCGCAATCAGTCTTTCTCTCTCTTAGTAACTGTACGAATAGGAGATCCAACATGACTGTATTAAACCTTAAGCAATTAGGGTTAAGCTAGCTCATTGCCAGAAAGCAAAGCTTGTATTTGAGTGAATTGAAAGACGAGGGCCCACTTGAATCAGAAGAACAACTAAGTCAAAGAAAGTAGGTTTGTCTCCACTGTCCACAGATGAATGCAGGCTCAAGAAGGAAGATGAAGGTGACTCTTGATGCAAAGACAAGCAGTCAAACAATTGTAGGCTTGGCTTATTTAATCCATAAAGGTAAATAAAAAGCTAAGTCCTTGTTGTTGAAAGAGATTAAGTTCCTGTTGTTGAAGGGTAGGCATTAAAGAAGAAAAATTATACTCGGCTAGATAAGACTAGAAAGTCTTGCCCTATACCACTACCACTAGTTTTGGGCAAGATTATTAGCTCTCTATCTAGGTCTCTTGTTGAAAGAAATTAAGCTCCTGTTGTTGAAGGGTAGGCATTAAAAAAGAAAAATTACACTTGGCTAGATAAGACTAGAAAGTCCTGCCCTATACCACTACGACTAGTTTCGGGCAAGATTATTAGCTCTCTATCTAAGTCTCTTGTATGGCCATGGTCTGGTTTTGTAGGGCTGGACACTCTTTCATCTTTTTCATGTGCCTTACTTTGAGGTGAGGAACAACAATAACACAACTACATTTTCTTTTTCCCTTCATGAAATGAGCCCAGTGCATTAGACCGATGGATAAGAGTATTGAGTTGGCCAAAAAAGTGCTTGGACGCTCTACCGATGATGCATACTCGATCGCCAACCTATCCCTATCTTATCCAGTTTCTAGAAGTGCCCCTGCTACCAAAGAATCTGTTTTTGCTTCATGAGAAAGGGAGTATTTTAGATAGAAAGAGCTAAAAAAGGTGTATCAGATTTTTTTTTTTTTTTTCCATTTAGTACTCCCTAAAAATGCTCTGCCCCTTGGTTCGTTTGTCACTGGGGATTCATTGCTCGTTATGTGGTTATTAGTGCCCCTTCTTGAATGGCTTTCAGCCTACTTACTTACTACCCATGAAAGGGACTTTGCTTCTGTTCAAGATGATTCCTATACTCTAGAACTATAAATTAACCTATATTGCCTAATAACCAATCAACCCGGCTACAGGAGCTCTACAAAGGGTTCAATATTTTAATAACTTATCGCACATGTATATGATATGGAGCTGTAAGGCATGCATCAATTTAAACGCCAATTGGCACTGCATGCGTAGGATGATACATACCATGCCAGTGCCTTGTTGACAAAAAGTGGTGTCTTTAATGGCTTCATGGTTTCCTGGTTTGCTGCCATGCCAGTCTCACCAAGCACTGGCACGTGTCATTGTCTGTACTGGTCTTAATACACTGGAAGCACTATTTTGTAACTTTAGTTTGTAACCATTGCTTGCCTCAATCTTATAATTTCTTTGGCTACTATCGAGAAATAATATATCTAATTTTAAATCTGGTATGCATTTTGCCCAAATATGGTGTCATATATCTTGCAACCTTTTAGTTATATATATGTGGTGCACCACTAGTTTGTTAAATTTGAAAAAAAAAGGAGCTCATAATGAATACTCTTCTGTAATGATTGTAAATCGTTTCCTTTAGGATCTCATAAACTATAATATCAGGTCATGCTTGATACTGTGGGTCCAGAGCTACAAGTTTGCAATACAACGGGGAATCCAATTGAGCTGAATGCTGATAATCATGTTACTATAACTCCAGATCTTTCTAAAGTTCCTTCAGCAGAGGTCTTACCAATCAACTATACTGATCTTGCTAAGGTAAGCATGATAACCCTCACTTTAGAACATAGGGTCCTAGTGATATAGAAATTTCATAGTTTGCAATGATGCTTTCATCTTACCATAGATATCCTTCAAATATGTTACATTTTTATGTATGTACGTATGTAACATATGCATGTATGCACATGTTTATGTGCATATCTACATCTCTATGCCTGTCACCATGCCGTTCTTCAACTTGTATCATGTTCTATCGTATTAATTCCATATGTAACATATTTTTGATGCATGCGTACAAGGTGGGTCAGCTATTATCTTATTGATGGCTTAAATTAAGGTCAGCAAGATTTAGGACATTACTTTGCACTCTAACATGGTTATCTGTAAAGCCTGTGCTCGTATATGATACAAGATGATCAAAGCCTCAAGTGTGGCTTCTCATCCTAAATGGGTCTCAAATTTATTTTTTTTGATTCAACATCACTTAAAAGTAGGAGGTTTCTGTGTTATCGCTCTTCTTCCCTATTGTAGTCCTGTACCATGGTACTTTCTCTTCCTTTTACAATAATGGTCCATGAATTTTCTGCTTTACTTCTATATCTTCTATTTGCAAATTTTCATCTTGTCTCTTCACAAGTTTGTGGTAAATCAAGCTTTGTTGTACCCTTTTTGTTTCACTTCTCAATGTACTCCTTGCTTTTTGCTAATTATTGTTATTTAGGATTTGATTGCGGAAAATATACACATTTGAACTTGAAAGTTATTCTAGTGCATGCTAACACCCCATATAAAATCAAAAAGCACTCCTGAATCCTACCTAAATTTATAGCTCATTTTAGTGTATGTTGGAATCCTACTTAAGTTTAAAGTTCATTTTTGCACCAGAAATATGTTTTAGTTCCGTGTGTTATTTCAGTTTAGGAATTTGCTGGCATTGGTTTTCCCATTTTCTTGCATTTGTCTACCTTCTATCCAAGCCTGCATTGTGTGTTGGTGAGATGTTGATCTTGGTGGAATACTTTGTGGGGGAACAGGATTTTTGAAGTGCACCCTAATGTCTGAGATATTGTTAGTTGTTCTATGTTCTCCAGAAGTGGCCTTGAATTATTTTTTTTTTATTAACATTATTTAAACTTTAAAGGATGATTACATCACTGCTCTTATGAATTTGGGATGGTTTTTTCAGTTAATAAAAGGGGTAGCTTTAGACTTGTAAAAGAGTTAACCACTATCATGTGGAGAACTATGCTATCACTGTTCTTATAAAAATAGAGGATCATCTATGATTCTTGCATCTTTTCCATTTCTCATTATGGTTTTTTTTGCTTGACTTGGAATTGTAGGCAGTTAAAAAAGGTGACACGATTTTTGTTGGTCAGTATCTTTTCACAGGAAGTGAAACGACATCAGTATGGCTTGAGGTGAAGTTGTTAATCAGCACTTCATTATTATATGATGAAGGTTTTATGTCCTTGATATTGTGTCAAACTTATATATTCCGTGTAAATCTTTCTTCCCAGGTATCAGAGACAATTGACCAAGATGTAAAATGTCTTGTTAAGAATAGTGCAACACTTGCAGGCTCCATTTTTACTCTGCATGTATCGCAAGTGCCAATCAATTTGCCCACTCTGACTAGTGCTGATAAGCAAGTAATTTCTAATTACTGATGTCATTACATGATAGATCATCAAACATTACTTTACTTTCTAAAGGCAACAAATAATGTTCTAAATTTGCATATAATGTGTTATGGGGCTATCTGGATGTCATTTTAATTGTTGTAGTTTTACATTGGGATTTATAATATTATTGCCACTTCATTTGGTTGATCTTCATGTTCATGTAGCTTTTTCCAATGACTAGTTATTGTAGATAGAGGACTATAATGGGATAGCACTAATTTTTTTTAAAAAATATATATAGTTTCATTTGATGCTTGCTTTTGATATGTTCTTGATCTCATCTGTGAACTACTTAACCTGTGAGATTGTTGAACAGATTCATTTAAACAGCTCACTGTAAAAATTCCTGATCTGAATTTTGAGCTGAATAATTTAACACATGTGGGATTCCTGTTTTAATGAATGTTTGACTGTTATATTAAATTACGAGAATGTATTAGGAATAAAAGGCCATGTGCACTAGCAATGGACACCTCTGAAGTTCTGTCTGGTTATATCATTGTTTCTAACTATAGTCATTCATCTAGTCTAGCAACATTGTTTTAGCAAGGCTGTCCAAGACATTTACTATCAAGTTGATAGCTTGTAATTGCTTCGATATTTTAGTGGGGATCTGAACTCTGATCTAAAGTGGTTGTATTTATCATTTCTTCTTTGTACTCAATGTATTGAGAAAATTACTGAATTTTGCATATGGTTTTGATGATGATAAATTTTTGTTTTCTTGGTATTTTCACAATAGTTTTTTGTTTAAATTCCATGTTAAAATTTATTTCTTTAGTCTGTTATTTTGTTAGGTTGTCTCAACTTGGGCGTCGCGTAACAATGTTGATCTGATCTCTCTTTCTTACACCCGCCATGTGGAGGATGTACGGGAGGTGAGTTCTTTTGAGACTTTTCTTTTCATCTATATGCCCGAATGCTGAGATTTTTAAATTATTTTTATCAAGAATACTTATTAGTGGTATTCTGGTAATAATCTTGAGTTGAACTATATTATTGATTATCAATAAAAAGTATAATAGTTAAATTTATCTTGCTATTATCTTTCTTATATTACAAGTCTAAAGATGATCTTATTATAAGTAATCATGAATATACTGGAATATTGATAATATATGTGAAACTTATTCGTTCTTTTTCTTTCTTTTTTTTTTTTTTGACTTTGTCTGAATTCTGAAACAACATTTGCCTTCATTACATACTCTGATGTGATATAACCTCCCATCCATTTCAATCAGCCCAAATAATATAAGCAAGACATTTATACAACTTTCAGGTGTACCCAGAAGAAAGTCAGATTTTATGGTCATCCATTGTTGGCCGGTTGACCTGCCTTCAATTCGAGACAACTTGCTAGAATTACTGGAGTGAAGTGGAGAATAGTTGTATTCATGTGTTTACATGGCAATAGTGTTTCAGATTTTATTTTGAAGCAAGCCAATTATCAGCTGAAATTATCTAAGGTCACTTTTATGGTATTCTGCTCAATCGCAATTGGAGAACATGCTAAGATGCAGGAGAACTTACTCAGATGCCACTAGCTTTGCCTTGATAGGGATCTAAATGTTATTGGTGGTTATTAGGCCATCTTTATGCCCTCTTCAAGTAAAGCTCATCCACAAGGCATTAGTTATCTCATAAAATTTTCATTAATGGTAATTTCTAAATAACCTTCTAGTGAAATGTTGTGCATTCCTTGCTTTTGACCTAAGTGCCACAAAAACAAATAATTGAACTTTCTGTAAGTATGATTTCCATGTTGAAGTTGATAGGCCTAGCTCTCCTTGATAGTTACAATGATTGTTCTGATCAGGCTTTTGATTTTTCCCTGCCATTTTTTCCTTTAGATCCACATCTGTATGATTTTATACCTCCAGGCAACTGAAGGTGCTTCCTGATGCAACATTCACCAAAATTTGAGGGAGGCATCCAAGTCCTTGTATGAGTTGTAACGATTATTTTTTTGGTTTTTGTATACATTGAGTAGTCTTTAGTTCTGTCAATGATTCTTAATTTTGAGGGTCCAAAGAGATTCTTCATAACACAAATGCTAAGAATCTGAATAAATCATTGAACTTGTGAATTTTATGTTGGGTCCTTCAGAATATTCTTTTGGAATAAACATTTATATAAAAGAAGAAAGGTTGATCTGTTGTGCATAACTGCTTATTTCATGAAAATTTTTTTGTTTATGATATGAAATCCATACCTATTTGTTATGTGCAGCTTAGAGCATTCCTCAAAACTCAAAATCTTCTTGAAACTCAGATTTATGCCAAAATTGAAAATATAGAGGTGAGAACACTTGCTTGACTTTGACTTTATTTACTTTGTTATCTCAGTTGTTTTTTTCTTGTTTTCTTTTTTTGATTTTTAGATCTGCATCCTTCTTATAAAATATTAGTTTTTAAGGGTTTGGAGCATTATGATGAGATTCTCCAAGAAGCAGATGGCATCATTCTTTCTCGAGGAAATTTGGGAATAGACCTTCCTCCAGAAAAGGTTAGAGTTGCTTCCTATTCCTATGCCTTCTTTCTTTTGGGTGAACCTTCCTATACCTATTCAAAGAGTACATAGATATATTTTGTTACTCAAATTCTAGTTTTATGTTATTTCTTGGTTGCCACCATCACTACAGGCACTTTATCTATTTCACTCTATATATAATTGAAAAGTGTAGGCATCATATATTGTGCACTTCTTTTGTGGTGGTGGAGCTTTTGGTTTTCATTAGGGATTTAATTTCACTTTGGTCAACTGGGAAATTGATTTTACAGTTCTTTCATGGCATTGGTTGCAAACTTACAATTGTTTCTTGGTCAACCTAGATGATAG
The DNA here is from genome assembly GCA_017589505.3 of Metroxylon sagu. Lineage (NCBI taxonomy): Eukaryota > Viridiplantae > Streptophyta > Magnoliopsida > Arecales > Arecaceae > Metroxylon > Metroxylon sagu. Next base: position 753,923 of record JACVBY030000494.1, on the reverse strand, counting down.
TTTAAGTACCACATGTTGTCATCAAGGTATGCTGTCCTAAACATGTATCTTGTGCCATGTTAAACCACATAAATTACCAAGGCACATCTACTTGAATAAATGCATGCATAGAGTTTAATTTTTCTTGTTCTCTGATGATGCTGCACCACACTTATGCATGCCTGTATTTGTGGTCTTGCAATGCTGCAGGTGTTTTATTATCAGAAATCTGCAATCAGGAAATGCAACATGGCTGGAAAACCTGCCATAATCACAAGAGTTGTGGACAGTATGACTGACAATTTGCGTCCCACTCGTGCTGAGGCAACTGATGTGGCAAATGCTGTGCTGGATGGTTTGTAACTGGTTATGTTGTTGCAACATAAATTATTAGTTCAATCCTTGCCTTCATGGAAATGACTTTTCTGAATCTGCAGGAACTGATGGTATTTTGTTAGGAGCCGCGACACTTCGTGGCCTCTACCCTGTTGATACAATAAAGACTGTTGGCAGAATCTGTTCTGAAGTAAGACTCTCTCCACTTAACCATATGAGTATTCTCTTTTGAAGATATTGCAGATCTGGGCATGGTGGTTACTTCCTGTTACTGAGCAAAAGATATATGTGCCCAAAGTATTGGCAGAATATGGTGACCAACTCTTATGCTTTATAGGCTGAGGGTGCTTATAATCAATCTCTTCAATTTAAAAGAATTGTACAACATGCTGGAGAACCAATGTCGCATGCAGAATCTGTTGCTTCTTCAGCAGTAAGTCACTGTTGACTACTAATTTGCAGATTTTCTTCACTTTTCAGATGAAATTTTAAATAAAGTTGTTTAATTGTCACTTAAGGTGCGTGCTGCAGTCAAAGTCAAGGCTGCTGTAATTGTAGTTTTCACTTCATCTGGCAGAGCTGCAAGGTACTCTTGCTCTTTAGCGGCACATGCTGTTAAAACTTCTGTCATTCTAGGTGCCTGTATGGTGGCAGATAACTGGAGTACTTAATGACAAGCTGAACCCTGTCATTCTGCACCCACAGGTTGATTGCAAAATATAGGCCTCCGATGCCTGTGTTGGCTATTATGTTCCCACAGCAGAAAACAGAACCATTGAATTGTAGTTCTTTTGGTACTACACAGGTATGAAAAAATTTAACTATCTCTACTGAACAAATTTGTGGCATTTAATTTGGTTATTTTAATAATTTCAACAGTGTATCAAGAGTAGTTATAATGATAATATACTTAATTCTTTTGTGCAGGCTAGGCAATGTCTTGCAGTGAGAGGAATCTATCCCATCCTGGCTAATCCTAGTGTGGTAAGCTATATGATGGCTAAAAAAATAATCTGAACAACATCTTCAAAGTACAGTTATATGGACAGAAATCTACTGTATAATTGTGGTTAAAATAAAAAAAGGACAAGATGGAGATTGAAAATAGAGGAAGAATGGCAGTTAGGTCTACTTAGAACAAAAGTATTAAACAATGATTGAGACGGCATGAGCACATTGAGGAGGCTCCTATGAGGAAAGAAGCCTGAATGTGTCAAAAGAAGAGAGATTCTGGGTACTATGGCAACATTGATGGAAGTAATGTGGAAAGATTTGAAGAAAACTTCAACTAGCAAGTCTACATAGGCTATCATTGAAATTAAAGATTCAACTCTTGGTGGGACGGAAGCCATCTTGGCCGTTTTGTCTCAACTTCAAGAAATTCCATAACCTGTCTTTGTTGTCTCATCTCATCTCGACCATAATACATTATAGTGTCAATTTTAAATAGATCTAATTTATCATAAAATATAATTTTTAAAATTCAAATATATTTAAAAATCAAATAATACATTAAATCTTCATAAATAATTTTAAAAAAAAAAAAAACATTTCAAGCAAATACTAAGATGTGTGACTAGGTCGGCGATTAAAATGGGATAGGGGACACAGGATGTCTTGTTCTATGAAAAAATGTGAAAAAAATCTGCATTACGTGATTTAAAACCTTGATTGAAATAATGGTGAAATGGCATTCTTAAATAGCAAAGATAACTTAATGACAAATCCATAAATATGGCCATTGAGGCTGGTCCCAACTATTTCAGGTTTGCATTGATTGCAATATATTAATTGCAATTTATTGGAAGTTTTGGCAAAGTGCATTGATGAATTTAGTCAGGTTGCTTCAAAAATGGGTTTGCTATCCAAATATAGTGCTTTTGGTGTGGTTAAAAGAGGCATATTTTTGTGCCTAATTTGCATCGTCTAGTTGATCTTAGTAAGTGCAAATTATTGCCTATGACAATTGCCATGGGGAGAACTAAGAGTTATCAAACAATTTATTCATTTATTGAAGAGTGAAGAGAGAAAGAATTGCTTTCTTTCATCATTGGATCTCTTGTAAGAAAGAATAAGAGAATATTAAACTTCAGAAAATAGGTTTTTCTTTAAGCCTGTTTTACTTTCATTAATTGATTAATAAATTAGTATACTATGCCTCTCTTTCTGCTGGTGTGGTCTGCCTTCGTGAGCCAGACTGCTGTTCTAGCCGAAAGAGACAGAGGTTTTCCAAAAATAATAAGCATATTACATTAAAGTGAAACTACTTGTTGATTCTTGCAATAATTGTCTCCTATTGTGTCAACTAAATCTCCCAGATTAGACGATATGCCTGATCAAACAAAGATTTGCCTGAAAAAGGAAAGTTTACTTCAACTGGCCTTAAACTTTGTTTAACCCCTGGACTCTGGGGTGTGATGAACCCCTAAGGGGTGGTTGCATCATAATATTCTGTGGCAAGAGCTTTGTTTGGACACTTGGAATGTTGGAAATGGATGGCTGTATGAGACAATTATGGCCTCTAGAAGTTGGACTTTGCTTGAATCTTGAATATGGTAAATCTTGCTCCTATGCCCTATGTAAGCCTCCTTGAAGTTTTTGGATCTAAAAAGTATGTTCCCAATGGAATGTCCTGTAGATTGCCAAGATGGGCTGCTTATTCTATCATTGTCCCAGCATTTCCATTGATGTATTTTGGAACACCTCCTACTCCAAGTAGCAGGCTGGAGCGGGATGATGGTGCGTCCCATTTCATAGACTCTTCTTTTCTGACACTAATAGAAAACCAATTTCTTAGACTCTTCAGGTATTAAAAAAAGTAGCACCAATGCAATGAGAAAGAAGAAGAAGAAGAAGAAAAAAAAAAGTGCTGACAAATGCTGAATAACCTAATATGTCAAATGATAAGTTGTATATGTTCTGGCAGACATCCTTTGACAAAAACAGAAGCGTAGCGTGCATGACTTTACATGGAGAATAAATGATGGAACCAGAACGTCATTTTGAGTATGAAAATTCCTCCTATGTAGGACCGCACCTGTCCTAAAATCTATAAAGAAATAATGTTAATATTCCTGTCGATGATTAAAACACAACCCTCTAAAGCGGTACCTTGGAACTCTTATTTGAAGTTTTTTTTTTTTTTTTTTTTTTCATTATTTGTCAGCTGAAGCGCATTTCGGTATTTTTTTAATCTATAAAAACAGCACGTCTCATATGGCTTCAGCCGTATATACCTGTTCTTGTTTTCTTTATTCTTTCTTCTTAGAAGGTTATTCTTTGCATGATGGCAGGCTGGTGCAGCTAGTTCGGATGGGGATTCTGGCTTACAACTTGCATTAAACTATGCTAAATCTGTTGGCGTAATAAAGCCTTGTGATCGTGCGGTTATCTTCCAGAAGATTGGCGACTCCGCGGTTGTCAAGATTATTGAGTACGATAGTTCTTGATTAGCATTCTCTTTGTATGTAACTGATTAAAGACGAACCATTGATCGATGTTTGAGATAAGATATACATTTTTTTTGCTACATTTTATTTATGTGATTGATAATGATAGCTTAGTTTTGATATTCTTTATGTCCATGGGCAAGTACTGGCCATTATATCCATGGCCACCCCATGGATTGATACATGACAGGGACACGCTCATCACGTTACTTATCCTGTTACACTCAATCAGAATGGACTTCATTTAGAAAAGAGGGGTTCACGGTTGATTTTCGTGGTGATGAACTGATTATATCATGCACCGATCAAATGGAATGAATCTAGATGAACCGGAAAGTGATAAATGCCAATGCTAATTATTTTTATCACTTTATACGCTTTTCATCGCAATTTCTTAGTTTACGTAAAAGCTTAGAGAGTCGGTTACGGTTACTCATATATGCTGTGAAAGGAATAAACAAGTGGTAGGCTTCTTCACTGAGAGAATTTGCCTCGCAGAGTTTCCAGCCATTGAATCCGCCAGGTTTAATGCGAAAATTCACGTCATCAATATTGCTCCTTAAAGAACAGCACATAGATGAGACAACATATGGAGAACAATATGATAACTGCATCAATTGTTATAGCTGTCATTGCTTGATCACTGAGTTCCATGTTCTTTCCACCAAGCCGGTCCACCATGTCTGGCACCGATTGATAGTTTTGCACATCTTGTTCGTATGGATCCTCCAGCCTCATCCTCATCCGCTCGGCTCGACGACTCTCGGCCTCTTGAGCCAGCGTCCAGTCGTAGAACCGGCGACTGTTCCCGTTGCTCAGAACAATGTATGCCTCCCTCAGCTGTATGAACTTCTCTGCCGCTGCTTTCAGAGGGAGAGATGTTGTGTCGGGATGATACTCCTTTGACAATCTTCGATAAGCTGCTTTTATCTCCTCCATGTCAGCCTCTGCTGATACTCCTAGAAATCTGATCGTAGCCAAAATGGTTAATAAGCTTGGAATCAGCAGCACTAAGATACTTATCAGACACAAAATTTATTCTAAAAAATTACTACACAACTTTGGTCTGGATCAATCTTGTAGCTTTAGGCTCTGTTTAATGGCTTAATAATAATAATAATAAAAAAAAAAGAAAGAAGGAAGGTTTAGATGAAGGAGTCCTTCTTCATTGTTTAAACGATTAATTTTTGTTTATAAAGCCTACCTAAATGGAAAACAGCTGAGAGATTAATCTCTTTCTCCACAACTTTCTCAATAATTTTCTCCAATCAAGCGTGGAAAAAAAAAATTCCCTTTTGGTATTCTCTTCCACTAATTTATCCTAAAAGAAAAACTAGAGTGATTTCAGCAAAAGCAGGACCTCTGTAATAATATGCAAAGAATAATTAGCTGAATTGGCTAAAAGAGGACTAAATATAGAAGAAAGAAAAGAAGGGCGGCAGGCAAGTCTCTTAACTGATAGTGTGAAGCAGCTGATTTGTTTATCAGTTCAGCAAACCTCTCCCCCCAAATCTCCTCTTTCTTCTCACTCTCAGTTTTTGGCGTTGTCTTACCCCCGATCCACCCTTCATCAGGATTGGACCAGTGGATCCTTGTATCGACACGACGCTTTCTCCTTTCACCAGTGGTCGAAGATCCTCCAGAAGAATCAGATGCCATGACATGCATCCGTCGGAGCACAGGATTTTGATACTTCCTACCACGAATGATGGGGGAGAGTGAAGGAGATGCTGCTGTGGCCATGAGAAGAGATATGGCAGCCAGGGTTTCAGTTGGAGAAAAAGATAGACTGAATGGTGGCAACAAGATATGGCCTTTTACCTGGTCCCTATTCAGTAGGTCCCGTTGGAGTTTTTGTGGTGCATATTCCCCCATCACCTTTTAAGCGGTCCTCAGCTCCCTGGGAGAAAAATTTACAAGACCTCCCTAAAGGCTCAAGCATCTCTGGCCACATTCCAACATCTTCTGCAGTCGTTTAGGACCACCAACTAAAGACACCAGAAGTTCTCTTAACAAGATTCCATATCTGCAATCGATTTCCCACATTAATAATCAGAAATCCAAGGGTCAGATTCTCTAACCTAACAAGCATGAGACATCCAGCAATAAACTTCAGATTACCTGATTCTTTGCAAATACATAGCACCTTTCTATCAAGCACTTCCAAAATAACGTGTCCAGACTCTACAATGATTCACAAGCTCCAACTAAGAACATTGAGTGCCCTAGTTTCAGATAGCCTCAGGAAACCAAAATATCCCCTTTGTTATAATTTAAACACCTCCAGCTGACACGTGCACTTTAGCCAGAATGGTAAAAACGTACCACAATGCGGTCTTGGAACATTCTCCTAACTGCCTTGCAGTGCCCTGCTGAATTAAGATACCATAGGAGACGATCTATATTATTGGCAGTTTTTATAATCATAACTATATCGATAAAATTTTTAACAAAATAAACTTATTTTCATCATTGATTAAATGCTACTTCTTCAAAATTTGTGTTCATTGACTCACACTCAACATGCATAATAAAGATTTTTCCCACATGCAACTGCAATCAAAACCATCAGTCACCAAGCAATTCTCCCTCCTTTTGAAAACCAGAAACATTGCCTGCAATAAACCTGACATCTCAAACATCTCAATGAATGATTTTGTTTCATAGCATTCTTACTTGAGGAATGAACTGCCTACCTGACATCTACCCTCCACATTTGTGGTTCAGAATGAGTTTATATTGTCTATCATGCAATTACATGGTTTGTTTATTTTTACTTCTTTCAAAATTAAAAGCAAATGACTGATTCAAAAGATTAAAATGCTTTCAGAGCTTCAAAGTTCTATCCTACTTGTATAGGAGTGACTCAACGTGGATGACAGAAGTGCTATAGACTTTGCACAAATTTTCTTTTGAAACTTATTAAAGCATTCCCTTTTCACCTCAAATCTTTGACATGCCATGAATTTCAAAGTTAAAATGGTGTTTTAACAGTCCCTTCTTTGGAATCTGATGAAAGTATTTCCCCTTCAGCTCAATTCTTTGACATACTGTATATTTCAAAGTTAAAATGCTGTTTTTACCTTTCGTATTCAGCTTGTTGCAAGAAAAGGCCATGGTGTGCTCTGAAATCCTATCAAGTCTACTTAACCAAGATAATAAGGAAATTTATCTCCAAGCCCCTAGCTGGAACAGGATTTGTCAATAATCTATGTTGACCTGGGATTTATCTCTCACTCCTTGTTCAAAGTACAGTTTAATATTTAATCCCTGCTTTGAAGCATGTGTTGTGTCAAATTTTGCATAACTTATGCCCTTGATAAAATTTTACTTATGCATGGTTACTCTTACACACACACACACACACACACACACACACACACACACACACACACACACACACACACACACACACACACACACACACACATATAAAGTTATAACAATCATGTGTAGGATGATAAAATTATGTATAACCTAGACGCATGTATGATTTTGACCCTTTCATTTGTAATTTTGACATGTATGCATACTTTACCTATGTATAAGGGCACAAAAATCATGTATAAGATGCTAACGCTATATACAATGAACATTTCATAGGAGCTAGAGCACAACAAAACTAACTCCACTAGGTTTTAATCCTAAAATAGTTAGGGTCAGCTATATAATCTATTTTCTTCATTCCATTTGGTTTAGGTCCATGTTTTCTAAAAGAAATTTAAATATGAAGTTTTCCATTACTGCTTTATTTTATATAATTTTCAATCTACCTCTATCTCTCTTTTCTTCTACATATTTCATATCACTCTTTTTTACTGATGTATAATTTGGCCTACATTGTATATGTCCAAACCATTTAAATCATATTTCTCTACCTTTACCATTTTATAAATTACTTCATTTTCTATTCTATATTTTCTAGTACTACCATACATTCATCTCAACTTTCTTATTTCAACTACACTCATCTTCTACATACATATAATTATATGCCAATATAGTGCATTGCTTGTATTGAATGTCCCCACAGTTTTCCCAAGGTTCGAGCTCATAAGATGTGACCGTAATTTTTATTGGCCACCTATTCTCCTTTATTTAGGCTTGGGCTTGGTTACATACAAAATATAAATAGAGTTTAATAAAAGCAAGGGAAAAAGAAATAAAAATAAAAATAAGTTGGGGCTGAAAGATAAATCCCTAGGCAACAAGGATTATATGATCAATCTCAGTTCAACCAGGGAGGACAATGAAAATTCCCCATGATAAATAATATTTATTGTCTTTTAATAGGAACAGCATGCGCTATAGCTAGAGCTTTCCACTTATGTGAGAATTTCTTCTTACAAAATAACTAATGCTATCATTATAATAGCCTTACTAAGTTTTTTGATCAATAAATTTGTTTTCCATCTTAATAATAGAACTTAATTAGGAGCATATTAATATAAGTTTTGAGCCCACAATAAGATGGCAAATAATAGGTGAAGCTAATCATTTTTTATACATAATCTCATCACTTTTTCTACATACAATTCCTTGATTCAAGTTTATGCTTACCCGAGCTTTTCTAAAAAAAACCGAGGGCAAACCAAATTAGAACCTGATTCCAACTGTAGTGATATGTGATATAAAAGTTTAAAGGCAAAATAGCAATCTATTCGGAACATCTTAAGGGATTTTGGTATGACAAGGAATTTGGTATGAGGTGATCCAACAAGATCACCAATGATTTGAGTGGAGGTGGTGGGATTATTACGTTTAATTGTACCTTAGTTATCCTATATGACAGTGATCCCATGTCAACTCTACCTCTAAAAACATCGTCCAACATAATGATCATAAATCCATCCCTGAGGATAGGTATCCAAGTTCACTCTCAAAGAGTGATCTTGGATTGAGATTTGGAGACCAAAATGCCTCTCATCTATTAAAAAAATACTTAATGAAAATCTTTTTATCATTTATTATATTATAATAAAAATATTATAATATAATATAGTGAAAACATAATAATATATTGTAACATTAAAATATATTATTATTATAATAATACAATATAATAAAAATAATATTATTAATTATAATAAAATAATATTAAAATATCTTTCATCTTGTATTATATTAAAAAACTAATAATATATAATATAATATAATTATTTTATAGTGTAGATTATTGTTAATATATAATTTACATATTACAATAAATAATAATATAATTTAATCTAAATATTATAATAAATAATATGAAATAATGATAAAGTGTGGTATTATACGATTAGTGATCTTGGATTTTGATAGCATACTAAATAAGTTAATTATGAATACTTAGAAAACTTTAATTATTAGGATATTACATATCAAATACAATGATCTTAAATCATCAGAATTGGATCGCTTCAGGATAAAGATCATCCTGGTGATCACAACCCCCTAAAGAGTCAGTAGCCCATACACAGCCAACCACATGTAAATTGACAAATACTACACATCTTCACAAGTTCATTGGCAGGTGATATTTGAGATTTGAGATTTGCAGTGCCCATGCATTAACTTTTAGTAATCCCTCCACTTCAAAGATAAACAAAAGTGTACACAGAAGACATGCTATTCGATCACTGATAGGATGAGCAAACCGAAGCTTATACAAATATAAATAAAAAGGGCTTAAACAAATGTAACTATGAAGGCTAACTAAAATTAAATATTCATGAGGACTATAGACTCAATAGTACATTTGCCCATGCAGAAAAAGCAGTAACAGCAATAGCAACAGCACTTGCAGTTCAACAGAACCAATGATGCAGCACATTATTGTTAACACAGACAGTGTCAGCAGTTTCACTTTAATTTGAGAAAGCTGAAGAAGTATAATTGCAAAATATTAAAAAAAAAAATCTGGCCATAATGTTACAGAAGAAATATCAATTGCAAGCAGCAATCATGAGCAGCAGCAGAATAGTAGCGCTTGCAGTCAGCTGAAGTAGTGAAGATGCACCTTGTTAGCTCAGGTGGCAATCAGCAGTTTTCACTTTAATTTAACAAATATGATCAGAAAATATGGAAAACAAAATATCCAGTTATGGCGTTGCAGAAGAATATCAATTGCAATAGAAGGGCCATTGTGGAAAAGCTGCTAATGACTCGTCTATGATAACCTTGCATCCAAAAATTCACTGATGTATGTTGCACTAATTTCTTTTCTTTAATAGTACTCAAGTGGTGTACCAAGTGAAATGTTCAATTAGCTCATTGGTTCTAAATCATCTCTCCTTTTATTTACCAGTGTTGCAATAACCATGGCATTCATCATAAAAATTAATAACATTTAAATATTTGACCAGCTTGTTTTATTTTACAACAATGTGTGTGCATATTCAAATCTCCAACAACTGGTGAACCACGTGTTATAGCATATAGCATCAATTTATCGGTCTTACAACCTAGAAGATCTGTTTTCAATCCATTCATCAAATGTGCCAGACAATGCAAGCATAAAATGATCTTTCTGCACAACTTCCATCTATCTATTCACACTTCTACCCTTCATCTAGGCTGACCCTTCCAACAGATCCAAGCCTCTCTTCTTACAGCACATTCTAGTGCACTCCAGTATGGGTCTATCCTACCAACTATCATGGCATCCCCATCTCATCAATTTCTTCTACCTACTATCACGGTATACCATTCATGCCACAAGATGAAAATTGTTAACTACAAAACACAATTATATGCATCAATTATGAACAAAAACTAAATCTAAAAGATCATAAAAATAGAAATGGGATGATAACTATAAACAGGGAAAAGCCTACAATCCTTGTCTGCTGAACAACAAATACAAGCCCAGTGAGGCACCCACAGCTGTTGGTCAAAAGAAAACAAAATTGATAAACCATCTTTATGCCATATCAATCATCTAGGTCAACAGACCAATTACTCAACCATCCCAAGCTTCCCTAAGAGCAGCATGGTAGGCCTGTAAAGCTCTCAGGAATCCAGGCATCCGAAATCCAACCCACCAAAACACACCCCACAAACATGGATCAAGCTCAAGTCAAAAAACCCTTGACCGAACAAGTCTATATATAAATAAAATCCATAGTAAATAAGAGAATACAAAATAAGGAATCAAGTTTCTTCATTTCATTATGATTCAACATTCTTTTTTTCAACTTCTCTTACAAGGCATTCGATTCTGAAAAGTGATATGCATTGAAACTTCATTCAAAGCACAGTTCAGCGATCTTTTGATTCGGCAATCCTGAATTCATTCAAGAAGGCCTAAAGAAATGGACATAACGCTAATTCTTGACGAATTCAAGAAAATCACATGCAGTTAAGGTATCAAGAACTGAACGAATCCGGCAATTAAGCGTCAACCCAAAGCTAACATACTTGAAATCGTTAAAAGCTTGACAAAAAAGGGAAAGCGATAAAGAAGCAAACCATACTCTTGGATCTGAGTCCTCACGCGGAAGCAATAATTCCGAAGGGAATCCGAGCACGCGGTCACCTTATCCCAACGAGATCAAAAACCGTGGATATGACAATGGCAACGGCTACTCGGAGATTGGGAGAAGGCGGGGAGAGACCCTGGGGGTTTTATTACCGCTCGACGGAGATGGAGAAGTGGGGGTGGGCGAACTTGCAGTCGATCTGGGATCGCCCGCAGACGTGGCGGACGAAGTCCTTCCAGACCTCGACGGTGAGGTCGGTCCACTGCCCCTTGCCGCTGTCGCTGTCGCGGTCGTCGCCGTCTTGGTGGTGTTGCCTCGGGGGGCTGGGGCTCCGCGACGGGTCAGGATTGTGGAAGCCATCGGGTAGAGAAAGGGAGGGTTGAGGGAGGGAGGAGGGGACAAAAAGGAAATCGAATTTGCGGAAGCCATCGGGTAGAGAGAGAGAGAGAGAGAAGGGGGGGGGGGGGGCGTTTGATGAAGGGAGAAGGGGACAAAAAGGAAATCGAAATCAGGGAGGCGAAAGACGCACTGGCGGCAGGAAGCCATCGGGTAGAGAAAGAGAGGGTTGACGGAGGGGGCCAAAAGGAAATCGAATTTGCGGAAGCCATCGGGTAGAGAGAGAGAGAGAGAGAGAGAGAGAGAGAGGGGTTGAGGAACAGAGAAGGGAACAAGAAGGAAATCGAAATCAGGGGAGGCGGGTGTCACGCTGGGGGCAAAAATATATGATGGATATAAATTAAAAAATATTGAAAGACTAATGGAGATGCGGGGGATCGAACCCCGTGCCTCTCGCATGCAAAGCGAGCGCTCTACCATTTGAGCTACATCCCCAACAAAAGTTTCGCCGTTGAGCCGAAGGAAGACCATAAAAAGGAAATCGATATAATTTAAAAACCGTGTAAAATAAAAGATAGTGGAGATGCGGGGGATCGAACCCCGTGCCTCTCGCATGCAAAGCGAGCGCTCTACCATTTGAGCTACATCCCCGAGGTGCTTCTTTGCGACCAAATCATGTTATTTCATTGTTATATGATCGATCTGCTGGTTCCATCCACCTGCTCTGTAGAGAGATCATTTCCTGATATACTACTTACGAAGAGTAACTTGGATGAGAAGTGCAGCTATCAAGAAATCAAAAACTTCTATGGTGAAAAACACAACTCCTGAACTATTAGGGGTGATGGCATAATTGTAAGTTTAGCGATGGAGGATTAGTATAGAATAAAAAATACATCAAAGACAACATTTTTTTTTTTTTTCCCTCCCCAAATGATGAGATGGACCGATCCGTATCTTAAATCTAATTTGAGGAGCCCGCACCGACGAAAATAAAATCCCCATCCTCATACCCAAGCGGCAAGGGTTGAGATTAAATGCATATTTATAAGGCAAATCTTGATGGGACTACACTCCTCTGTTTCAAGATGCTAAGGGCATGATTTCTCATGTAATCTTCTATATATTGCCATGTAATCTTCTACATGAAGTGTTTTGGTAATACAGAATTGTAGGTGTCACTCTTGCAACATGTATGTATTCCATACCCCGTATAAATGGGTTCCAAGTTACATATTTTATGGATGCTTTTGAAGAGACTATATATACATTGCGGAAGAGGGTGGGATTACAAAATATTATGCAAGATGAAAAGAATAGATGATTCTGCCGCAGGGTTGAGTTCCAAAAATGAAGGACTACATCCAGGTCCTAGCTACACCAAGAACTGCCACATGATGTTAGCTTGTCACCGATCTGACAGGACCGACTCACTCCATGAGAGCATAAAATCACGTGTGACAGTAGGCAAGTCTGCACAACATTAACCAAGAAGCAAAGGCACTTCAAAGGGTAAGACACAGTTTGGAACTTTGGATAATAACAGAGTGCAACTTGATTTGTAAAGGATTTAAAAATAGGTGAGGTAGCTGATACATCACCTTGCAGGATCTCCAAAGCAACTGCAGGTACATCTACGTCATCTTCAACCAATCTATATACATCTACAAGCTACAAAAAGAAATCCCACATTTCATTTAAGTCCAGCAATTTCAGTTTAATGACGGCTTTAGTATTTATGACATGATCTCCTTGAATCAAGAAAAGAACAGAAGATGCAGCTTGATTGCTAAGATCCATAGCTGTCTATCCAATAAAAAGATTTTAAGTGGATTTATAATCAGATTTCTAGTAAATTTGCAGTTGATTTAATGATCCCCAATACCTTTTTCCTGTTTTGGGGAAGCCAAGTGAAGGGATTTGAATCATTGTACCAAAGAAATAAAAAGGTTTTAAATCAGGACAGGAGTTTTAGTTTCCTAACATAATCACTCCCAGAAGTATTTGTATAATCTTTAAATTAGACCAACCAATGGCTGCCAAAATAAACAAGAAGCTTGTCATCCACTATCTAATTGCTGATTGTACTAGGAATGCAGACAAATGAATGGTTTTAGACGCCATATACCATAGAGGCTCCTAAGGTGCTATGTTTTTTAGCTTAATTTTTGAAGTAGTACCTGAATATCCTAATCTGAAAGAGCAAAACTTGAAACCTGTCCAATCCCATATAACGACAAAATCTAGCAATTTTCTTGTATGAGGATAATAACAGTTTTCTATTTATCAACTTACTGAAGGAAATTCATGAATTATGAGACCAGATTGTGACCGCAGGCCGAGAATGTTGACACAACTCACCAAAGAATTTATGCCAACTTGAAAGTCAAACAAGATGACCTAATCAAATTATTTGTGGAACTTTTTATTTAAGTAGTGCTATACACCCCAAACTTCTTTTGATCAGAAAGGACTTGAGAATAATTGTTGTTTTGTTAACTGGATGCCAAGATTACAAAAGAGAAACAGACCTAACTAGTTGCTATCAAATATTGGTTGGACTGGGATACGTGCAAAATAGAGTTAAAGGACAACTATAGAAGCAGATAGAGATTATCTAGCGCAAAAAATATAATTTTGATTATTCTGTTTTATTTGGTTTCTAGACAATAAAATTGAGCTCTTAATTGATATTTCGAACCTCTTGAATGTGAAGCTTGGAGTCTTCAGTTAGAGCCATGATAAGTTGCCGTCGGATCCCAGCATCAATCAGGAACATACGTGCTCCATCCTTTATAGTTTCTGTGAGGTCCAGTTTCTTTTCAACTTTCCAATTCCTTGAGTTCTGCCTGGAGGAAAGGTTAGCAGTAAAGTTGTGAGACACCCACTCAAAATGAAATAGCAAAAATGACAAGCAGTACAAGTCACAGACTTCTTTGTCACTTGCAAAGCAGGATTCTGGTTCATCTTGGCCACATTTTCCTTCGCAAGAACTATGAGATTTTCAAGCCGTTTCCACTGAAATACTCCCTCTTTAAATAGAACCTGTAACAATGCAATAAAAAAAAATCTATAAGCATGGTGTACAAGGAGTCACACCCTCTCGTGTCTTTTATTTTCATTCATCCAGTTCTGCTTTTATGATTTGCTCATGTGAAAATAATAAGCAAAATAACACTTTGCAGCTTTTTCAAACTACACAGGATTTAAAGTATTAGAAATAATTTAAAGAAATACTCACGATAAAAGAAAACTATATTTTATTTCAAACAGAAAATTAGCAACATAATGTGCAAATATAAAAGTAGGGAAAAAATAAAAGAAAAAGATACATGCAATAACCTGTATGAGGCGTTCACGGAGAGCAGGGTTTGGGTCCGTCAATAGACGCTTCGCTACATAAGGATATGCCACCTGGAATTATTTATCACTGTCAAACAACTCTAAAGGCAAAAAATGATTTCAAATAAAGGAATAAAAACTCCTTAAAATAGGTAGATCATTGAGACTTACTAACTCCAAACTATCCATGCTAACAATCTTATCTTCATTTTCAAAAAAACCCAATTGGTGATCAACAAAGGTGCAGGCAAAGGACATACCTCAAGAAATTTAAAATCTGGCTTCAGTGTGAAACAGATCCCTTCCTGGGTCAACAAAGAACGAATAACAAGAGAAAACCTCTCTGGAATACGGATAGGATAATTGTAGACAAGCTGATTGAACTTTCCTGCGGTATGTTTGTCAAATATGAAAAAGGGAACTTACTCGAGATAAGATTAGTACATTTTTTCCACATACCTACTCTAACCAAAAAGATACATCGTCACCCAACAAGCTCCTGAACATGATAGTCTAAAGATAGCCCAATTAAGCTACCATAATGTATATATATTAGGTAACAAGACATGCAACCATGATCCATGAGAACAACATCATCATTAAGGTACTACTTTGATTATATATCCATTCAGGTTAACCTGCTAATATTTGGTGAAACACACTTGGACTAATCTGATGGTTGAGAATGACCATTATCATCTCAATGTCACCATGCCATTCACTCATTTTAATTATCACGTACTATATTGTCCAACCATGCCAGGACCAAGAGGAATAGAGGATGAACTCACAACACAAATAAAGTTAAGATGTTCACAGTGCCTCCTAATGTGCAAGTATAGAGCTAATATGCTTTGTATAAGCATATATTCTGATGGTTCCTTTCCCACTTCTGTAAAGTATCAGGTACTTTTAATGAATATTAATGATGGCCTGCCCAAATATATTAAAGAAAAGTGTAAAATAATAACATATTATGCTTCATACTCTGTAAATACCTGTACAACTTTCAGGTAGCATTTTTTAAAGAGGAATATAAGTTGAATATACTTTTGTTTTGTCAACTCTAATGCTTTTTTTTTTTTTTTTTAGCTTCTTGACTTATGACAAGCAAGTACTTATGAAAAGAGACCTTCCACAAGATCCAATACAGGGGCTTGCTCAGACAAAGGAAAAAGGCCATCCGCATATCAGGCCTGTATGGATGCCTGCACGAGCTATTCAGCAGGCAAATCAATTGACTCCAAGAGAGTCATCCTAGCTAGGAAAGGAGAAATTAGCATACCCAAGGAAGCCACCAATCATAATTTCCAAAAAAAGTAAGGATTATGCATCTGTTCTAAAAGGTGATCTGCAGTAATTCTGTTTTTTGGGCCTGTTCATTCCTTGAGTGGCCCAACAACATCTCATTCTCTATGCTACTTGCCTTCCTCTCAGGGCTGCCTATGATAGGTTAAACCTACAGATAACCTATTTGAGTAGCCAAACAAGCCCATAATATAATTCCTATTATAAGAATCAATCATTTAATTAGCAACTTCTTTTGTCTGATAGCAGTTTCTAGCCATACCTGATATGATTCAAAATGTTTCTGCATTTTCCTGAAATATAGTGTAAACTAAAGCAAAATCTGCTTGCCCTTGTCTGACTGACCATACTGACAGCCATGAAAAGAGACACCTCAGTGACTACCATGCTCAACCATCAAGGAAGTACAGTTACAACTTTAATTATTAGACAATCGTAATTGGCTAATGCACATTATTCTCCAGTAAAAGCATCAAGTAAAAGAAAGTTGAAACAGAACAAGGAGTAGAATCAAGATACTCTACCAGTGACACTCCGAAAATTGAAGTCGGACAGCCCTTTACCAGCTGAGTTTTGCCAGATTGCCTCTAAAGCAGGAATGATGGGAGAGACATCTGTTCCACTAGCAAGGAAGCCAAGCCTGGTGAAGTCATTTGCCATCTCAACATAGTCCTCATTTACAGCATGGACAACAGCATCGATAAGAATTTGTTTATTTTGCTGAAACCAAAAAATAAAATAAACAGCAAGAGTTTCAGCAAAACATACATGAGCATAAAGGATAACTACCAGATGACTAACCAAATGTTTTCTCAGGACAGGATAACTATTGGAAATAAGCAAGAAAACAGAATTCATTTAATGAAATAGCCTCATACATGAGATTCCCAAAAATGCAGATAAGTTACTTCTTAATTTCAACCAAATGCATACAGATGGCTTCCATTCTCCAAAATAGGCATGCGTTGAGGTAATTCCCATGTTGCTTTAGATTGTGCTTGTATGTTCATAAAGTCAGCCTTCACAGGACCTTGTTCTAGATACAAATGTTGCAATCAACAACCAATGAATCATTGTGTTGCTTATGCATTATCAGAATTCAGGAAATATTATGAGACATGACCAATGATTTGCTAAAGTAGATATTAATTATAATCCTATAAAGAAGTTTTTACCATGTGAATAAATGTCCTTTATAATGATTACATATAAGTATATAACCATTGCATATGAGATTTTTCTTGGCTGTCTGGATACTTTGCTGAATCCGTCTCGCCATAACTTCAAATCAAACACTACATCCTTGTTTGTTGCAATATTCTTTCAATTGCTAAGCTTAAATAATATGTTATAGAATTTCAAAAACCCACTAGTCTAACAACCATATTATTGTCCATTTATACCAAGAAAAACTCAGCATCTAGAATACCATGAAATGAAAAATGATCATTCTCCAACCCTTATTGAGACTAATAATAGACCCATCACCCTGATCACACCAAATTTTTATGTCAACTCTTCCCAACACAAAGTAAAATTACATGTGCCCAACAAACAACTAGACCCCAACTCAAGAAGTAGTGCAATTATGACACACAAATGCTCGATACTTTCTGTGCTAGACACCACATATTGCAAGGAATATATGTTTCACAAGCCGTAGAATCTTTGATTGGTAAGGATGAATCCCTCCTAAAACAATACACTACAGTTTTCTTGTCCCTACACCCTAAGCAAGGACAGCTTGCACAAACCATTGGTAGATGTGTTGGTTGATACCATGGCTGCAAACACATCATGTGTCACCAACAAATATCATTGACATGAATACAGAAAAAGTGATGGAAAGATTGAAATGCTATTTCATAGTCCAGACCTTGCATAGGATGAAAACATATTGAGTGCATTCAGGAATTAAAAATTTCATACAAGAGAAGCTAGTTTTATTAGATGAATCAGTGTACCAAATCATAATAACAGATCCCCTGACAAGAAAGCTTGAACCGTTATTTCACCTGACTAAGCACGGCCACATTTCCGAAGTCCACATAAGCAATTCGACCATCACGCATAGCAAAAATATTTCCAGGATGTGGATCTCCATGAAATAACCCAAATTCTAGCAGCTGCCGCAGAGCAGCACTCACCCCAACTGTCAAAAACCCATTTACATCAATGCCTGCTTCTTTGATGGCCTGTGTTACATGAAGACTAAGGGAGTAAGTTTCATTGTGTGTGCTCCAGAAATATAATATACACAGCAAGCATGCACCACCACAAATTACATTACAGACTCGTGTGTTATTTTTGACTTCTCTAATTAAGAATGTAAACTAAAACAATATGTCATGATCTAAAGGTTGAGTTCAAACAAGATGATGTAGAAAAGTCAGAAGGATGCAGCAATCTGTCATGTCATCCTAACCTGTGGGTCAGTGCACCGGATACCATCAATCCACTCCATGACCAAAACACGTGAACCAGAATACTGCTTATAAACTTGTGGAATCTTGACAGTTGGATCATTTTTAAAATTCTCCAAGAAGTCCTCAATATTCCGAGCTTCCTGCAAATAATTTTTTGGGGAAAAAAAAATAAAGATGGCAATAATTCATGCTTTGCTCTGAAGAAAATTATGTCAATATGATGGCTTTAACAAAAAACTGTGGAACTCCTTTGTTATGTGCAAACAAAATAGTCCTAGGCAGATAAACATTTCTTCCTGAAATGAAGACAAAATACTACTGAATAAACAATGGTTGATATGGAAGCAGCTGCTCATGTAAAGCATGAAACAAATGCATTTAATGCAAGCATCATTTGTAAGGAAAAAGTTCTATTTCTGGTTCGCCTTTATTCTTTGTGATAGCAAGAACTAAACACTAAAAATAAATAACATGGCAGACTAAGGACCGAACAGACTTACAAGAGTGTAGTCAAGTTCCTCCAAAAGTTTTTCACCAAATTCATCTACAATAAGCTCTGCATTGCAACCCAGTTTCTGCAGACTGATGCCATTCAAAAAGGAAGCCAGTGTTCGGAACAGAAACAGATCTCGATAGATTATTGGTTCTATCCCGGGTCTTTGTACCTACCGATAATTGTAGTTAGTATGAAAAAGATCAGAAATAGCCAATCAAAATTAGTTTTTGCTATGGGATATGGAACCAAGTATTGAAGCAACAGAAGAAAAATGACACCAAAATGCAGGTCTATATATTTATGAAAGCAAAATGACTAGTGTGAGAGATTTTGAAAGCCAAAAACTTAAAGACTGTAAAATAACATCAACAGCTTCCAGCATTCCTGCTAAGTCATACAAAAGAGTAGTATACACATCCGAGCAAACAAAAGTTTGATCACATTAAAATCAGTCACAACTTTCCTAAGCTTAGTTTTTAATATCGACACATGTAAACATATCAAGTAATGCTTCATGTTTGCATGTTATCTTGATAGGAAAGCCAGGTTCTGTATTAAGCAAATTTAAAAGATGTATTCCAACAAGATCTTAAATTGCAACAAACAATTAAAGATATTACTGACTGAGATTATAATGATGATTAGCTAATGGTAACATAACTATAGGATTCACAACCTTTATGGCAACATCCTCCCCTGTCGCCCTTAGAGTGGCCCGGTAAACTTGGCCCAGACTTGCAGCTGCTATTGTCTCGCATGAGATTCTGCTGAATACATTTTCAAGAGGTTGCCCCAACTCCTCTTCAATTATGGCAAATGCTTTCTGCATATATAAAAAAAAAAGGGTTGATTCTTAAAGGAAGGTTTAATTCCACTATATGAAGAATAGCCGTGCTTCATTAAGAAACATTATCACCAAGGAAATAGTTGAAACTTTGTTACCGATGCCAAAATTTAGAAATCAGAAACAGTACCTACCTGATTAGGAAAAGGTGGCACATCATCTTGGAGAATGCAGAGCTCATTCATATAATCTTCGCGGATTATATCCGGTCTGTTTGCTAGAACCTAAAAACTGTAACATATCAGCAATGTGCCTAGATAGATACATCTGCTAAGATGGAGGAAATTATCAAGAAAAATGCTTTAGGGCTCAAACTTGGTTCAATAAATAAATAATGCAAGAAGAAGAAGAAACTCCACTGCTATGTGGCACAAGGGTGTTGGTGCTTTACAGCACAACCCTATTGTTTACTGCACTGAATCTGTTCGCACCGTTCCCCTCATGCCGCATGCCATGGAGCCTTTTCTTTCTTTCTTTCCTTCTTCTTCTTCTTCTTTCTTTTCTTTTTTGTGGGTCATGGTTGGGCCTCTATAAGATTATTTTTCCAACAATAAAGTTTTTTCCAAACAAATAAGAGACAAATGAAAATAACAACAATAACAACCACCACCTGTCCAGCTTTAATAAAAGATGGTCCCAAATCGCATAATAGGTTTCGAAGCTGGCGAGCACGATATGGAACTACTTCCTGATCTCGTCCAACCAAGCAGTCATAGGTGAGGGCAGACCAGTAGAGACCCAAGTTCCAGACTATCTCCACCCCTCGATCTATCAGGGACAATATAGCTCCTCTAGATTCCAAAACCTTATTCCTGACCTAGCAGTCAGAAGAGGCTTCAGCAAAAGCAAGCACTGGCAATCCAGCACCATTGATAAAAAATGAATTCAATAACAGGAGAGTGGGTAGGGTTTGTTGCTATTTGCATACTGTCTCTGGGGTGTATTTGCGGAATGGTATACAAACACCACGTTCGATATCAAGCTGTTCCATGGCACTGTTGGACTTATCCGTCAAATTCCTTGTTGTTATTTGCCCGTTCCTGCTTGATGATGGAGCCATCTTTTGAGAGGCAGGTACAGAACTAGTTGATGCAGCATTTATGATCCGAAATGGCGAGATTTGTTTGCTTTGTGATGCAGAGGACCTTAATCTGGGATGAGCACAGTAGTTCATACTATTCCTGCACTTCAACACATCGGAGGCCCTCACAGGGAAGCAATGGCATGATGCATTGGATGAACTTGGTAGACAGGATGTATAGAATTCCATATGTTTGCTCAATCTTAGTCCCTTGTACGTATATCTCTGATCCACACCGGGGTAGGAAGCAACTAAGAATCTTAATAAAATCAGAAATAAAATGCCAGCAATTTTCAAGAACAACAAATATGAAAGTGTAGTTGATTTCACTGAAGCAAACTCTTGTGTAGCAGATTAGAAGAAATAATCAGTGGAGGTTAGACATTCAAAAATGAAGCAAAGCCATCAAGGATCCTCCACATAAAACAGAAATAAATGATAATCATAAAATATAATATATAAGAATACGGAAATTCAAAACATATAAGTAACCACCTAGGAACGCACAACGCATATTTTTATCTTCTTGGATATTCTCTTAATCTCCATTTTACGCTTACATATCGAAATCTGCAAAACTATTGTTGAATAAAGAAGGACTTTCCCTATTTGCTTTGCTATATTCTATTGTAATGTAAATTTGCATCACAAATTTTTGTGAACGGATCCCGGAAAGCTTCTCCCCAACATCGCCATGACTCGAAGGCATCCATAAATTATTGACAACAAGAATTCAGCAATTTGGAGCTCCAAATTCTTATGCGCTACCGTCTCTATCAGTAGAATTCCTCGGTTTGTTTGGGGCAAACCGCATAACCTCGGATTGCTAGGGGTTATGCCCTAAAACTCGAAACAAATGGCAACAGAGCTACAGAGGGAGAGAGAGCGGGAGATATTTGACGTGGAGAAGGAACAATGAGCTACATAGAGAGAGAGAGAGAGAGGGCACCTACCTCGTGGTCGCCGGCGGGGGCGGATGGCCGACCGTTGGGCGGTGGAGGGAACTACGGTGGCCGCCTGTGCTAGAGAGAGAGACCAAACGAACAATCGAATGCGTCCCCAAAGACGCAAGCTGCGGCTTCAACGTCCGGTGAGAGACGGAATCTTATTGCGTGGTGGACGGGGGGCGTGGCCTCTTCGGATCGGATAGAATTTGGTTTATTTATTACCAAAAAGAAACCAATTCAAGTCGTAAACGGGTTACCAGATTAATAAGAAACCCTCGTCGGATCCGGCTGATGGGATGGATGACAGCATCACGTTTACACGTGTGCGCTTCTGTTACCATAATTTTCTGGGCAAGTTGTATGGTGATTATAAAATTTCTTTTATATTTCAAAAGAGACATAAACAACACCCATCAACAAAGAATAAACTTGGAGAACAATGCTTCCGATATGGTGCCAGGGCCCAGAATGAACACCAAATTGGATTATTTTATCAAAAATAATAAGATGTGTCGAGTAACAGAATTTTGAACTCAATTTTTGAAGGTTGTGCTGGATGTTGTTGTGCTTTCACATTGGTTTTGGCTGGACTTCTAGACTCTCTATTCCCTCCATGAAGAGGAGATGAGCGAACCGAAACACTGATCAATGCGAAACTCTTTGAGCGCTACCGGCATGGTAGGAAAAGATAGAAGTCCTTCAAAAATAATAGCACCATTGGCGTTGTAATGAAATCTTTACAGAAAATATGAGTTCAAAATTGGGAAGACCTGTGAGTTTTACCAAACAAAAGCTGCTACATCTACTCATGTCATTTCATAATTCGCCCTCTAAATGTTCACATAAATAGTAAAAGAGCACTCATGGAAATGCTGATCACCAACAAATCGTAAGTGTCATTCCGGGTATTATTTGTAATGCTCTTCAAAAAAAATGAATGCATGCAAGATTTGAGCCCTCTTCCATGCAGAAAGAACCCATGTTTCCAGGAGCTCAAACTGACAACCTGTCCTTGGAGGATGCGTCCATCAAGACCGACCTCAGCCTTTGAGCTTCCGTAACAATGCACTCACGATCAAATAGAGCAGACACTACCGCAACGCCTTTCAGATTCGGGACACCAATTTCCATCACTGATCGAGCATTTCCAGCACCAATCCCACCAATCGCAACCACCGGCAGGTTGGAGGCCAAACAAACAGCCTTCAGGCCGTTCAACCCGATGGTAGGATTGTTTTCCTTTGTGCTAGTTGGAAAAACACCACCACAGCCAATATAGTCAGCACCATCAATCCAGGCCTGTTCTGCTTGAGCTGGGGTCTTACAAGAGACACCAATGATCTTTTGTGATCCTAATAACTTGCGAACAACTCGGGCTGGCATATCAGACTGTCCCACATGCACACCATCAGCATCACAAGCAAGGGCAACATCGACCCGATCATTGATCAGCAGTGGCACACCATGGGACCGGCAAATTTCCATGCACGCAATGGCTGCTTCCACAAAATTTCGTGTTTCAGAATCTTTTTCTCTGAAAGAAAAGCAAATTTCGGTTATCTTAATATCAGTTTCCATTCCAAAAAGATACCTAGGATGGTAAATCTCAGCATTGCCCACTAAAATAATTGCAATTCAGACAGCAAAAGTAAAACTAAAACTCCCAGGAAACAAGGAACTAAACAATAGGACATGCACATGAGTGTTTGGAAACAAGAAATTGCAGAGATCACCTCCTGAAAGCGATCATATTCTGATAATTTGAGATTGAATGGAATTTAACAAACCTCAGCTGAACAATTGTGGCACCTCCCTCGATGGAAGCTTTAACAGCATCTGTAATTGAACGACCCCATTTCTTGTTCATTCCAGAGTCAGTGACCGCATACAAAAACAGATCGTTTGCATCAAATCGCAGTTTCTGGCCTGCATTGTAATTCTGACTCTTAAGCCTGAATAGGTGATCAAAAGGCCCTTGAGGCCCATTCCCAATGACAATATCCTTGCTATAGTCAAGAGCGCTCTCCACAAAGGCCTTGGCTGCCTGCATAATCAACAGAGAGAAACACAGGTAATGGCTCGTATACATAGTTCAGAAGAGTAATCAGAATCAGAGTTTTAGGTGGATCTTTTTCAACGTGGATATAGGAGACAGCATTACATGCAAAAGTAAACTTACAATCAATATTCCATTTAATAGAATTTGGCCTTGCAGAGTCAAGACTGGATTGGGAAGCATGCCCCTTCCAAGTCTGCTTCAGTTTCCTCTCCTTGTTTCTAAACCTTCTGCCTAAATCTACGAGTCCCACCTCTTCCGGACCATTTCTAAACCTACGGTGAAGGTCGGCAGATATTTCAATCAGAACTTCATGATATTTCCTATATGGTCAAGTGATTCAGCTAAGACACCATCTCCTGCCCCTGGAGACATAAACCACAGAAATACTGCACCTATGGTTACTCCTTCCTTTATTTATTTTTTCTTTGATGTAAACATGAGAGACCCATCACCATTTAGAGTATGACAAACAAGCACTTGCCTTGGCAATTGTCACCCTTCTTTTGGAAGATGAATACAACTTGAATGTTGATCATTCTAAGGTGCCTCAAACATACTTTTGCAGCATCACTAGGTAAGAGGTCCAGATGGAGCCCCTGTAAGAATTATAGCCACAATGCCTGCGAGACTGGTTTCACTGTGATCATTTTTATACTTTCATCTTAGTCTCCTGAAGATAAGCTACTAAAACTCTACTTAGAAAGAACATTGACAATTTTTTTGATCTTTCATAACTTCAAGCAATCTAAAACACAAAAATATCAGCTCTGGAAAATCATACCTAGCCTGGTTTCACTTTGATCATCTTTATGTTTCATCTTATTCACCTGAGATAAGCTATTGAAGAAGTGCTTAAAAAGAAATTTCATTGATAGCTTTTTTATCTTTTGTAACTCCAATCAATCTAGAAAACAAAAATGTCAGCTTTGGAAAATCACCTGAACAGCTTGCAGCATTGGAGAACCTTTTGCTAGTTCTGCTGCTATACATGAAGCCAAAGTGCAGCCAGTTCCATGAGTATTTCGAGTCTTTATGCGTGACCCATACAGCTCATAGCATTTTTCTCCTAAAGGAAACAATCAGAAAACAAAATGAGATTTGAGAAAACAAAATCCAATCATGAGTGACAAACTGCTAAGAGAAAAGGAGGCAGACAGCAAACTCGGAATGATCTGAACAGGCTACAATAGGATGAAAACCCATACCATCAAAGAAGACATCGATGGAATCTGATGAATCTGGGAGATCCCCACCCTTCACAAGTACATTTCTGCAAATGACAGACTAATCACTAAACTTTCCAAATTAAAATAGGAAATTATCCATGTGCTTAATCCATGACCCAAGACATACATTAAGTGAGGATGCAGACCCAAGATGTTAAAAATTTCTTTGCCATTGGCATTGCTATATGTATTGAGAAATTAAAAATAAAAAATCAAAAGAAAATAATCATGATCAGGTCTTTCACATCCTACCACAAAGGAGTCTCTAAGCTTTCCTACCATAGAATTACTGGAGTTTCCATCAATATTGACATGGAAGAACCTAAAATTTCAAGCTACACCACATTAAGTTGAAACCCCTTTTTTTAAAGCTTCAAAGGTCAAAATATCATTCAAGAGATGACAAACCAAACAACAGAAGAAAACAACAAGAAAGCACAGCTGTACCATCAATTTGACAAAAAATATGAGAAAAGCTTGTGCTATTAGAGAGAAAATGAATAAATCAACAAATCGTTCCACTTAGGTAACAGGTAAATCTGTAGGATTGGTAGTTACATGAACCAGTAGAGGGGTACAAACAAGTAGAGAAAGCAAGGGTAAGAACTAGGACAAAGAGGTTTACTTGATCCATCTAAGTTATTCGTTCAGCTTTGATCATGACCACACAACAATCTGAACTTGATGATATCCAATAACAACGATTAGAGAACTTTTAGACATATTTGACCTAAGATGCCAATGTATTATGACTTCTTTATTCAGCCAAGATGGTGATTGTCAAGCCAATAGGCTGACATATTGAGCCCAAGCTTGCCATCAGCAAAAAGAAGGCAGGTTGACGACTCTAAGAAAGGTTTGCTCAAGACTAAATGGAAAACCTCCCCAAAATACAATAGCAAAATTGTTTATAAGAAAAATAGTTCAAACCTCCTTAGAAGTAACAAGAGGAACCTAGCTTTGTAGAACAGTTTTAACTCTACCATCAACTGAAGCTAAATGAACCCCAAAATATGCAAACCTCTACAGGCATACTTTAAAAAATAATGTGGCAGACACCATTAGTGAGTGCATGGGATCACACAAGGATACAGTCACGAGAAGGGATAGAAAGAGGAGAATGAAAAGTTAATTTATTCTTCCAAAAATTGAATAAACAAAGTCAGAAATCAAGGGATATTAAATAGCATTTTCAGCTTAAAATTGGCATTAAATTCAAGGAATCTGCAGATCATACCTAGGACCTAAATCATGTATGGATTTTGCTGCAGAACGCATGTCAGCCACAGTTCTCAGTGATGCACCCCCAAGTAAAGCTGATGCTTCTTTCAGATTTGGGGTAACAATATCTGCCATCACAAAAAGCTCATTCCTGTATTACAAAGTCCACAGAGAAAAACTTGTTAATTCTTTACCAAATAAGTGCACCAGACAGGAATCAATAGGTTATCTAAAAATTGTTTCTGATATATGCAGAGGCACAGTCAACATCTAACTAAGGAAGTAGCATATATTTCGTACCGATAGCCAACAAGGGTAGATGGTGCAGCAAGCATATCCCCACTTGTAGATACCAAAACTGGATCCACCACTAAAGCTGCCCTTTGGAGGTCATAGATATATCAACTAAAGAACCACATGAAAAAACAAAGAGTTTAGGATGTTTCTGCATACCTCGAACAGGGAACTCCTTAAGACTATCACATAAAACTTTAACTGCACCAACAGAAGGAAGCATCCCTGTCTTCACCTGGGCATTTAAAGCAGAAATTGTGTTTAAACACAAGACAAATTCTTTGTGTTGACAATGTAGGATGAAGATAAATATAAATGCATTTATGGATGCATCTATATTTTGTCTTCACCTGGGCATTTATAGGTGCAGTAGACAAGGTAGGATGAAGATAAATATAGCCTGACCCAGACAACAGGATATAAAAGAGCAAGCATATAAAAGAGCAAGCATACAAAAGAAAAGGAAAATTTAGACATAGAGATCAAAAAGCTCATGAGCTACCTAGCTTTCCAGAGATAATATGGAAGTGATCAAACAGTAAGCAAAGTTATATCCATATACAGTTCACAAAAAGCTCTCAAGTTGACCATATTAGAGATAATGGTGATGCCATCTTCAATAACTTTGGTGCATTAAGGACTCTATTGTTGACAATGTCACAAATGTGATCATCTCTGCCAAGCCAAAGTTGTATGAATAAAAACGGAACAAGGCAACAGTTTTAGAACACGCCTCATCAACTCTCACCCTTTTTGAGCACCTTTTGTTGCCCAAAAATTCCATCAGGGCCAAAGTTTCCAATATAACATTGTACAACTAGCTGACACATCATACTTTAGTCATTCTTTGAAGTTTTATTTATTAGCATTTACCATATAAATGGATTAACACTATGATAAGCAGATCCTTGCTAGATGTTCCTGCTCCCTGGCTTTTTAGAGATTGTCACTTTGCACCCATATCCTCACCTTAATGATACCCAAGTAATCATACTAAGATCTCAAGTAGTTAGAGACCTGAAGTTTCCCGCCAACATTCAAATTTTCAAAAAATTTGACCGACCTGTGTTCGTCTTGCATAAAATTCTTAAATAAGAAAGGTTGCATACTTACAGCCCCATCCAATGACATTTAAAACCTTGGCTCAAACCACATTCACAAGTTTAAAGTAAGAGATCCAGATTTGGAAATCCCTTGAGCTATGTCACACAAGGTCCTGTAACAACATTCAGACCCAAAATATCATATTTTTGAAGTTGGTTTGGTTAATCATTCTTGAATATTGACCATATATTCTTTTTAAGGCTACATACTCCAGCATTATAGACTAAGGAGTAGATGCCTGTGCTGGTAGGTGTGCCATCCGCTGATGAGCATGGAACATGCCATATTGTGCCAGAAAAGAAAAGCACTCAATACCCTTTTCTTAATTATAACATTTAAGAATAAATTAATAGGTGCCTTCTAGACCTGTGTTTGCTGCCAATACTAGCCTGGCACAGAGCAGCACTTTGTACTTTGTTATAGGCCACAGATCACATCTCAAGCTTGAATAATAAAACTTAATGTCAAATGTCCTCTTAACAGTCTCAAAGAAAAATGTAGTCAAACTATGAGATTTCATCAACCTGTCAACATGATGTCACATACTCAGTCCCATTTGGAGAAGCAAATCAGACACCAAAAAGATAAAAAAGGTGGTTCACATATAATTACATTTCACACTACAAGAATGCAGCTAGAAAGGAGCATCATAACAACTAACAGACAAATAAAGCCTTTCCTTCCTCCAAAGAAGGCAAAAAGAAACCCTTCAATCTCATAATTACAGGTATTAGCTTGTGCAATTCTCAACATGAAAAATATTGAGAAACGTCATAAATACCATGGGATGTCACTATAATCCCAAGTCTATAATTACAAAATCAAAGAAGAATCCACAAGCCAAAGTGTCTTCAACAAAAACAATAATATCACTAACAAAGCATGCAATCTTCATGATCTATTAGACCTATGGTTCATATAAGAACCGCAGTCGGGCAGATAAAAATACAATTTATATATTTCAGTGGTAACATATCCCAAGGACAAGTGAATTCAAACCCAAATATATTATTTTAAACAAGCCTGAGATCTAGCGCACAAAATAGAGCAGTTATGACTAGGGAAAAAAATTCAAATTTTCAAGCTTTAATATTTATAGCCTACCACATCGACTTCCATGTCGGAAAGCACCGACTGCAACTGCTCCGCCACGAACTCCTCTGGAACCGGATGAACTCCCTAACGTATCAGGGAATATAAACTCTTTTTCAGAATTTATAATCTAATGGAGAATTGAAGTAAGCAAAGAGAATGAGGACTATGACCTGAACGCCGATGGTGTTCTGCGCCGTGACGGCAGTGATAACCGACGAGCAATAAACCCCAAGCGCCCCACACGCCTTGATGTCGGCCTGGATTCCGGCACCAGCGCCGGAGTCTGAGCCAGCGACTGTGAGAACGTGCGGCATCTTCCGCCGGTCCTGCCCTTCGATCTCGGCGTCCATGGCTTCTGACATCGCTGTGATCGTCGATCCCTGTGCGCCCGCTCCGGCAACAAAGGCCCTTTTCCGGACGACGTGAACTCGGACCGTCAGCGAAAAATTCTAACAAGAGAAAAAGATAGATAAGCTTAGATTTTGAAGATTTATTTTGAAAAAAAAGAAAGACAGAGAGAGAAAAAGAACCGGCAATGACGATAATGTGAGAAAGGTGGCAGCCATCGTGGGGGTCTGTGTCCGATGAGAAGCTGTTTTTATAACTGATGTAAAAGTACATCAATTTTATAAAATTAAGATGAAAACGAAAAATTTTACAAAACTGATGTTAAAGTGAAATAAAATTCTGACAATGCCACATGGTGTAGATTGTCAGAACACATCATAAAATATAATATATAAGAATACGCAAATCCAAAACATATAAGTAACCACCTAGGAACATACAACTCATATTTTTATCTTCTTGGATATTCTCTTAATCTCCATTTTACGCTTACATATCGAAATCTGCAAAACTATTGTCGAATAAAGAAGGACTTTCCCTATTTGCTTTGCTATTCTATTGTAATGTAAATTTGCATCACAAATTTTTGTGAACGGATCCCGGAAAGCTTCTCCCCAACATCGCCATGACTCGAAGGCATCCATAAATTATTGACAACAAGAATTCAGCAATTTGGAGCTCCAAATTCTTACGTGCTACCGTCTCTATCAGTAGAATTCCTCGGTTTGTTTGGGGCAAACCGCATAACCTCGGATTGCTAGGGGTTATGCCCTAAAACTCGAAACAAATGGCAACAGAGCTACAGAGGGAGAGAGAGCGGGAGATATTTGACGTGGAGAAGGAACAATGAGCTACATAGAGAGAGAGAGAGAGAGAGAGAGAGGGCACCTACCTCGTGGTCGCCGGCGGGGGCGGATGGCCGACCGTTGGTCGGTGGAGGGAACTACGTTGGCCGCCTGTGCTAGAGAGAGAGACCAAACGAACAATCGAATGCGTCCCCAAATACGCAGGCTGCGGCTTCAACGTCCGGTGAGAGACGGAATCTTATTGCGTGGTGGACGGGGGGCGTGGCCTCTTCGGATCGGATAGAATTTGGTTTATTTATTACCAAAAAGAAACCAATTCAAGTCGTAATCGGGTTACCAGATTAATAAGAAACCCTCGTCGGATCCGGCTGATGGGATGGATGGCAGCATCACGTTTACTCTGGGCAAGTTGTATGGTGATTATAAAATTTCTTTTATATTCCAAAAAAGACATAAACAACACCCATCAACAAAGAATAAACTTGGAGAACAATGCTACCGATATGGTGCCAGAGCACAGAATGAACACCAAATTGGATTATTTTATCGACGAATAATAAGATATGTCGAGTAACAGAATTTTGAACTCTATTTTTGAAGGTTGTGCTGGATGTTGTTGTGCTTTCACATTGGTTTTGGCTGGACTTCTAGACTCTCTGTTCCCTCCATGAAGAGGAGATCAGCGAACCGAAACTCTGATCAATGCGAAACTGTTCTACTTTTATGTTGAGCACCACTGGCATGGTGGGAAAAGATAAGAAGTCCTTCAAAAATAATAGCACCATTGGCGTTGTAATGAAATCTTTACAGAAAATATGAGTTCAAAATTGGGAAGACCCGCGAGTTTTACCAAACAAAAGCTGCTACATCTACTCATGTCATTTCATAATTCGCCCTCTAAATGTTCACATAAGTAGTAAAAGAGCACTCATGGAAATGCTGATCACCAACAATTCCTAAGTGTCATTCCAGGTATTATTTGTAATGCTCTTCAAAAAAAATGAATGCATGCAAGATTTGAGCCCTCTTCCATGCAGAAAGAACCCATGTTTCCAGGAGCTCAAACTGACAACCTGTCCTTGGAGGATGCGTCCATCAAGACCGACCTCAGCCTTTGAGCTTCCGTAACAATGCACTCACGATCAAATAGAGCAGACACTACCGCAACGCCTTTCAGATTCGGGACACCAATTTCCATCACTGATCGAGCATTTCCAGCACCAATCCCACCAATCGCAACCACCGGCAGGTTGGAGGCCAAACAAACGGCCTTCAGGCCGTTCAACCCGATGGTAGGATTGTTTCCTTTGTGCTAGTTGGAAAAACACCACCACAGCCAATATAGTCAGCACCATCAATCCAGGCCTGTTCTGCTTGAGCTGGGGTCTTACAAGAGACACCAATGATCTTTTGTGATCCTAATAACTTGCGAACAACTCGGGCTGGCATGTCAGACTGTCCCACATGCACACCATCAGCATCACAAGCAAGGGCAACATCGACCCGATCATTGATCAGCAGTGGCACACCATGGGACCGGCAAATTTTCATGCACGCAATGGCTGCTTCCACAAAATTTCATGTTTCAGAATCTTTTTCTCTGAAAGAAAAGCAAATTTCTGTTATCTTAATATCAGTTTCCATTGCAAAAAGATACCTAGGATGGTAAATCTCAGCATTGCCCACTAAAATAATTGCAATTCAGACAGCAAAAGTAAAACTAAAACTCCCAGGAAACAAGGAACTAAACAATAGGACATGCACATGAGTGTTTGGAAACAAGAAATTGCAGAGATCACCTCCTGAAAGCGATCATATTCTGATAATTTGAGATTGAATGGAATTTAACAAACCTCAGCTGAACAATTGTGGCACCTCCCTCGATGGAAGCTTTAACAGCATCTGTAATTGAACGACCCCATTTCTTGTTCATTCCAGAGTCAGTGACCGCATACAAAAACAGATCGTTTGCATCAAATCGCAGTTTCTGGCCTGCATTGTAATTCTGACTCTTAAGCCTGAATAGGTGATCAAAAGGCCCTTGAGGCCCATTCCCAATGACAATATCCTTGCTATAGTCAAGAGCGCTCTCCACAAAGGCCTTGGCTGCCTGCATAATCAACAGAGAGAAACACAGGTAATGGCTCGTATACATAGTTCAGAAGAGTAATCAGAATCAGAGTTTTAGGTGGATCTTTTTCAACGTGGATATAGGAGACAGCATTACATGCAAAAGTAAACTTACAATCAATATTCCATTTAATAGAATTTGGCCTTGCAGAGTCAAGACTGGATTGGGAAGCATGCCCCTTCCAAGTCTGCTTCAGTTTCCTCTCCTTGTTTCTAAACCTTCTGCCTAAATCTACGAGTCCCACCTCTTCCGGACCATTTCTAAACCTACGGTGAAGGTCGGCAGATATTTCAATCAAAACTTCATGATATTTCCTATATGGTCAAGTGATTCAGCTAAGACACCATCTCCTGCCCCTGGAGACATAAACCACAGAAATACTGCACCTATGGTTACTCCTTCCTTTATTTATTTTTTCTTTGATGTAAACATGAGAGACCCATCACCATTTAGAGAATGACAAACAAGCACTTGCCTTGGCAATTGTCACCCTTCTTTTGGAGGATGAATACACCTTGAATGTTGATCATTCTAAGGTGCCTCAAACATACTTTTGCAGCATCACTAGGTAAGAGGTCCAGATGGAGCCCCTGTAAGAATTATAGCCACAATGCCTGCGAGACTGGTTTCACTGTGATCATTTTTATACTTTCATCTTAGTCTCCTGAAGATAAGCTACTAAAACTCTACTTAGAAAGAACATTGACAATTTTTTTGATCTTTCATAACTTCAAGCAATCTAAAACACAAAAATATCAGCTCTGGAAAATCATACCTAGCCTGGTTTCACTCTGATCATCTTTATGTTTCATCTTATTCACCTGAGATAAGCTATTGAAGAAGTGCTTCAAAAGAAATTTCATTGATAGTTTTTTTATCTTTTGTAACTCCAATCAATCTAGAAAACAAAAATGTCAGCTTTGGAAAATCACCTGAACAGCTTGCAGCATTGGAGAACCTTTTGCTAGTTCTGCTGCTATACATGAAGCCAAAGTGCAGCCAGTTCCATGAGTATTTCGAGTCTTTATGCGTGACCCATACAGCTCATAGCATTTTTCTCCTAGAGGAAACAATCAGAAAACAAAATGAGATTTGAGAAAAAATCCAATCATGAGTGACAAACTGCTAAGAGAAAAGGAGGCAGACAGCAAACTCGGAATGATCTGAACAGGCTACAATAGGATGAAAACCCATACCATCAAAGAAGACATCGATGGAATCTGATGAATCTGGGAGATCCCCACCCTTCACAAGTACATTTCTGCAAATGACAGACTAATCACTAAACTTTCCAAATTAAAATAGGAAATTATCCATGTGCTTAATCCATGACCCAAGACATACATTAAGTGAGGATGCAGACCCAAGATGTTAAAAACTTCTTTGCCATTGGCATTGCTATATGTATTGAGAAATTAAAAATAAAAAATCAAAAGAAAATAATCATGATCAGGTCTTTCACATCCTACCACAAAGGAGTCTCTAAGCTTTCCTACCATAGAATTACTGGAGTTTCCATCAATATTGACATGGAAGAACCTAAAATTTCAAGCTACACCACATTAAGTTGAAACCCCTTTTTTTAAAGCTTCAAAGGTCAAAATATCATTCAAGAGATGACAAACCAAACAACAGAAGAAAACAACAAGAAAGCACAGCTGTACCATCAATTTGACAAAAAATATGAGAAAAGCTTGTGCTATTAGAGAGAAAATGAATAAATCAACAAATCGTTCCACTTAGGTAACAGGTAAATCTGTAGGATTGGTAGTTACATGAACCAGTAGAGGGGTACAAACAAGTAGAGAAAGCAAGGGTAAGAACTAGGACAAAGAGGTTTACTTGATCCATCTAAGTTATTCGTTCAGCTTTGATCATGACCACACAACAATCTGAACTTGATGATATCCAATAACAAAGATTAGAGAACTTTTAGACATATTTGACCTAAGATGCCAATGTATTATGACTTCTTTATTCAGCCAAGATGGTGATTGTCAAGCCAATAGGCTGACATATTGAGCCCAAGCTTGCCATCAGCAAAAAGAAGGCAGGTTGACGACTCTAAGAAAGGTTTGCTCAAGACTAAATGGAAAACCTCCCCAAAATACAATAGCAAAATTGTTTATAAGAAAAATAGTTCAAACCTCCTTAGAAGTAACAAGAGGAACCTAGCTTTGTAGAACAGTTTTAACTCTACCATCAACTGAAGCTAAATGAACCCCAAAATATGCAAACCTCTACAGGCATACTTTAAAAAATAATGTGGCAGACACCATTAGTGAGTGCATGGGATCACACAAGGATACAGTCACGAGAAGGGATAGAAAGAGGAGAATGAAAAGTTAATTTATTCTTCCAAAAATTGAATAAACAAAGTCAGAAATCAAGGGATATTATATAGAATTTTCAGCTTAAAATTGGCATTAAATTCATAGGAATCTGCGGATCATACCTAGGACCTAAATCATGTATGGATTTTGCTGCAGAACGCATGTCAGCCACAGTTCTCAGTGATGCACCGCCAAGTAAAGCTGATGCTTCTTTCAGATTTGGGGTAACAATATCTGCCATCACAAAAAGCTCATTCCTGTATTACAAAGTCCACAGAGAAAAACTTGTTAATTCTTTACCAAATAAGTGCACCAGACAGGAATCAATAGTTTATCTAAAAATTGTTTCTGATAAATGCAGAGGCACAGTCAACATCTAACTAAGGAAGTAACATATATTTCATACCGATAGCCAACAAGGGTAGATGGTGCAGCAAGCATATCCCCACTTGTAGATACCATAACTGGATCCACCACTAAAGCTGCCCTTTGGAGGTCATAGATATATCAACTAAAGAACCACATGAAAAAACAAAGAGTTTAGGATGTTTCTGCATACCTCGAACAGGGAACTCTTTAAGACTACCACATAAAACTTTAACTGCACCAACAGAAGGGAGCATCCCTGTCTTCACCTGGGCATTTAAAGCAGAAATTGTGTTTAAACACAAGACAAACTCTTTGTGTTGACAATGTAGGATGAAGATAAATATAAATGCATTTATGGATGCATCTATATTTTGTCTTCACCTGGGCATTTATAGGTGCAGTAGACAAGGTAGGATGAAGATAAATATAGCCTGACCCAGACAACAGGATATAAAAGAGCAAGCATATAAAAGAGCAAGCATACAAAAGAAAAGGAAAATTTAGATATAGAGATCAAAAAGCTCATGAGCTACCTAGCTTTCCAGAGATAATGTGGAAGTGATCAAACAGTAAGCAAAGTTATATCCATATACAGTTCACAAAAAGCTCTCAAGTTGACCATATTAGAGATAATGGTGATGCCATCTTCAATAACTTTGGTGCATTAAGGACTCTATTGTTGACAATGTCACAAATGTGATCATCTCTGCCAAGCCAAAGTTGTATGAATAAAAATGGAACAAGGCAACGGTATTAGAACACGCCTCATCAACTCTCACCCTTTTTGAGCACCTTTTGTTGCCCAAAAATTCCATCAGGGCCAAAGTTTCCAATATAACATTGTACAACTAGCTGACACATCATACTTTAGTCATTCTTTGAAGTTTTATTTACTAGCATTTACCATATAAATGGATTAACACTATGATAAGCAGATCTTTGCTAGATGTTCCTGCTCCCTGGCTTTTTAGAGATTGTCACTTTGCACCCATATCCTCACCTTAACGATACC
Organism: Metroxylon sagu; assembly: GCA_017589505.3. Lineage (NCBI taxonomy): Eukaryota > Viridiplantae > Streptophyta > Magnoliopsida > Arecales > Arecaceae > Metroxylon > Metroxylon sagu. Next base: position 717,921 of record JACVBY030000494.1, on the reverse strand, counting down.
CAAGTAATCATATTAAGATCTCAAGTAGTTAGAGACCTGAAGTTTCCCCGTCAACATTCAAATTTTCAAAAAATTTGACTGACCTGCGTTCGTCTTGCATAAAATTCTTAAATAAGAAAGGTTGCATACTTACAGCCCCATGCCATGACATTTAAAACCTTGGCTCAAACCACATTCACAAGTTTAAAGTAAGAGATGCAGATTTGGAAATCCCTCGAGCTATGTCGCACAAGGTCCTGTAACAACGTTCAGACCCAAAATATCATATTTTTGAAGTTGGTTTGGTTAATCATTCTTGAATATTGACCATATATTCTTTTTAAGGCTACATACTCCAGCATTATAGACTAAGAAGTAGATGCCTGTGCTGGTAGGTGCGCCATCCGCTGATGAGCATGGAACATGCCATATTGTGCCAGAAAAGAAAAGGACTCAATACCCTTTTCTTAATTATAACATTTAAGAATAAATTAATAGGTGCCTTCTAGACCTGTGTTTGCTGCCCATACTAGTCTGGCACAGAGCAGCACTTGGTACCTTGTTATAGGCCACAGATCACATCTCAAGCTTGAACAATAAAACTTAATGTCAGATGTCCTCTTAACAGTCTCAAACAAAAATGTAGTCAAACTATGAGATTTCATCAACCTGTCAACATGATGTCACATACTCAGTCCCATTTGGAGAAGCAAATCAAACACCAAAGAGAAGAAAAAAAGGTGGCTGACATATAATTACATTTCACACTACAAGAATGGAGCCAGAAAGGAGCATCATAACAACTAACAGACAAATAAACCCTTTCTTTCCTCCAAAGAAGGCAAAAAGAAACCCTTCAAGTTCATAATTACAGATATTAGCTTGTGCAATTCTCAATATGAAAAATATTGAGAAACATCATAAATACCATGGAATGTCACTATAAGCCCAAGTCTATAATTACAAAATCAAAGAAGAATACACAAGCCAAAGTGTCTTCAACAAAAACAATAACATCACTGAAAAGCATGCAATCCTCATAATCTATGAAACCTATAGTTCATATAAGAACCGCAGTCGGGCAGACAAAAATACAATCTATATATTCCAGTGGTAACAAATCCCAAGGACAAGCAAATTCAAACCCAAATATATTATTTTAAACAAGCCTGAGATCTAGCGCACAAAATAGAGTAGTCATAAGTAGGGAAAAAAATTCAAATTTTCAAGCTTGAATATTTATAGCCTGCCACATCGACTTCTATGTCAGAAAGCACCGACCGCAACTGCTCCGCTACGAACTCCTCCGGAACCGGATGAACTCCCTAACGTATCAGGGAATATAAACTCTTTTTTAGAAATTATAATCTAATGGAGAATTGAAGTAAGCAAAGAGAATGAGGACTATGACCTGAACGCCGACGGTGTTCTGCGCCGTGACGACAGTGATAACCGATGAGCAGTAAACCCCAAGCGCCCCGCACGCCTTGATGTCGGCCTGGATTTCGGCACCGGCGCCGGAGTCCGAACCGGCGACCATGAGAACGTGCGGCATCTTCCGCCGGCCCTGCCCTCCGATCTCGGCATCCATGGCTTCTGACATCGCCGCAATCGTCGGTCCCCGCGCGCCCGCTCCGGTGACGAAGGCCCTTTTCCGGACGGCGTGAACTCGTGCCGTCAGCGAAAAATTCTAGCAAAAAAAAAAGATGGATAAGCTTAGATTTTGGAGATTTATTTTGAAAAGAGAGAGAGAGAAAGAGAACCGGCAATGACGGCAACGTGAGGAAGGCGGCGGCCATCACGGGGGCCGTGTTTGGATATCGGCCAATGAGTCAGACGGGACGGTCCGTCCCAATTCCGTCGAAACGGGTCGGATCTTATTAAGGACTTTTTCTGAAAGATCCGGATCCAGTTTGGAGCATTCAGCCGCTCGGTGCGATCGATCAGCAGATGAGAAGCACAATTTTTTTTGGTTGCATATTAGAAGAGATGATCAGTAGAGGTTAGATATTCAAAAATGAAGCAAAGAAATCAACAATCCTACAGATAAGACAGAAATAAATAATGATCATAAAATGCAACAAGAAAAAATACTGATATTTAAAACTTACATCTTGGAGATTCACTTGCCCATAGGCACACGCAATGACTCCAAGGTATCCATCGACAACAAGAATTCAGCTCCAAATTCTTATACTTGAAGCTCAGGTTGCTTGGGACAAACCGCATAACCTCGGATTGCTGGGGAATATGTCCTAAAACTCTACAAATGGCAACAGAGCTACAGAACAATGAGAGAGAGAAGGCACTACCTGGTGTCATAGGGGCAATGGATGGCCGGCAGCCAGCCGGTGGAGGAGAATACAGTGGCCGTGGCATGGGGGAGCGGCAAATTGCATGAAAGCATGGCATTTACACGCGTTACCATCTTTTTTTTTTTGTTTTCCGGGCAAGATGTGTGCTGATTGGAAATCTTCATTTCTTCCTCCAAAAAAAAAAAGGCATAAAAAGGAGTTTGTGGCAACCGCAGCTATCAATAAAGAATAAACCCGTAGAACAATGCTTCTGATATGATGACAAGGACCCCGAAATGAACACCAAATTGGATTTTTTTTTTTTTTTTTAAATGAAGCTCCAAGGTCAAAAATGATCGTTTCGCCTCAATAAAACACCCTCCATTATGGCACCAAAAATTCTAATCGGCGCTTATATCGTATCCACCAAGCAGAATTAGAACTTTAAACGTAGGTATTTCATGTAATAAGATGTGTGGAGTAACAGAATTTTCAACTCAAATTTTTTAAATTGTGCTGAATATGATTCTGCGTTCACCTTGGTTTTGCCTGGACTTCTAGACTCTCCATCCCCTCCATGAAGAGGAGATCAGCGAACCACTAGATCGATGCTGTTCTTTGTGAAAGTTTCCACCTCCCATCTTAGCTTTATAACACAACCTGTTGGTCTCGCAGCAGGATAATCTCCTTTACTTTTATGTTTAGCACTACTAGCATGGTGAGAAAAGAGAGAAGTCCTCCAAAAACATAGCATAGTTAATCCCCTCTCTACTAGATACAGTAGCTTGGTATTGTTCTGTGTAGAAATCCTGTGAGTTCTATAAAACAAAATCTATCTTACACCCATCATGTCATTTCATAATTCGCCCTTGAAATGTCCACATAAATAGCAAAAGAGCACTCATGGAAATGCTGATTACCAGCAATTCTTAAATATCAAGGCATGTCTGACCGTTCCACATGCACACCATCAGCATCACAAGCAAAGGCAACATCGACCCAATAATTGATCAGCAGTGGCACACCATGGGACCGGCAAATTTCCATGCACGCCATAGCTACTTCCACAAAATTTTGTGTTTCAAAATCTTTTTCTCTGAGGGCTCATTTGGTTCACAGAAAGTGACTTACATATAGGAATAGGATACCTGAAAATTAGATTCTCAGGCATAGAATATCTGAACTATCACGTTTGGTTGATCATGGAAAACAAGCATTTTCCTAAGAAAGAATGAAGCTGTCACATTTAGTTGAATATTTTCTTTCTCAGGAAAGTAGTGCAGAATACCAATTATATCCTTTAGTTCTTAAAATTTTTTTTTTTACCATCTAATTTTTTTAACTTCTATATGGGTTATAAAAAATGGTCAAGAAATCAAGATATCAAAATTCTAAATCAAGATAAAAAGTTTTAGATCAAGTTGACACCCCCTATATCTGAAGCGAAGCGTTTTTTTCTCGCTCGCTGATTTGGAAAAAAAATGTATACGATGAAAAAGAAGGGTATGTTGAGAAGAAAAAGAAAATACGCTGCGGTGAAAAAGTAAATCCCACGGTACCAATGGGATTTTATTTCCCATAAAATGCAGGAATTCAAATCACGTGGGAATAGAGTATTCCCACGGACGGGCCCTAAAAGAGTGAACCAAATATTCTAATTCGTAGGAAATAAAATTCCGCGATCTTTTTTACCGTGAACCAAACAAGCCCTGAAAGAAAAACAAATTTCTGTTATCTTAATATCAGTTTCCATTACAAAAAGATACCTAGGATGGTAAATCTCAGCATTGCCCGCTAAAATAATTGCAATTCAGACAGCAAAAGTAAAACTAAAACTCCCAGGAAACAAAGAACTAAACATTAGGACATGCACATGAGTGTTTTGAAACAAGAAATTGCAGAGACCACCTCCTGAAAGCAATCATATTCTGATAATTTGAGATTGAATGGAATTTAACAAACCTCAACTGAACAATTGTGGCACCTCCCTCAATGGAAGCTTTAATAGCATCTGTAACCGAATGGCCCCATTTCTTGTTCTTTCCAGAGTCAGTGACTGCATACAAAAACAGATCATTTGCATCAAATTGTGGTTTCTGACCTGCATTGTAATTCCAACTCTTAAGCCTGAATAGGTGATCAAAAGGCCCTTGAGGTCCATTCCCAATGACAATATTCTTACTATAGTCAATAGCACTCTCCACAAAGGCCTTGGCTGCCTGCATAATCAACAGAGAGAAACACAGGTAATGGCCTGTGTGCATAGTTCAGAAAAGTAATCAGAATCAGTGTTTTAGGTAGATCTTTTTAAACGTGGAGATAGGAGACAGCATTACATGCAAAAGTAAAGTTACAATCAATATTCCATTTAATAGAATTTGACTTCGCAGAGCCAAGACTGGATTGGGAAGCATGCCCCTTCCAAGTCTGCTTCAGTTTCCTCTCCTTGTTTCTAAACCTTCTGCCTAAATCTGCAACTCCCACCTCTTCCAGACCATTTCTAAACCTACAGTGCAGGTCAGCAGAGCATTTCTAAACCTCTCCTTTCTTTCTTTATTTTTTTCTTTGATGTAAAGATGGGAGAGCCATCACCATTTAGAGAATGAAAAAGAAGTAATAATCTTTGCAATTGTCACCCTTCTTTTGGAAGACTTAGGCCCTGTTTGGGGTAGCTGTTCGCCCCAGTTGTTGGGAAACAGCTACCTCAAATTATTGATGGCGAACAGCTGCCATTGGCTCTTTCCAGCAGCTGTCCCAATCAGGGCCTTATAGCCATAATGCCTGAGAGACTGGTAGATGTGTTGGTTGATACTATGGCTGCGAACATATCAAGTGTCACCAACAAATATCATTGACATGAATACAGAAAAAGTGGTGGAAAGATTGAAATGCTCTTTCATAGTCCAGACCTTGCATAGGATCTGAAAACATATAGAGTGCATTAAGAATTAACAATCATATAAGAGAAGATAATAAAATTTGAGGAATCAGTGTACCAATAATAATAACAGATCCCCTGACAGGAATGCTTGAACCATTAGTTCTCCTGACTAAGCACGGCCACATTTCTGAAGTCCACGTAAGCAATACAACCGTCACACATAGCAAAAATATTTCCAGGATGTGGATCTCCATGAAATAACCCAAATACTAGCAGCTGCCGTAGAGCAGCAATCACCCCAATTGTCAAAAACCCATTTACATCAATGCCTGCTTCTTTGATGGCCGGTGTTACATGAATACTAAGGGAGTAAATTTCATCGTGTATGCTCCAAAATATAATAAACATAGCAAGAATGCACCACCACAAATTTCATTATAGACTCATGTTATTTTTGACTTCTCTAATTATGTAAGCTAAAACAATAGTCATGACTTAAAGGTTGAGTTCGAACAAGATGATGCAGAAAAGTTAGAAGGATGCAGCAATCTGTCATGGTATCCTAACCTGTAGGTCAGTGCACCAGATACCATCAATCCACTCCATGACCAAAACAGGGGGCCCAGAAAAGTACTTATAAACTCGTGGAATCTTGATAGTTGGATCATTTTTAAAATTCTCCGAGAAGTCCTCAATATTCTGACCTTCCTGCAAATATTTTTTGGGGAATAAAAAAGAAAGATGGCAATAAGTCATGCTTTGATCTGAAGAAAATTATCAATATGATGGCTTTAACAAAAAACCATGGAACTCCATTGTTATGTGCATACAAAATAGTCCTAGGCAGATAACCATTTCTTCCTGAAATGATGACAAGATACTATTGAATAAATAATGGTTGATATGGAAGCAGCTGCTCATGTAAAGCATAAACAAATGCATTTAATGCAAACATAATTTTTATTTTTCTCCTTATAATGAAAAAGTTCTATTTCTGGTTAGCCTTCATTCTTTGTGATAGCAAGAACTAAACACTAAAAATAAATAACCACAGCAGACTAAGGATTGAACAGACTTACAAGAGTGTACGCAAGTTCCTCCAAAAGCTTTTCAGCAAATTCATCAACAATAAGCTCTGCATTGCAACCCAATTTCTGCAGACTGATGCCATCCAAAAAGGAAGCCAGTGTTCGGAACAGAAACAGGTCTCGATAGATTATTGGTTCTATCCTGGGTCTTTGTACCTACATATAATTGTAGTTACTACAAAAAAGATCAGAAATAACCAATCAAAATTAATTTTTGCTATGGGATATGGAACCGAGTATGGAAGCAATAGAAGAAAAAAAGACATTAAATGCAGGTCTATATATTCATGAAAGCAAAATGAGTAGTGAGGTAGATTTTCAAAGCCAAGAACTTAAAGACTGTAAAATAACATCAACGGCATCCAGCATTCCTGCTATTGCATACAAAAGAGTAGTATACACTTTAGGGCAAACAAAAGTTTGATCACATTAAAATCAGTCACAACTTTTCTAAGCTTAGTTTTTACACATATCAAATAATGCTTCACATTTGCATGTTATCTTGATAGAAAAGCCAGGTTCTGTATTAAGCGAATTTAAAAGATGCATTCCAACAAGATCTTAAATTGCAAGAAACAATTAAAGATATTTCTGACTGAGATTATAATGATGATTAGCTACGGGAAATGAAACTATAGGATTCACAACTCTTATGGCAACATCCTCCGCCGTCTCCCTTGGAGTGGCCCAGTAAACTTGGCCCAAACTTGCAGCTGCTATTGTCTCAGATGAGATTCTGCAGAATACATTTTCAAGAGGTTGCCCCAACTCCTCTTCAATTATGGCAAAAGCTTCCTGCATATCAAAAGAAAAAGTTGATTCTTAAAGGAAGGTTTAATTCCACTATGCTAAGAACTGCTGTGCTTCATCATGAAACATTATCACCAAGAAAATAGTTGAAAACCTTGCTAGTGATGTTAAAATTTAGAAGTCAGAAAACTACCTACCTGATTAGGAAAAGGTGGTACATCGTCTTGGAGAATGCAGAGCTCATTCATATAAGGGAAAAATAGTAAATACTTTGTATATTTTTTTCTCTTGAACATCCATTGCACAGCAGCTGTTAGCTATTTTGAGGGGGATCTCCTTATAAGAACTTTAGTCAGTAATTAGTTATCTACGGAGTTCACAATAATGAAGCTCATAAGGAATCAAAAAAATAGAAAAAAAGGACAAATTAGATGGACAGATAAAAAATATATCTGAAATTCTCAAGTGCTATTGGATAGAGAACCTGAAAAGGATGAAGGCCGCAAAGATTCAAAAAAGATTTAAAGGGAAAATGTGCATCAATACAAGTAGTATAACCAGTATACACATCACAGCGGCCAATTGTCTGGCTAATTTTTTAGGCATCAACAAGTTAAAATGGGGGAAGAAATGCTTCCAAAAGCTTTTCATCATTATATATTGCAACTCTACAGAGATATTGCAACTAAAACAAACAGATATTGCCCACTTATGGTATTCCCATTAGGGCCATCACAGCTCTACAGAGCACAAAATCTGTTTATTAGGTCTTCCTCAACAAAAGAATCCACTTTATAAATAATCTCCAACAATGCAGAGCAAATGACTTCCCTATGAGAGGCCTGTATGATGTAATTGCTGCTGGTTAGTAACCTCGATATTGTACAATAAGAAGTTCCACACAAGACTGACCTAGGGCAGTTCCATTTATGTAAGGATACTCTCCAACAGCAGCATCAAGCTTTTATCCAACTGCTCCCTTCATGAACAAAAGAATCAGTACCAACTATCTTGTTCAATTTGATGTCAACATACAGTATAAACCTATCTGACATTAATTCTGCAAATGAATCCTCTGAACTTCAAGTACTTTCTGAAGAATATGGCAGATTCTAGATATAATTAGCAATCTTTGAGAATGCAGCATGTTTAACATCGTACAAGTGTGGTCCATTCCATTACCAGTTGCACCTGCAACAATACAAACCACCTCTAAAATGGTGAAACTGAGTCGAACCTCCAAGAACAATCTCCCTCCTTTCACTCTTGCAAATTGTTTCATTGTTGTGTTAGAACCTGCAGACACCCCCAAGTTCCTCATTGCTCATTTACAAAGCCTCAGAGAAGTTCTTCGAACATCCCCAAAGTTCTTTAACGGACTGTTAGTATCTTGAAGGCATATGGCGCAATTGAGATTTGCTGGCAGACGTACTTGATGTGGCAGCTCTTATTACCAGTAGTCCCCACAAGAACACAATCCATCTCTAAAATGATGGAAGCGAATTGGATCTCTGAGGACAATCTCCCTCCTTGCACCCTCTGAGAACAATTTCATTGTTGTGTGGCAATCCTGGCACACCCTCAAGTTCTTCATCACTCGTATTGGAGCTGCCTCTGGCAGAGCAATCATTCCTAGCGCTACCGCCAGCTTCTCGCTATGACAGTTCATTAAGTTTTGGCTTTCTTCTGGACTGGGGATATTGAACCCCAAAGTCTCAGTCTTAGCAGAACCAATCTTGCCTACTTTTGATAGCATTTCCTCTAGTTTTGCGTATATTGCATGACTCTGGGGATGGGACTTGTCACCTACAACAAATGAATGAACAGATGCCCCTATTTCAATCCAACTAAGACCAGGTTCCTTCTTCACTCCTCGCTCTTTCATTAAATCTCTTGTTTTTGCTGCCAAAGACTGCCTTCCAGCATCCAAGTACATGTTATAAAGAATCACATATGATGCAGAGGCATCAGGCTCGAGCTCCATTATCCGCTTTGCCACACGTGCACCTCTCTCTATGTCCCTATGGATCCTGCAAGAACCCAACAAAGCCCTCCACATAACAGGGTCATAATCAAAGCCTGAGTTCAATATGAAATCTTCAGCATCAGCCAGCCTCCCAGCCCGGCCTAGAAGGTCAACAATGCAAGCACAATGCTTCACATTTGGATTCAAGCCATAGTCACTTCTCATGCTTTCAAAGTACCTGCAATAACAGAAAATAGATGTATCTCTGAGAATCTAATGAGACATGAAAGTGGCAAAGCACCCTTGTTTTCTCATTGTTAGATTAACTAGGTATGCTTGACAAAATAAAAGATCTTTTTCCACCCTTTCATCTTCTCTCCAAAGGAAAACACTTGTCAAATCTTAGCAGAGAATATTGCAATTTTCTTAAAGTTGACAATATCTTCCTGATAGAATTCACATGAGTGAACATAATTTCCTTTATAAAATTGATCAGTTCTTTCATGGATGAAATTTTATCAGAAATGAATGAAAATAATTAAATGAGTGTCAAAGAAATAGAATTGTGGTTTAAAAACTTTTGCTTTGTATAGAAAGTCCTATGAATCACTTGACAAGAATAAAAACAAGGGCAAGAAGGCATGTGGAGAATGTGGGTCCACTAACTTCCAGTAGGAAAGAAGATTTACCTAAATCCCTCATCCACCAGTCCTCCATGGCTACAAGCAGTAAGAACACCGAGGAAAGTAATGTGGTTTGGTGCAACCATGCAATCCTTCATCTTTTTGAAGAGCATCATAGCATCCCTTGCACAACCATGTTGTGCATGACTTGAGATCATTGCAGACCAGGAAACAACATCTCGATTCTCCATCTCCTGGAATGTCCATTCAGCAGCATCAACATCACCCGACCTAGCATACATGAAGATCCTTGAATTACCACAAATGGTGGAGCTATCAAATCCAACTTTTATGGCATAACTCTGAATCTGCTCCCCAGATCTCACCATTGCCAAATTTGCACAAGCACTCATGACACTTGATATAGTAAATTGATCAGGTTTTCTTCCAATGCCTAATAATTCAAGAAACAAGCTCAGTGCCCTTTCAAAATGCTCATTCTGAACACAACCCGAAATCATGGATGTCCAAGTAACAATGTCTTGCTTAGGGACAGAGTAGAAGCATCTAAATCCTTCTTCAATAGAACCTGAGTTTGAGTACAAGTCAATGAGTGCACTTCCAATGAACTCATCACTTTGGAGCCGGTTTTTAAACACTTGGCTGTGGATTTGTCTCCCAAACTCAAAAGCATTGGCCAAGTTACAAGCTCTCAGCACACTCGAGAATGTGAACTTTGAGGGCCTCATTCCTCTCCTTTGCATTTCAGAGAAGAGCCCTAATGCTTCACTTGTGAGCTCATTTTCTATTTCCACCTCCATTCGGCAAAAGCCAGCAATCATAGCATTAAACACCACGACATTCGGATCAGGCATGAGTTTAAAGAACTTGACTGCACTATTCAAGGCACCAGTCCTTGAATACAAGTCAATCATTGCACTGCCAACAAATACATCAAAATCCAATCCAACTTTAACTACACACCCATGAATCATCTCACCCACTCCCTTCGAAGTTTTTGAACTGGAACAAGACTTGAGAACACTACCAAGAGCAAAAGAATTCATCTTCATCCCTAACCGGTGCATCTGACAGAAAATTCTCAAAGTCTCTTCAGCCAAACCAATCCGAACATAAGCCGAAATCAGTGAATTCCATGAAACATCATCTAATTCAGCAGCATTATCAAACACACGAATCGCTTCATCAATCTTTCCGCACTTGGAGTACATGTCAATAAGCGAGTTGGTCAAGAAAACATGTTGATGAAATCCACCAACTATGACCAACCCATGAATCGCCTTCCCCAACTTCAAGTCACTGGAATGAGAACAAATACCCAACACGGTTCCATAAGTAAACCGGTCCATCTTAACATTGGCATTTCTTGCTTCCATAAACACATCCATGGCTCTATCAGTATGACCCATTTGAAGAATACCAGAAATAAGCGAATTCCACGATACAGCATCTCTCTTAGGCAATCTATCAAACAGTCGGCGGGAAACCGTCATGTCGCCACATTTTCCGTACATGTTGAGAAGATTGTTCTGGAGGAAAAGGGAGGGATTGAGGCGGGCTTTGATCATGTGGGCGTGGACTTCTTTCCCGCGGATCAAAGATTGGGAACTTGCGGCGGACTGGAGGAGTTGCGTATAGGCCACGGAGTCCATGGAGCGAGCTAAATTGGATTGAGAATGGAGAGAGGTGGTGAAGTGTTTCGGAGTTTTGGAGAAGGCGACGCGCTCTGACGTGCCGATCAGATATCGGAAAAAACTCTGCGTTCTCATCGCGCCTCTCGGTGTTTCGATCACAGAGATGCATGGCTCGCAAGGGGTTACAAAATGTATAGAGGGAGGAATCAAAGGAAACTAAGATCGGGTCAAACGGAGCGGCCCATGGGCCATCATGTTGGGCCGGCACGCCAATCTCAAGGGTATGCCGGGCAAGGCCAACAAGCCCATGAGGTGGGCGGGCCTAAGCAGCATGCGAGCCAGCTGCCTAGTTTTTTTATTTATTTAAATATTTTTTTATATCAGCATAGTGAATTGAGAAATTTTATTTTATTTTTTAAACTAATCTTGCAAAAATTAAATAAAATAAACTATATATATATATCTTTTTTTTATGGATAAGTAAGTGGCTTGTTGCAATTACATTGTTTCTAAGGCTGCAAATAAGTCAAGTCAACCCAAGACTCAATATGGTCCGAACCTAATCCATATTTAAAAACTCATGAGTATATAATGAATGTGGTGGAAATGAAAATGTTAAGAAAAATATATGGTAATATAAGAGAAGACAGAATAAGAAATGAAACTATTCGTAAGAAAGTAAAAGTAGCTCTAATGGAGAATAAATTAAGGATGACTTAAATGATTTGTATATATATATATATATGCAACGTAGACATAGAGATGAATTAGTGCGAAGGAGCGACTTGATAAAAGAAAAAATAGGTAGAGATGAATCGAAAATCACATTAAAAAAATTGATAAAGAAACACTCAGAATTTTCGCATCTTACAAAAAAAAATATATGACTAAGAATATAGTACTAAGAATATAGTTGAATGAATGAATAGAGAAAAAGAATTCATGTAACCGATCCCAATTAGTTTAGAATTAAGATTTTGTTATTATTGTTGCTAAGTTGAGTTAAGATAGGTTTAAAAATTAAACCCAATTTAAATTTTGAATCAGATCTGTGTCTTATATTTTTTTGATCCTATTCAATTTGCACATGATGCGACCTAACTTATAAACATTAATTATATAAATGTTATTTTTTTCATTCCCATTATCTTTATCAATTCATTGAATGAATTCATCTTAACAACTAGATCTGTTCTTATCCTTTTTTTAACTCAATTATATCTAAATATTTTATATTTTATTATTTATTTTAGTGAATTCTTATTTATAATATCATTAAGTATATTAATAAATATTTTAAATATCATATTGTATAAACTTAAGGATAATCATATATTTAAATAGAATTTAAAGTTTTTGAATAAAATTTAAGTTCAATTTTCTCCTTTTTAATCTTATTTAAATCTTTTTATGGATCCAAATTTGATTATCAATTTCTATATTTTAGACTTAAATGCAAACATAACCCAATCCAATTCCATCGTAAACCTCAATATTTTGGGTTAGATGCATATCACATCTGATCCCAAATAGTCCTAAATAAATCGTTGGGTCTAATTTTTTTTTTCATAGACCAGATTCAACCTGACCCGATCAATAAATTGGTGAAGCCTGGGTCCAAAACAATTATTAAAATATAAAATCAGATCGAATTAGAATCAAGAATCAAATATGACCCAACTTAACCAAACCCATCTGCATCTAATCATCCCACCTCTATATTGCTTGATCTACTCCTAGACATTCGGAGGGAACTAAGGGAGTCTTCATCTTCACCTTTTGTCTAACATAGTTTGATTCCTAAATTATTAAGCTCGATGGATCAAACAATATTTTATTATTATTATTATTTTCATTTTAAAACTTATTTTAAAGAAATTAAATAAAATAAAATAAATATATATATATATATTTTAAAAGCTTGCTATTGGCGCATTTCATCACAATTACTCTTTTCATCTAGCCTTCATGACCATAATGAGTCGTACTATCTAATCTTCCATATTTAGTCTTTTACTATTATATTTATTCAGATAAGATTTCATCTTCATTACTTAAAAAATAATTTATTAAATTATGAGCTTGTACACATTAGGTTTTTCTTAACAATAATATTTCATGATTTATCATTACTGCTACTTGAGACTGATCCTAAAGTAAAAAACCTTTTGCCTTATTATATTTTTGATCATATAAAATAAATATTTTATTTAATAAACTAATAATTCCATCTTTAATTTTACTAATCACATGCATCATATTATTATTAATTTTTTTAATATAAGAAATATATCCTCTAATTTAAATTCAAAATCCTTAACTAAAGTTAAACAATAAAAATATAAAATTTTTTATTAATATTTATTAAATTTTGATTTCATTGGTGCAATAATATTTTCAAAATTTTCTGCATTCCCATAAAATGAAACAATTAGTAATTAACTAAGCCCCGACGTAAACCGCACAGCATTGTCAGGGTAACAATAGAGTAGGATGGCTTACAGGGGAGGGGGAAAACATAGCAACTTAGCAGAGGCTAAATAGCTGCCTTAGGTATTACTCATTTTCACTCAAGGCAAGTAACGTAAACATTTTAATGGCTGAAACGGCAAAAGACAGCTTGAACACAAAAATCACTGCTGTGAATGAAAAGAAACTTATCCTTTGATCCCTTAAAGCTCATCAGGCGTAAAAACAAAGCATCAAATTTATAAGTATGCTAACAAGAAAAACCAGACGCAGCTAAGAGATTCGTATGAGCTCCAACAACAGCTTTGAGTCAAAATGGCGATATATTTATTAGCTTTAATGAGCACCATTAAGACATCAATTTACAGTGAATTGAGTGCTACTATGCATCTTCAGGAAGTAATTTTCTATCTCATCTGCCTGAATTCCAACTTGATTCAACATCAGTATGTTAAGGCCGCCCCTGCGTCACAAAATAGTGCCGTGTTATCTCAAAATAAAGAATTTTGGAATTGATCATTATAACAGAATCCCAGTCATGGTTTGCAGCCATAGATCCAAAATAGAAAATAAAACAAACCAATTATATCAGCCATAGACAATCATATCTCATTATTAGAGAGATCACAAGCTTCTAGGTTGGCAATGAAAAGTTATAGAAAACGTTCAAGTTCAGTTTTATTAAACCTAAATTGTTTGACCACCCCGTATAATCAATAAATGTCAGGAGCCATTTCACAAGAATCTCTCACAACTGCAGATATGGATCCACAAGAATGATTTACATCAGCCACATGTTAGATTTTCAAAATAGAGAAATATCCAACAACATTGCAAGTGAAATTAAGCATGAGAATAAGGAATTTATAATCCTTTTTTTATAGACAAATTCACACTCCGGTGAAACATCTTCGTGACTGCAACCAAGACATTCATAATCCCTACAATGAACGTATTCACAATAGATAAATTAATACTTCCAAGGAACAATTTAGCATGTATTTGCAACTAGCAACACTTGCATATAAGAATAAAAATGCCAAAATATAGCTATTTTACCCTTTTTTTTTTTCTATCATGTGCCCGTGTGGCCTGTTAACAAAATCTATCAGGCTGCTGTACTACCAGGAGGGTTTAGGGATATCAAGGGAGGGATTATACCCCTCCCCCAACCCAATGTGTCGCCCATGCCTGTGGGTTATGGCGTTTATGTCTGCCATAAATATAAGCTCTCCTTTGGAAGTCAAACTACCATCAATCCATCAAAATATGGCCTTCCATCAGAATGATAGCAATAGATATCAATCAAATATATGGGAAGAGGCCTGTATGTTCTGATTATAAGGAAGCAAAGTCATGTCCGAACACTGAAAATTTTTAAGGTGCCTGTGGTGATGCAAAGGATTTCCAGTAATGATTCGTAGTTGAATTTGTATTACATCAATGTATCAGTTTTCTAGCATTCCATAGAATAAATCCATTTAAAACCACATTTCGTTGTCTCATAAGCAATATCCATCACTTTTCCAAATGTAGCATGACGTCATACATTACAAAATTCATACACACACAAACTCAAGACATGGCATCTTATATATACCATCGATCTTTAAATCAGTGCAACTGAAAGTCCTAAGGTTGGTAATGAATCATATCAGCATAGCAACCAAGCAACAATAAACATTTTTCTACAAGTTTAAATGGATATTATACCTGCCAAGGCTGTGGTTGTTCTTCTACAGGACCAGGGTGGCTCTGCCCGTGACCAGAACCTGGTCCTTGTCTATAATCTGCCCCATGTCCAGGTCCTGCTTCTTGTCTGTTATCTCCACCATATCCTTGTCCATTGTAACCAGGTCCTACTCCTTGTCTGTTATCACCACCATAACCTTGTCCACTGTAACCAGATCCTCCTCCTTGTCTGTAATCTCCACTGTAACCAGGGCCTGGATTTTGCCTGTAATTTCCAAAACCAGGAGAGCCTTGTGGGAAGTTCCTCTGCTCTGGAGGGCCAAAATTACCTCTATCTGCTTGGTTAAAATCTCTTTGATATGAAGGCATGGGATCCCTCCCCTGATAACCATCTCTTACCCCAGCTGGTGCATAATCTCTTCGTTCACCTTGCCCAAATTCCCTCCTCTCTCCGGGAGGAAAGTCTCTACCTCCTGGTGGGCCATAACCCCTTCCGTCTTGTCCAGCCTGGCTATAGTTCTGCTGCGGAGCATAATTTCTTCTATCTCCTTGAATATAACCCCGGTTGTCAGGTGGCAAGTTTCCTTGTGGTGGTGGCCTGTTATAATTTGGCCGATCAAACCTGTTTTGGTTTCTTGGTCTTCCTTGCCTCCCATATTGAATTGGAGGCGGTCTCGGAGTGATAACCCCATTGTCATACTTGTCTCCTGAAATTTTTTAAGATGAAGGGGAAATGCTCGTATATCGACACATAAAAGTTAACAAAATGCCTCATCAATTAAATGTTCAGGTTCAATGCTTAAAATAACACAACTTTAAATAAAACACTACATATTTGACCCATAATCCACCATAGAGAGGACTTTCTCAGAATTTGCGAAAATAAATAATAAGAATAAAGGATGGAAACTAGCACACCTCCATACTCATTGTTTACTGGATCAATATATGAGTCAGGCAAAATGAAGACAACTCCAGGCAAACCTGATTCCAGTGATGCAAGCTGTAAGCATTCGAATCCTGAATTTAATGGATCACACTTGCCATGAGAGGATATGACTCACCTCGGAATTTTTCAGACATTTCTTCAGTCATTACAGCTTGAAAACCAGTGTAGGTTGTGGTACTTAAAGCATACATTCTTTTCTTAGCCTCCTCCACACTGCAACCATCCACAATGGTTCAATTTAATACTTCTGCATATCCATGTCCATTATATGATAACCAAAAATATAGTTGAGGTCAAAATGCAAAATAGCAGATGCAGCAACGGAACCGATATTATGTTAAAAAAAAAAAGACTTATTGATTAATGTACAAGAGGATTGGATCAAACCATGACGTAAAACAAAGCAATTGTTGCTTAAAAATTAATATGCATCTTAAATTTGTTTTTTTTTAAAAACAAAGAGATTTAGCCAAATACCAAGATAATTAGAATATTAGCATACCTTATAAATTATACTGGAAGCAAAAAAAAAAAAAGAGAGAAGATTTCTGTTACCTCATAATGATGAAGCATCATAGATATGGCAGCCAAATCAAAGTGACTGTTATGAGCATTATAGAATTGAAGTTGTCTTCATCATGTATATAATTAGCTTCTAACTATCCATAACTAATCAGCATGGAAGTATCACTTATCTTGACTGAGAATATCGTATATCTCCATCCAAAAAAAAAAAAGGACTTACAGAACTATGTAGGTCATCTTACATTTTTAACAGGTACAGAGATTAGATTCCAATTTTGCATGAGTGCAATTTGAATAATAAAATCTGCAGATGAACTAAATTTTGGGATGTTTGGCATCATTTCTGTTTTTGTGCTTCTGTTTCCTTACAAATTAGTGAAATACCATATGGAGAATGGCATTGAAGATAGCATTTGCACAAAATTTCTGCTATGCCTGCTTCTATTTTTCACTATTTTTGAAAGCAATAGATCATTGCTACCAAAAGCTCAAAAGAGTTTACAAATAATTTCAAAAACAAAAGGGTTCTATCATACATGTTATGTTCAATCTACTTCATTTCTTTTCTTGGGTTTTTGAAAACAAAAATAGAAATTGAAGTGATACCAAACGGGCTATTGACTACTAAATCATCCATAGCCAAAAAGATAGATTAAACCCACACCATTAGTTGGACCCAGAACGGTGGTTGACCAACAACAGAAACTACTATAACTCGAGGGGTAATATCAAAAATTCCAATCCATATGAGTCTATGAGAGCATCCAACTGGCACACTCCATGGAATAAGTGCAAATATGTATTTAAATGTCACCATCCATCTCAACAAATATAGCGACCCATGGAAATGCAACGACCACATTCCCAACTATCTACCTAATCCAATTTAAGTGGAAAAAAGTTTCCGTTTTGACCAGAAAATATGTTTGCTTAGTTCGCTGACAACGAAAAAACCAAGATCACCTCATAAATTCCAGGAGAAGAAATAAGGATTACCTTCCGACGACCTTGGCGAGGGTCTGGATGTAGGTCTCGATCATCTCCTCGCGGGTGGGCGCGGGGTCCTTGGGGAAGTCCATGGTGATGAGCCAGTGGTTGTAGTCGCAGCCCTCGAACAAAATCTCGTCCGGCGATATCTTCCTCTCATCGCCGCCGTCCCCCCGGCGGTCGGAGAGCATCGCCGAGGAACGGAACGAGAACGATTGGATGCAAAAATGGGGCCGAATGCTAGGGTTTCTGAGAAGGGCCGGGGCGGCGCAGGGCCGGGAGAGAGGGAGATGAGGGGAAGAAGACGAGGAGGGGATCGAGGAGAAGGGGCGATCTTTGAGGAGGGAGGAGGACAGCGCAAGGGCTCGGCGGAGGCGGAGAGAGAGCGCCATGGCCAGGGGTTTAGGGTTTCAGCGAGCTGCCAGGGTTTTAGAAAGGAAGGCTGCGACGAGCGATCGGCTCTTATCGCGAAACTCCCGTCGTCATTATGATCACCTTCACGTCACGTGACAACGGAATGGAGAATAGAAAATAAAAAATTTAAAAAAATTTAAAATTAAACCTTTAAAAATTATAATTTTAAAAATTATAATTTAATATTTAAAATTAAATCTTATATTGATGCACGGCCTTGGGTCAGTTTCGTATCACTTTTATTTTTTTATTTTAAAATAAAAAATAGAAATAGAAACAAAAAAAAAATTAATATTTAATTACTAAAATAAATTTCATTTTTTTAATTTTTTTTTAAAAAAATATTTTTAATATTTTTTAAAGATAAAAATTTATATTTTTACTAACAACATTAATATTATCGTTACAATCATTATTCATACTATACTAATAGTAATTATTATTGTCGCCGCTATTTTCGCTACCTTGCTAGCATTATCATTATTTTCACAAAATAATCGCAACCGTTTTCATCATTATTGACGCCTCCTTGTTGCTATTTTAACTCTCGTTTTCTTTTCCTCGTATCACTATCAACTTCACTAATTATATGATTGCTATCATTATTACTTTCATTGCATTGTTATTGTAATTTTTTATTTTATAAAAATAATAAATAATATCAAATATATTTATATTTTTTAAAAAAAATAAAAAAATAGAAGTAAAATTTATATTTATATTTTTAAAAATTGCCAAAATAAATCGATGCCAAAATTTAAATTCTACTAAGGGTTTTCAAACTAATACTCAAAGGCACTAAATTCCCTTGGTTCTTTTGAATCTATATATCATGCTCACACTCTTAAATTGTTTCAAGTTAATTTTGATGGTGCTGCTGCTCTAGTTTTGTTATTAGGGATTTCCGAAATTGTTTAACTTTTGTTGCACAAAGGAAACTGCCTGAAGGCATAGTTCCAATGGCAAAGTGGAAGGGTTTATGCATTGCAATTTCTAAATTTCATGCTATCCAAGTATGTTAGGAAGAGGACTCGTTGACTACGGTTAAGTGGATTACTAATAGATCATTTCATACTGATCAATCTAATCCATTGCTCAAAGATACTTGGCAACTTCCAACCAAGCAGCAGATTCTAGCCAACCTAGCATCCTCCACTTCACAAACTAATATGTGATGCAATCAATTCCCTCCTGATCTCTGCTGTCTTCTGATAGCTCATGCCAGTGGTATTTTTCTTTTGAAGATGATGTTGTTCTACTCTACCTCAGTTAGCCAAATCAGTGAGCTTTGATGCTTATAGTTGTATTTTTATAAGAGATTGATTTGGCTCTAAGCCCTCTTATATCAAAAAAAAAAAAAAAAAAAAAAAGAGTAGTGTAGGATGGTAGCAATCTATATATAATAATATTTCCTATTAGCTGAATTAGCCAACACTAGATCACTTAAAGTGTGTTTGGGTAATTCGGTAGAATTGGATTAAATGTCTTAGATTAGATGATCCATTTGGGTATAGTCCATATCATTCCAACTCCTTCTAAATCCATGAAAGGAGAAAAAGATTGGTGGATTTTTTTTTTTTTCTTTTTTTTTCTCTCTCTCTTCTTGCAAACTAAAAGGGCAGGCTCTTAGAAGACTCTGGACTGGGACTTGGACAAGTCATAGAACATCCATACGGAAATTTCCAAACAAGCCCTCGATCAGATTTCTTTAAACTAGACATTGACATCATTACACTATTGCAACGACTTACTACGTGATCAATTCATTTTTCTAGAAAAAAAATATCAAATCAATTAAATCTCAATATTATTAGTTCAAGAGAAAAGATGAAGCAAGGCCTCTCATCATTTCATTGAAATAGTGTTATCATGTAACATGAATGGCTTTGCATTCAGCCGCAAATAGTGGTGGAATTATCACCATTTTTGATGTGGGGCTCATGCCTTGAGGATGTGATCACAGAAAGTTTTGTGATTTTGTCCATAAATGCTTTCCTCTCTAAAAGAATTTTAATTTAGTGCTCTCATCTTCTCAATCTTTCCTCTGTTGAGGCAGTCGGAAAAGATTGCATCCCCTAAATGCAAAATATTTGTTAGCCAAAATTTAACAAAAAACAATTATTATTTAAAACAGGCTTTAAAAAAATTGCATCCACCCTCAATGAAAAATATTTGGCAGGAAAAATTTAATAAAAGATAACAATCACATATATCACTAGATGTGATAATTGATGGCTCAAATTTAGATGCAGTTTATTGGGTATTTATCATTAGATTCTTCACTTAACAAGTAATACTTTTATAATTTTACACTCTATTAGACGATTATATTCTATTAGAAAAAAATGGCAAACATATATTACTTATTATGTGTGATAGCTGTATATATGTTAACTGCTTGTTAGGTAGACAAAAAATTTGATGGTAAATATCTAATAAGGTACACCTAAGTTTCATTCATAATCCGTTATATTATTCGGCGTTATCATTTCCAAAATTGTGGGCTAATCAATTGCTCACCTTCAGCCTTCTCAAGCCCATATGATTCTTTTTTAACCAAAAAAAAATCATAATTTCATACTTAATTACCATACAATTATTGGTACTTGGTGCATGCAATTCATGTATTTTGTTAAGAGAAGAGAATGGTTGATTGACAACCATTGTTCCAAGTAAAATTGCCTAAAATAGATTTAGCAAATATATTCTATTGTAGATTTAAATGCTTTTTATTCAATCATAATGGAATAAATGTTTGATATTACTACTGTAAGATCTTGTATGTTTAAATTGAAGCAAGGTGTTGGTGCATATCTAAAGAGTCTATGCTCAAGAAGGCTCCATATAGAAACTGAAAACATGGGACTGAAAATAAATATACAAGGTGTGGAGATTCTTGGCCCTCTACCTCTGACGTTTGCGTTGTAAACTTGTTACAATAAAGATCCGTAACAAGACTAGACTTAGTCTATTAGCATCTCTACATTGAAAGAAATCTAAAATTCAAACCAAAATAGTAGTATCCTTTATTATTTCTCATTAAAAAATATTTTTATATCCTTTATTATTTCTCATTAAAAAATATTTTTATATCCTTTATTATTTCTCATTAAAAAATATTTTTAACAATCAAAATTTATGTTTTAAGATGTTAGCTTCATAAATTGTCAAAATTTTTAGCAATTGTACCAGATCCTAAAATCACGTCCCATCTTTTCTGAGATTTGGGAGTTTAGAGGCTTCTGAAAAGGGACTATCCCCTGTTGTCTGGTCCATTAGCTATAGATCTTTTATGTTATAAAATAAAATAAAATATATTTCCATATGAGTTACGCATTACAACTTATTTGGAAAAGAGCAAACCAACATCCTAATCTCTCTTCTTCCACCAAAGATATTTATAAAAGCAAACATTGATGCCAAAGGACTACATTGGTTGAAGGAAAACATTGATGCCAAAATTAAAGGACTCTATTTACGTATAGAAACAAGTATTTGTCGAGGTGGCTTCCCTGGCCTTCTTGCATGTTGAACGGTGAGGTTATCCACTAACAAAACATCTCCCTTTTGCCATTTAACATCAACACAATTTTCCCCCACTATCTTTTGGTAGACATGCAAGGCCTCCGGAGGAAACGTGCTTCCATCACCAAAGCTATTGTTCACATCTTTGCTGCTGTTGGTGTAGCCCAAGATTGGAATAAACCACACCTTCTTCCCTTCAAACTCTCTTATTGGATTCATGGGTCCAAAAATAAACTCAGCACTTCCATCGCTGTTGAATTCAATTTCATCACAACCAATCATCTTTTGGGCCCTATAAAACCCATAGCAAAACGCAATCCAGTGATCATAGCTAATTACACCATGAGAAGCTTATATAGCCACTTAACATTTAGAAATCTTGACTGCATACCTTTTCTCAGCTTCAACTTCATCATCAGTTCTCAGCAGCCACTTCCATGTCCTGTTGATGACAGTGCCGGAGTCGGAATCAGCATCTTTGGCAGTCTTAATTCGGAAAACAAATCCGACATCCAATACTTTAGCCACAACCTCAGGCATTTGTTCTTCCATTTTGTCTACTATCACGTGGCTAGGAATTATGGATGTCTCACCACCTTCAGGTGCTGGCTCGCTGCAGTAGAAGAAGATTTTTGAAGGGCGTTGTTTGATCTGCATGCATGCCAAAGCCAAAGTAATTGGAACCTGTAAGCTAGTTGCTGTTCCACTGGTAAACATACCAAATGATGCGAGGAAAGAATTACTAGAGCCATCTCATGATGGAAGTTGATGAACTGATCCAAGGGAGCTTCATTAGCTGTGTAGACCCGGTCGGAGATCTTAATACGCGTGGTTGCACCGATGTAATCAATGGCATCCCATTCAAATGCTTCGACCGCATGTTCAAATTCTTCAGCAGAATCAACATGGAAACCTCTGAAGAGGATCGCACCATGCTGCCACAATAAGTTCTTTAAAGACTCACGCTCTCTTCTCACCTGTTAGAATATAAGCCCAGGAATACGAGATGCTCAAGAACTAACTTGGAGAGTAGAGGACATAATATCATAAAACATTTATATTCCAAACTACTCTAAGGAACATGAGACTCTAGGTTCCTTTATATAGACATATGAGGGTACCTTTCATCTTCCCTCATTAATACAAAAACCCATTGGCTTCCACATAACACATAGTTCCAATGAAACTCTTAGACTTTCAACACAACTCTTAAAAACCTCTGCACTATTAAGTTTACTATTTCTAACAACAAGACTCTAATTAAACTTCATGACTCCTAGAACTTGACTCTTAGATTTTAGGGATTACAAATTACTTCCAACACCCTCCCTTAATTTGTAATTTCTTTAGTCAATAAACTGGACTGCATCCGGGAGAAAAATCTCGTGCTGCACTGGGTCTTCTTGTTGATCTTTGGGAAGAATTTCCAACATCTTCTTTGATAATTCTCTCTGTTTCTTCTTCGATCATTTTTTCAAGCTTCAAATCATTCAACTCTCTGACCACATCTTCAAACTTATTTTTCAGATCTTTGTAGCTTTTACTCAGATCTTTTACTACAATCTTCAACTCTTCGACTTCCTGAAAATAAACATCATTCACAATAATATTGTAAATATTTTTTAAATAAATGATTGCCTGCAAAGCTGCTTCATTTTCGGCTTCTTTCTTGGTAGAAGCTGCATGACTATCGATCATAAATCTTCTACTCAAATTTTCAAATTCAACCATTGCCATGAAGGTTGGAGAGTGATCTGGTCCAGACTTCTCATAAGTGTATCTTGCTGGTGAAAGATTTAATTTTTCAAGTACCTCCTTGAGCATTACCTTGAATGGCGCAACCACAACTATTACCTTTTCATCCTCCATTTTGCTCAACTAGTATTGTTAACGAGGTCTCTTATCTTTTAACCTCTGAAGATTGCTTTTGTGTTCTTTTTCTTTTGTAAAGTCTCTTTTCTTAGACTTGCACACTTCTTAACGGGCTTCTTTTGACCCAGAGTCTTATCATCTTGATAGAGGATATGAACAACTTCTTCATAAACTTCTTCCAACTCTGAAGCTGCTCTCCACTTCTCTGGCTCTTTGGCTCTTTGGCACTCTGGTTCTCTTTCTTGCCTTAGGATTAACCAGGCTTTCTGGTTTTGTAGCTCTTTGGCTATCTGGCTCTGATACCACTTGTTGGAATATAAGCCCAGGAATACGAGATGTTTAAGAACTAACTTGGAGAGTAGAGGACATAATATCATAAAACATTTATATTCCAAACTACTCTAAGGAACATGAGACTCTAGGTTCCTTTATATAGACATATGAGGGTACCTTTCATCTTCCCTCATTAATACAAAAACTCATTGGCTTCCACATAACACATAGTTCCAATGAGACTCTTAGACTTTCAACATAACTCTTAAAAACCTATGCACTATTAAGTTTACTATTTCCAACAACAAAACTCTAATTAAACTTCATGACTCCTAGAACTTGACTCTTAGATTTTAGGAATTACAAATTACTTCCAACATCACCATCTCCACCAAGTCGCCGGCACTGGACTGAGCCAGGCTCGGTGGTAGCAATGTCTTTGGGTAGACTGCATCTCCAAACACCTTCTCTTCCTTTAGACTTCCTTCCACAAACCCCATGTTCTTTCTTCTGTCTCCTGTACCCGAGTGCATGCCACCCACTAAGGCTCGCTTTAGATTTTATAGGCAGGTCTTTCTTTGGGTGTTTGCCCTGTTAGAATTTATGGAATTTCTTTTGGTAAAAATCATCCCCCAAAATAATAGGATCATTCATGTTGAATCATCAAGATAAAATTAAATATATAAACAGAAGCATACCTGAGTTCATATCGATTGATTACCCTCTAGAGTTGAGCGGTTGGCCTTCTAGATCAACATGTCCACTTTAGAGAGAGCACTTTAGTTTCTCTCAGTTTTTCTCTCTGATGATGGAATATCAGAAAGAATGTCTCTGTTCGTGCGATCTGGGGACCATGACCACTATATATATAGATAACCTAATTTTATTTCTATTTTAGCCCATCATAAAAATAGAAATAATTTCTTGAGTCTCTACACATTAAAGGCCCACACCCTATCAGATACATTAAAGCCCAAATTACTGAATACTTAATCGATCACTTTTAATTGAGCTTAAATTTATTTGACAGCCCGCAATACATAATTATTCACATATAAGCTCAACGTTGGATTAATGATCCAACAATCTTCCACTTTGGCTATATGTGTAACCTTATATTATGCTTTGCCAGATATAACTGAATGAGTTCAAATTTGCTATCATTACCGAAATGTATTTGCAACCAACCCGGTCCATCAATCACACCAACATAGGATCAAAGTGGTCTTCATTACATCTATCGTAACTCAACCCATCAATGGTCACATATGCTGATACAATTGAATGACATGGATCATGGTGTGGATGTGTAGCATGAAAATTTCATGCAATGTGATCTTAATATGCCTATTTCCAATTGGTTCTCCCTTAAATCTTAGTGAGATCAGATTATATTAAAATCAGAGTGTAAACAAGCCAAAAAAACTTTATTTCTGCAAAAATAACCTTAAAATATCCATAAACTGAAATAATTGAAAAAATATCTATGCAAGCATATAAAATTACAAACTCGCACTAAAACTGAATATCTTCAAGTGACATGACACCCATACGAGCAGTATGCTCATGAAATGTTTTGAGTGGCAATCCCTTAGTAAGCGGATCCACAATCATGGAGTTTGTTCCGATATGCTCTATAGACAATTGTCCACTCTAAACTCTTTCTTTAACAACTAGGAACTTGATGTCGATATGCTTTGACTTCGTTGAGCTCCTATTGTTGTTGGAATATAGAACTGCTGACTTATTATTACAAAATAATTTAAGTGGTCTTTTAACATCATCTACTATGCGCAGCCCTGTGATAAAATTTTGCAGCCATATTCCGTGATTGGACGCCTCATAACATGCTATAAATTCTGCTGCCATGGTGAAAGATGCTATAAGTGACTGTTTAGCACTCTTCCAGGAGACTGCACCTCCAGCCAACAGATAAATATAGCCCGATGTAGATTTCATACTATCTTGGCATCCAACAAAATCAGAGTCAGTATATCCAATGATCTCAAGCTTATCCAACCTCCGATATGTGAGCATGTAACCTTTTGCTCTTTGTAAGTACCGTAAGACCCGTTTAGCTGCTTTCCAATGGTCTATTCCTGGATTGCTTAAATATCTGCCAACATCCCAGTAACGTACGCAATATCCGGACGCGTATAAACCTGAGCATACATCAAACTCCCTACTGCTGAGGCATAGGGAATCTTCTGCATTTCCTTCTTTTCAAAATCATTCTTAGGGCAATGATTGAGACTAAACTTGTCTCACTTAGCCACAGGGGTATCACCTAGTTTGCAATCATGCATGCCATATCTTTTGAGAACCTTTTCGATATAGCTCTTTTATGATAATCCGAGAATACCTCAAGAGCGATCCCGATGTATTTATATGCCTAACACAAAAGAGGCGTCACCAAGATCTTTCATCTCAAAATTCTTAGATAGAAATCTCTTGGTTTCGTGCAATAAGCCTATATCATTGCTGGCAAGTAAGATATCATCGACATATAAAACCAGAAAAATATGTTTGCTCCCATATAACTTATAATATATACAATCATCGATCAAATTCATCTCAAAACCGAATGAAATAATCACTTGACGAAACTTGAAATACCATTGTCGAAATGCCTGTTTGAGTCCATAGATGGATTTCTTAAATTTGCAAACCATATTCTTTGGATCTCCCGACACAAAGTTTTCTGGCTGCACTATATAGATCATCTCATCAATGTTACCATTGAGAAACACCATCTTCACATCCATCTGATGTAACTCAAGATTGAAATGCGCCACCAATACCATTATAATCCTGAAAAGAGTCTTTCGAAGAAACTGGAAAGAAAGTCTCTTTATAGTCAATGCCTTCTCTCTAAGTAAAGCCCTTTGCGATAAGACGAGCCTTGTACCTTTTCACATCACCTTTCGAATCCCTCTTGGTCTTAAATATCCATTTGCAACCAATGGGTTTCGCACTTTTAGGTAATAGGACAAGATCCCAGACGTCATTATCCTTCATGGACTTAATCTCCTCATTCATGGCATCAATCCACTTGTGAGAGTTAGAACTTTCCATGGCTTGATGGAAGTTGATTGGATCATCTTCCATTATTCCAATGTCTACCTCATGCTCTTGGAGAAATACAATGTAGTCATCTGGTATTGCATTTCTCCTCTCTCTAGTGGATCTCCTTAATGGCATAGGTTCTTGAGATGTTGGAGCTTGTTCTTCTGAAACAATTTCTTGAATAGGAGGTTCTCCGACAGTATCTTGATCTATTATGTCTTGAATAAGGTCAGGAATGAGATCCTAATCAATGCCAATGACATCTGTGGGAATATCAACATATTCCTCCTCAAAGACAAAGTTCCTAACTGTATCTCCCCTTGCAAGCTCAACATCCTCAAAGAATCGTGCATTTCCTGACTAGAAAATTGACTTACTTGTGGGATCATAAAACTTGTACCCCCTGGATCTTTCAGAGTATCCAATAAAATAGCAGCTCACCGTCCTTGAGTCTAGTTTCTTTTCATTAGGCCTATAAGGCCTAGCCTCAGCTGGACATCCCCAAACATGTAAGTGCTTTAGACTAGGCTTCTTACCCATCCAGAGTTCATAAGGGATTTTGGCAGTTGCGTTAGTTGGAACTCTGTTAAGGATATATATTGCAGTCTTAAGTGCTTCTTCCCAGAGTGATTCTGGTAAGTTAGAATGACTAATCATAGTTCTTACCATATCCTTAAGCGTTCTGTTTCGTCTTTCAGCAATACCATTCATAGTGGGCGAACCTGGCATGGTGTAATGTGGGACAATACCGCATTCCTCTAGGAACTTAGCAAATGGTCCTGAACGTTGTTCACCTGAACCATCATATCTGCCATAGTACTCTCACCACGGTTAGATCTGATGCTTTTGATCCTTTTACTGAGTTGGTTTTCAACTTCAGCCTTATAATTTTTGAGCACGTCCAGCGACTGTGACTTTTCATGAATGCGATATATGTAGCCATATCTGGAAAAATCGTCTATGAACGTTATAAAGTATTGTTGACCATTCCAAGCGATTGTAGGAAATGGGCCACAAATATCCGTATGTATAAGTTCTAAGACGTCCAGAGTCCTATTGGCTTCAAATCTCCTTTTATTGGTTTGTTTTCCCTTTATACAATTAACACAAACATCAAAGTCTGTAAAATCTAAGGAATCGAAAATTTTATCTCACACAAGTCTCTCTATTCTCCATCTGAAAATATGACATAATCTCTTATGCCATAATACAGCCGAATTCTCACTAGTTAATTTTCTCTTAGTACCTCGTGTACTTAAATGCAGGGATTCATTAAATGAAGCAATTATATCAATTAAATAAAGATTATCATAACCTGACAAAAAACCAAAACCAACCAAATTTGAATCATGAAACAAACTAAATTTTTCATTTCCAAATGTACAAAAATAACCAGATTTGTCCAAAACAGAAATAGAAATCAAATTTCGTCTAAAAGACGGTACAATAAAAGTTTCATCAAAATCCAAATAAAATTCAGTCTTTAACAATAACCTAAATTTCCCTATTGCCTCAACTTGAACCATTTTGTCATCACCCACATAGATGTATCTTTCAGCATCATTTGGCTTTTGGCAACTCAGGCAACCCTGCATAGATACACTGATGTGAGTTATTGCACCAGAATCTATCCACCATATATATCTAGGTACCGAAGTTAAATTAACCTTAGAACAAACCAAATTAAGAAGCATACCCTTCTTAGCACGCCATGCGTGATAGTTAGTGCACTGCTTCTTCTTATATCCTTCAACTCCACAGAAGAAACAACTAGTGCCTTCCAAATCATTCGGTTTCTTTTGTTGTTTCTTTTAAGGTGTCGTATCTACAGCCTTATCCTTCTTTTTTTTCTTTCCTTTGTCCTTAGAAGTTGAGGCCAGGTGAGCACTCTCTGTCTTATCTTGCTTAAGCCTTTCCTCTTCCTGAACACAATGTGAGATGAGCTCATTCAGAGACCAAGTCTCTTTCTGACAATTATAGCTCACTTTAAACTGGTTAAACTGTGCCGGAAGGGATATCAAAACCAGATGCACTAGCAAGTGTTCAAAGAGCTCAAGCTTAAGTGCTTTCAGCTTGGAAGCAAGATGAGACATCTCCAAGTTGTACTCCCTGATATTGCCTTTCCCCTTATACCTCATTGAAATTAGATTTGTCAAGAGCATACCAATTTTAGCCTTTTCATTCTTGACAAATCTTTTTTCAATATCCTTAAGAAAAACCTTAGCAGTAGTTATTTTTTCAGACATTGTGCCCATGAATACTTCTGGAATGGCCTTCTTCATGATCATCATACACATGCGATTTGATTTCTCATACCTTTCTATGTCCTTTTTATCATCCAAGGTACTCTTATCCGTAAGAGGTGAAGGAAAGCAGTCCTTAACGCAAGGTCAAGATCCATGACTCCAAGAACTATCAAGAGATTTTCTTTCCAGGACTTGAAGTTTGAGCCATTCAGCATAGGAATTGAATTGATATTGGCAGTAATGTTAGCAGGACTGTAAGCTGGACAGAGAATAACAAAACAAACTCATATTAGTCTTAAAGCAAAAATAAATTCAAATAAAGGTAAATCCCATCCCAAAATATCAGACACTCATTAATATTTTATCTTTGGACAAAATAGTAACTTGTGAGTGATATTGGTAGTAATCAAACACTGATAATAAGAATATATCGAATAATGAATCTATTTTTTGGCCGATTTATTATTCACATATAAAACTAAATAACCATCATGCATTTATTACCATAAGTGCACATGTAATTATGTTAAATATTGATCTTCCTTTGGGCCGATGGATATTTATATAAACTACATGCACATAACCTTTTATATTTTGAAATAAGATTAATTTCTACAAGAGAGGTCACTTTGGTGACATGTTGTTTTAATTAATCCATCTCAATATATATATAAACATATCGATATTTGAATTTAAAGTCGCACAAAAAATTATCCTTAAAATCGTTGACGCACCGGTCAACCTGTGACTGGGTCAAGATTGATCGGATGAGCCAACCCTGGTCCTACACCAGCCCCTGACCCGGTTCCTTAAAAAAAAATAATAATAAAAATAAAAGAAAGAAAGGAAAGAAACTATTACGGGCTACTTGCTAAAAAAAAAAAAAAAACTGTGGGCTCGTGTTTAGAAACCCTAAGGGTTTCGCCTCCTAGGGTCCGGGTGGCCGTTTGACGTGACTGTTTGGCCGCAACGTTCCTTCATCGGTGCGGGTAGAGACTTGTGCCAGTCTCCATTATGGCCGACGGTGAAGAAACCGCCTGCCCCTTTTTTTTTATTTAATGACCTGTACTTAATGTGCGGCCATAGATGCCATGGCCTGATGGCTATGGCTCCTTCACCGGCGTGGCCAGATCGCCATGCCTGGAAAAAAAAAAACTTGATGCCGATGATAGCGAAAACCGTCGGCAAGAGTCTGAAACCCGAATGGAAAGGAGAAGGAATTTCTTCTTTCCGTTTATTCTAAAAAATAATAATTTATTCTGTAATTCAATCTCGATGATTCAACATGAAAGGGCTCGATACCACTTGTTAGAATTTATGGAATTCCTTTTGGTGAAAACCATCATCCAAAATAACAGAATCATTCATGTTGGATCACCAAGATAAAATTAAATATATAAGCGAAAGCGTACCTAAGTCCATATCGATTGATTACCCTCTAAAGTCGAGCGGTTAGCCTTCCAGATCAATACGTCCACTTTAGAGAGAGCCTTTTAGTTTCTCTCAGTGTTTTCTCTCTGATGATAGGATGTCAGAAAGAATGTCTCTGTTCGTGCGATTTGGGGACCATGACCACTATATATATAGATAACCTAATTTTATTTCTATTTTAGCCCATCATAAAAATAGAAATAATTTCTTGAGTCTCTACACATTAAAGGTCCATACCCTATCAGATACATTAAAGTCCAAATTACTAAATACTTAATCGATCACTTTTAATTGAGTTTAAATTTATTTGATAGCCCGCAATACATAATTATTCACATAAGCTCAACGTTGGATTAATGATCCAACATACCCTTCTCCTTTGACGCTCTCACTATGCTCATGGTATGCCACCAAGGCTAACCTTAGGTTTTTCAGAGATGAAGTCTCTTGTTAGAGTAAATAATCTCTCTCCTTTTTCTTTTTTTTTTTTTTTGTGGGTTTCTTGCAAGGTGTGAAGCCGGCGTTTCCTTGCACCTTCCGTCTTAAGCTGGATAACTCTTTACTTTGTCTTCTATGGCATGGCCTAGTGTTTTACATTCTGATGCAAGATATGCGTGAGGAAACTTAACGTTAGAGTTTGTGACATTTAAATTGTATACTGCCAGTGGACAAACGAGATAAAACATATGAAAGGAAATTCATCTCATACCTTTGCTCATCCGAAGGCAACATTAAACTAGCCTGAAAGTAAGGCGATTGTATTTTGAAAAAGATTATATGCCTTCTTGGTGGAAGCCACCTTTGCAATAAGTTGCATGGCCTGTAGTGGCCAAGGTTTCAGCTTTGATTACATCTACCAACAATGACCCCACCAAGAACATTATTTATCATTATAATTGATGGAGATAGCGGCATACCTTAAGGCAGAATAGTGGATCGGATGGCAGGTAAAATAATGGCAGAAGGGGCTACCAAAGTTCCTTTCCTTTCACCCAGAGGAAGAGAGAGAGAGAGAGAGAGAGAGAGAGAGAGAGAGAGATCGTGATCCAAAAGTGGAGCCTACTTCTTCTATTTTTCATTTTTCAACGCTGCTCTAAAGCGGTGCCGCCTTGATGGTGTGGACGCTTGACCTAACATCTCAGGTGATGTCAGGTTCATGAGATGCCAGATGAGCAGTCAATAATAATAAATTTATAATCCGTAGCAGGTATATTATTATATGTTTGCCTGATCAAGCTTCTAATTACTTATTTGTTTTGAATTAAAAAATAACAACTCATTATCAGCTGTTAATATTTTAAAAAATAATATCATCATGTTCATAGTTCGGATATTCTTTTTTATAACTGATATACATATTTAAATTGGACTTCGGCAAGCAGTTCACTCTTTAGAGAGAGAAGGTGGTATTTGATATCGCACTTCTCTAAAAAATTTATATATATATATATATATATATATATATATATAATACTAAAAATTTATCGAAACAATGTTCATATTATTGTTTAAAGTCGTATATATTGTATTGCATAATTTTCAAGACATTTGAATCCTCATATATAATTGCCTTTGCTCAACATGTATGGCTTTGTAGATTCTTAAGTGTCTTAAAGCATGTTTGAATAACCTACTTGATGGGTTTTCTTCTAAATAATGATGTTTTAGCTTTGTACATTTATTTTGGCTTCATTAGTGTTTTCATTTGCATAACGCTATAAAACCTACTTGCATTGCTGAGTACGTCCTTCAAAATGATATAATGAAAAAAAGTCATCATATGATAGAAGATTTAAGTATAATATCAAGGGTGAGATGAACTAAGTCTCCCTTCTATGGTCGTCATAGAGAGGAAAAAAAAAAAAAAAATGTACCATGTCCACTTAGGTGATTTTTTTTTAAAAATAAAATGTTATTCTATGTAATTTTATCATCTTCATCTTCATCTTCATCTTCATCTATTCAGGCTTTGACTTGCAATACAATGAGAAAGCCACCATACGATGAAAAGTGTTGGTGGTAAGAAGATCTATCGCTCTCTTCTATGGTTGGAATTTAAAAAAAAAAAAAATCAAGTATGTCATATCTTTTTTGATATAAAATTTCATTTATCTTTATCATATTTATCTTCTTTTGTGCAAGCTTTGATTCCATGGAAATGCTTGGGAAGACACGGTTCAAAGGCCAGGGATTTGTCCGTAGAGAGAGAGAGGACGTTTTAGATTCTGAGGAATTTGACCCAACTCTCTCTCAACCGACATATCTTTGAAGGATTCGATCAGCTGTTTCCAAAAAGACTAATATGAGCCGATGGATAGTTAAAAATTAGTGGTCTAACATTAAAGCGGATTGAGAGTGTTGCTATTTGAGCAAATCTATTTCAGGGAACCTGGTGGTACTTGTTTGCCAAGACATGAAGCAAAACAATAAAAGAGTTTGAATCTCTTCATTTTGTAAAATAATTGTAAAGCCTATTTATACACTTGGTAATGGTCAATATGTGACATGTAATGATCAATTAACCATCATTTTTAGAGAGAGAGAGAGAGAAGATTACTGTATCTCTCAACAAGCTACACGTTTCCTGTTCCTTAAGTCTTTTGAATAAAGTGGTTTTAGAAAAATTTTACAATGCTTTTAGCTGCCTATGAATGAATGGTACTGTAAATAAAAAAAAATCTAAGAATATAATTGAATGGTATAAAGAATTGAAGGCATTGAATGAGACTCTTGAACGAAGGGAATTAAAATTCAATTTTAAAAAAAATATGAAAAAAAGTACCCTAGTTAAACCTTTGATTTTAACCACCCCTAGCTTGACTTATAAATAAATTAGACTTTTTGATAAGACTCTAAATAAATTGGACTCCATCATGTGGATTGCATGAATAAATGTAAGCAGGTTGGACATAAGTCAAATTTAAGCTATATTTGCATTCTTAATAAGATCAATTGAACTCCCTCTTCTATTAAAAAAGTGAGCTTCAAACTTAAATCAGAATTCGATTAATAGCTGGATTTGAGTTCATATTCAAATATTTTTTATCCAATTTTGCACATAATTTTATCTTATGTTTCTTTATATTAATAATTTTTTCATCTATCTTATTAGAAAATAATATTTAATAAAGCTATGACTTGAAAAGGTAGTCATAATAATAAATATGATAACTAAAATACTTTCATTTTTATAAAATAATAAAGGCAAAGCAAACATTTTCATCAATAATAAATAATAAAAGTTTCTTAAGTATTTCAAGAGAATGCACAAAACTAGCACACCAAGATGACAAAAGGTTTGCTAATTTTTTAAGTGACATGATAACAAATAACAAGTGTCAAATTACTTTCTAAAATATCATTATGGGGAGTGAGAATAAGATCTCCTTTTAAGACTTAGTAACTTTACAAAAGAAATAATTAAAAGAGAAATAAATTTTCTCTAACGAATTTTTTACTATAGTAGATTTATATCAGGTATCTACTCTAAATCTTTACCTTTTTATTTTAGTTATGGATGAGCTTATCAAATATATTTAGGTAAATTTTCTCTAACGAATTTTTTATTATAGTAGATTTATATCAGGTATCTACTCTAAATCTTTACCTTTTTATTTTAGTTATGGATGAGCTTATCAAATATATTTAGGATGATATTTCATGGCGTATACTATTTACGGATAATATAATACTAATGGATGAAACTAAGGTTGGAGTCTATCGTAAATTAAAATTATGAAGAAATGCATTAAGATTTAAAGGTTTTAGCTTAAATAGGATGAAGACATAATACATAGAATGTAAGTTTAGTGCAATTAGAAATAGAGATAAATATAGAGTAAAAATTGAAGGTAATAAAGTTTTTAAAAATGATCATTTTTAATATTTAGAAATAATTATTCATAAAAAAAGAAAAGATTGAGGATGATATTCTCCATAGGATTAAAGTAGGTAAGATAAAATAAAAAAATACAATAAAAATATTATGTGATCATAAAGTATTTAACAAGTTAAAGAGAATTTTATAAGACAGCTATAAGTTTAACAATACTTTATAGTATAGAATGTTAGATAGTTAGAAAATTATACGTACATAAGACGAATGTAACTGAAATAAGAATGTTAAGATGGATGTGTAGCAATACAAGAAAACATAAAATAAGAAATAAAGTTATTTATAAAAAGATGAAGGTAGCACTAATTGAAGATAAATTGAGGGATCGATGACTTAGATGGTTTAAATATGTCTAATATAGACCTAAAAATGCACTTGTGTAAAAAAATAATTTGATATATGTAGAAGAAAAAGAGGTAAAAGCAGATCAAAAATTATATAACAAAAAATAATAAAGAAAATTTAATATCTTTATACCTTATAGAAAATATAACTCAAAATCCAGCAGAATGATAAAAATGGATTCATATAGTCGATCCTAATTAGTTTGGAATTAAGGCTTTATTATTGTTGTTAGTTAGAGCCCAGCTAGTGGGCCTATTAATTAAAGTTAGCACTTCTCAAAAAAAATTGATATAGTAAATATTTGTCGAATTGTAATAGGGAAGAGACATAATAATGAATTAATATGTTTTTGAAAAGATGTAATAATTATGGAAACTATGAAAAGAGGTTCAACTTTTCATTTATATTTGATTTGATTGATAGAATTAAAATAAATAATAGCATGAATTTAGAAATTGAAAAGGCAATCGACTAGAGCAAAGGCTAGCATACGAGATGTTTTACATATATAGTATATGTAGTATTTATGCTATATATAAATTTGGGTTATTAGAATCTTGAGTTCAAATATAGTTATGTATGAATTTAACACAATAAGAGAACATAAGCAATATTAGCATGCTATATTTGTCTTGATTCTATCTAAGAACCTTATCATGTTATGCACCTCCACCTCTAATTTAAATTTTATTTTTACTTATTTAATATAATTTTTCAAATAGTTTATTATTTATTCAAGATCATAATATTAATCTATGTTTTTTTAAAAAAAATAAATGAATATCATCTATATACCAGTGTATTGGAGAAGTTATTTATTAATTAAGAATCTCACTTGTAATTACATGATATGCGATGGTCCACTGATTATTTCTTTTAACATGAGTTTGTAGAGCGATGCTGTGCCATCCTCATATGTAAATCCATCCATGAGGCAACATCCTTTCATGATATCTTTACTACATGTTAAGTTTTGCAATTTATCTATATCAAGGAATGTCTCTAAACATTTATGTATTATTCAAATGCATCATATCTTATTGAGTGCATAGCATCCTATCATATCATGTCTTACACTAAAAATTGTACACATCTCATCCAAGAATTAATACTGATTCGATCTAACACAAGCTATTTTTTCAAATAAAATTTAAATAAAAGAAATTTATACTACTCCCAAGGCATCAAATATTTCTTATAAGTTATCTATTATCTCTGAATTAATTAATAAATACTATATATATATATATATATTTATTTATTTATTAAATAAATTTTAAAAAAAATTAGTAAATAAATATTGGACATATGTTGAAGAAAAAAGAAAAAATAAAATTGATTCTATCTTGTAACCGAGAAGGAATTGGACCAACTTGATCAAATTGGATCTAGATTAATTAGAGAATAAAATGCTGAGAACCGTCGATCGACCCTTGAATCAACTCGATCACACCCGTAGGCATTACACTCTCATTATTTTATAAACTAAATCTTTATTTAATATTTTATTCAAACTTTTATCTGAACGCGAATCCAATCCGCACGTGAATTTGGATCATAATCGGGTCAGGTTCATTCATGATTCAGATATCATTACGAGCCTACTCTTTTTCAACCGCTCCAAGGAACCCCACACTCTGGGAATCTCCAATCCCGAACCGTATTTTTTAAACCTAGCCACATCAGCGCCGTCCGATTTCACGCCACATCGCGGGGCCCACCACCACTCCCCATTTGCTTCTTCTTCTCTCTCTTCGATGATGATGATGATGTACGCTAAGCTGGAGCGCGGTGGCTTCCATCCTCTCCGCCCTGCCGCTTAACGTTAGAAATTGGCGTTCGGATGGCGGTCGAATCCAATGGCACGAGCGACTCTCTGCAGTCCATCTTCTACGAGCGCGGATCCCTTCGCCTTCTCGATCAGGTCCTCTTCCCATCTCCTTCTCCGGTTGATTCGAATCGGGAGCTTTAAGCATCTGAAAGACTTTTTTTTTTTTTTTTCTTTCTTTCTTTTTTTTAATCTAAATGGTTGGATTGGTGTTGATTGCAGAGAAGGCTTCCTCTGGAAACCGTGTACTTGGATGTCCGTGATGCCACCGATGGATGGTGAGTTTAATCTCTACGTATTTTGGAGTTTCGGACCTGTGTTTGGCTTGATAAAATTGTCATCTTGTTCTTGTTTTTGTTGACTTTAGTTTTTAGAGACGCTGGTTCTGTTTATGGATTTAAGCTTTCGATCAAAATTGAATCTTTTGTGCGGCCTCACTTTAAGTTAATAGTGTTCTCTTTAGCTTTATTGTTTTAAATGCTCATAGGCTTTACAGAACCAAAAAATTGGTTTTCTGTGGGATTAATCCATTATGCCAGTTTTTTTGGACAAGAATCTTATGGCGGTTAACTAGGGCAACATGGATACGTGTTAGACATAGGTCCAGTGCATGATCAGAACTTGCACCATTAGCAATTGTTCTTGAGGGTAATGGATTTATTGTCACTTAACATGGCTATGTCACCTTGAGAAAATTATTTTGTGGACCTGAACAAAACATTTTTTTGTTGTATCTGTGAATCATTCGATTGGGTGGCTCGATTAATAGTAATTTCCTCAGCAGGATGCTTGCAATCCTGTTTTCATGCACAGAGACTATAAGTTTGATTGAGACCCTGTTTGACAAAAATACTCAAATAAAAGTAAAAGGTGATTCTTTTTCCCCCTTGAGAGTAACTAAAAAGCAAGAACAAGTTATTTATTATTGAGAACTTTTCTCTTGGTACTTCAGTAAAAAGGAGGTGAAGTTTTTAATTTTATTAGTTTTTGGACATGCTGAATTGTTAGGGAAAATGAGCTGACCCTGTATGAACAGCTAATTGGGATATTCCAGACCCTATGAACTGAAGAATATTCAACTTCTCAAAAACACCACATAGATACATCTCAGTCTGAATTACCTAGATCTGCTATATTTGTATATGTTTACCATGTGATTTTCAGATTTTGAATAGAACCGAACATTATATTATTGATTCGCAAGGTTTACTAACAGTGATTAGTCTCAGAGCAAAGAGTGTGCTTCAGACTCTACTTAATGGGACTTAAGGTTCTGTTTTTAAGCTGCAACCTTTCTTAAGTACATTTGTTTTACAATTCAATTTGGACTGCTACTCTAACCTATGAGCTTATCACCTAATCCATCCTCTCTATTCTGCTTTCCATTTACCATCCTTTTTAATGCCATTTATTATCTTAATTTTTTAATTTTTCAATCTTTCAGGAATGCAATTAGGGATATGGTTGTCCGTGGCGCACCTGCAATTGCTATAGCAGCAGCGCTGTCCTTAGCTGTAGAAGTGTTTAACCTTGACTTCGCTGGGACATCAGGGGATGCAGCTTCTTTCCTTGTCAAGAAATTGGATTATCTTGTTTCTAGGTATTGTTCTTATGAGGACTTATAAGTTGACCATCATTGTTTTGAACTATGCTACTGTGGTTACATTTGGTTTCTAGGGCCTGTTTGGGATAGCTGTTGGCCTCAGCTGTTGGCCAATAGCTATCTCACATAGCTGCTGGGAAATAGCCACTTAAAGACATTCCAGCAATCAATCCAAACAAGGACTTAGATCTCTTAGTAGCAAAATTCCCCATCACTACCTAATCCAGGTTCATTTTCTGGCAGCCGACCAACTGCTGTGAATCTATCCGATGCTTCAACAAAACTTAAAACTATTGTGTCAAAGACTGCTGAGACTGCTTCTGAGGCGAAAACTGTTTTTGAGGTTGGTTATATCGGTTATAATTTTGAGACACCATATTTGTAATTCTGTATTGCAACTGTGCTTTACTTTTTTAACTTTTGCAAATGAAGTCTAAGGTCATTCATTGTTGATAGTCATTTGGGTAACTTTTCTGTTATTGCTTGTAGTTTACTGTTCTATAAATTCACTTTCTCATGCATAGTGAACTTGGTAACATTTAATATTTCTTAACCGAACAATATAAAAAAATAGATGCGGTTTATATAAGTATACCATGCTGGGTTTTGGTTGCGTAACGAAAGATCGAATTTCAAAATTTTTAAACTTTGAAACCATAGTCAACCGAAACCCTAGACCTAGGACCCTTTGATTATATCAACTAATAAGGTAATATATTAAGATATTGAATAATACCTGTAACGCTAATATCCTTTATTCCACTAGGCACACAAGTTTATGCCCTCCAGAAGTGATCCACATAGAAACTGGGTTCAAAACTCTAGCTCCTTCTTCAAAACTTTGATCCTTGATGCTTAATCCTTCCAAAGGATTTGATTGGCTTGCTTCCTTTCCCTTCTAATTTTTCTTTCTCTTACAAAAAAACCCTTCAAAGCCTCTTGTCCTAAAGAAGACCTCCTTGTCCTGAAGAAGACCTCCTTATCTTGGTTTAGGTCAAGACAACCTTTTGTTCTGAAGAAGACCTCCTTGTCTTGATTTAGGACAAGAGATATAAGAGAAATAAAATAAGAAAGAGAGGGTATTGATTTCTCTTCGGATGGATTTTCATATATCCTAAAACTTTCGGGACTCACTCCTATTTATAAGAGACGGAGGGATGCATCACCAAGGGATGCATCCTATTCGCACGCCTTACCATGATGAGGCATGTCCCAAGGGTAGCGCCTCATCATGATAAGGCGCTAAGAGAAGGGGCGCATCTAAAAGAGAGCGGAAAGACATATCCGCTCAAAAAAAACTTATCTGATACGCCTTATCCATGCCTTTTCACGCTGATAACCTCACGCCACACTTATTTCATGATAATCCAATAGTTCAGATTAAGGCGTCATCTAATGGTCCAGATTAAGACGCCATCTAATGATCTAGATTCAGACCATTACCAATGGTCCAGATTCAGGCGACAACCAATGATGCAGGTCCTTCATCCAGGGAGCCATCCAATGCTTCAGATCGAGCCGCTGACCAATGGTTCAGATTCATTATTCAAAAAGATATCCAATGGTCTAAATAAAGCCAATTGGATTCCAACTCTTGGCCAACCCACATTAGGTCATGATCTAATCATATTAGATTAACCTAATGCAAGAATCAGATTCGAATCCAATTCGAATCAGGAGTTAGGGTTTGCAACACCTGCTAGCATGTCTACCTTGCAAACATGAACTAATACAATTAAACCCTTGATCATTTTCTTTTGTGTGTGACCCTTTGGGTTCCTCATCCAGCCAGCAGTAGGTCTAAGCTTATTTCGATTAGAAATCAACTAATCGAATTAGGTCAAATCGAGCTAACCCTAATTGCAAATTTGAACCATCTTTCAAATTGACTCATGAATTCAATCAATTTAATTCATGAAAACCTACAAAACATGATTGACGTTTAGCAACGTATCATGCCTACCCAGAAGATGAGGAATTTGATAAAAATTACCAAAATACCCTTCAATGGCAAGTTACCGTGCAATTCAATCCTTCGATCTTCCTTTATCCCGAATAAGCGATGGGTATGAAAAATTGTTAAACCCTAACACTTTATTCATTTGAATCTCAAATCACTAATAAAGACTCGACCGATGAAAGATTAGAAACCATTTCTAATATCATCATGCTTTAATCAAAGACTTCCTGAGTTATCATTTGATGAGATTACATAGGATAAATACTTCTTTTACTAGGAGCGATCGATTCCTTGTTAACCTACTCACAATCTTCATACACAATTCACCATATCCATGAACACCCCGTACATGGCTAAATCATGAATGAGTATGAACTAAAACATGGATTCATGTGTACAAGATTCCATGGTGATCTCAAGTTTAAGGATCATTTGCACAACTCCCACTAAGAGAATCATCTTTTGACAAGTAAGTAAGACTTTCATAAGATGTTCTCATTACGGATCAATTCAGTGAACTCATATCTTGATGAGCGCCCACATCCTTGTATTAGTGTCCCTACATAAGTGGTCGTGAGACCAACCACTCTCTCCATCGAGCATACATAGAATGTGTCAATCTTTCTGGAAACATCAATCCCCTACTCGATGATCCTTCGATTAGGAATATTCTAGATTAGGGTTTATAAGATCTTAGGTCTCACTGTTAACTTCATCATAACCGTAAATCCATTGTCCTAATCTATGGGGTTCATCATAATCTTAAAATAAAAAGTTATAAGACACAGCATATGATGAATCAAAATGCCTTTTATCAAAATATCATTCATGAGTCGGCAGAATTTTACAGAAAAGCCCCTGTTACATAAGAAATATGATTGGCTTTCAGAGCACTATTCTTTCATACCATAGGCTCGAAATCCTCAAAATCACTGGAATCTATCAACTAGTAAACCTTGTGCCACTTATTTAAATGTCATCTTAATGGATCACTATTTTTTGTCAACTTCTTGTTGGAAAATTGGAAAGCTAACCCTTGGCTATTAGTTTTAAAAATTGCTTTTGATTTTATTTGTATAGTTGTTTATTCACATCAAGGCCTCATTTCTTGTTCGGGTCTCTTCTTATTTCCATCATAGACGAGCATAAGTCCATACTAAGAAGAGTTAATTCCACTTATGTTAATTTCAGCAAATGCTATGCCTCCTTTAGCTCATTCATTCGTAAACCTGCATTGTTTCTTAAGAGAAAGTTGCTTCAACCTATCTTTGTGATAATCAGTATATCTACGGTCTTCTGTCTTTTTGGCATTCCAATCAATATAACATGGTTGACCTTATTTTAGCTTGCTGAACTGCCACATAAATGTCTCTGACATGGGGTGATCACATGCTCTCCAAAATCATAATGTCACTTTATCCCCAAAAGTTTGTTTATGTCATGTCTTCGCCAGTTATCTATTCTCTAGAATAATATCATTAGAAACATAATTGTAGCCACAATTAAGGATTTCTTTATGATGACTCCAAAAATCCTTGTTTATTATTTCAGATATGACCAGAATTTTATTCCTTTTACTTGATTCTTGTCTAGTTGATTTTATAGCTTTATCCAAAACAGCTTTCTTCTTTATTTGGTTTGGTTCATTTTCTCATATCATTACTCCAGCATTGTTATATTGTAAATTCTTCATGGAACTTCTTTAGTTCTTTTAGATATCACAAGAAAAAAATAATGGGCTTTAGAATATAGATCAACATTTGTTCTGGGCTGACTTTATTGGAAAACTGATCAGTCAGTGCACTTTGTTCTTGCATTTGTCCTTGCCCCATTATGCATTGTTTCAATATTCTTGTACAACTCTCTTGGTACATGGTCCACTCTTAATGCCGTCTTGAGTCTGCATGATGTGGTTGGAGGAAAAGATGTGAATTCCTAGATGAATGGACGATGGAATCCAGTTCTAAACTTTTAGTACATTCACCTGCATGCATGGAGTGCGTGTAGATACAAGTTCTTTAGTTTGATGTGGTGAGTTGAACCCACCCTTTCATGGAAGAGGTTAGATGTTGAAGGACCTTGAAAATGTGGTACATGGCAAACTAAAAAGAAATCTTCCTGAGGTGATGAACTTCTCTCGGATGATCTCCTTAAAGTGAAAACTCAAAAGCTATTGTAAGGCTCCCTCTTGCTGGTCAGGGCTGTCACATATGCCACTAGAGATGATCTAAATTCTCCTCGAGGATGGTGTCCTAGATCTGATATGGCATCAAGCACATCAATTGTTGTTGCTCTGCTTAGATTTTCTCCCTTGAAAGATGCTCCTCTGTGCAGGTGTCTTTGATATCATACCCTATCATAGTAGAGTCTCTAATGGACCACTGAGTAAATCAGCTACTACTGTAATTTTTCTGCATTTTTTCACTATTATAAAATAACTTGTCACAGTAGGTTCTAGAAAGCACCACCTTCCAACCAACCAACCCCCCACCCCACCCCAAAAAAAACACACAGACACACAAAAAAATGCGCTCTCTTTGCTGCCAAAACCAGTATTTTACTTTATTTATTACAAGCCATTCCTTTTACTGCTTTTTTATTCCTCAAGATTGCAACTGAAATCTCTTACTAACCATTGTAACAAAACTTAGACTTTCAAACTTGTATTTATAATTGATTTTTTTTGCTAATTGTGTATGCTCTGCATTCTATCTCATTTCCCAAAACTTGCACCACTAATATGACAGCTCCCACTTTATCTTTTGGTGCTGTATCTTTTATTCTCCCATCAGACATATATTGATGCTGCTGAAACTATGCTCACTGATGATGTTGCTGACAACAAAGCAATTGGCTTTCATGGAGCTAGCTTTCTTCCATGCCAGCTAAAAGACTCAGAAAAGCTGTCGGTTTTGACCCATTGTAACACTGGCAGGTTTATCAAGCTTACCAGTTTTCTGGTTCTTTTGGTTTTAGATAAAATAATAGCTTAGTAAGTTTTTCACTGATGGTCTTGTTATATCTTTTTCTGTTGACAGTCTTGCAACTGCGGGATATGGAACTGCCTTGGGTGTTATTCGCGCCCTTCATGCTGGAGGATCTTTAGAAGCAGCCTTCTGCACTGAAACACGGCCATTTAACCAGGCAATAATTCAATCTACCAACTTGTTTGGTTTACAATATTTCTGTCAAATTTGCTGCGCCATTTTTAGCATAAACATTTGCAGTAATTCTTATGTATTCTGAAATCTCTATGATTCATTATAAGCACCTATAAGGGATCGATATTCAACTTGCTTGAACCATTTCCATTAACTGGACATATATTAGAGAGTGGCTACATTATTATCTGGATTTACCTCCATCAGTTTTTATTCATCAATTTTCAGGGATCCAGGCTCACAGCCTTTGAACTAGTTCATGATAAGATACCTGCAACTTTGATAACAGATTCCGCTGCTGCTGCATTGATGAAAGCTGGCCGTGTTAATGCAGTCATTGTGGGGGCTGATCGTATTGCTGCGAATGGTATCTACCAACATAAGAATTAAAAATCAATCTAGTTTGGATCCAATTCAAAATTAGTTAATAATTTGCGGGTAATTTGCTTTGTAGGTGATACTGCCAACAAAATCGGAACC
The DNA here is from genome assembly GCA_017589505.3 of Metroxylon sagu. Taxonomy (NCBI): domain Eukaryota; kingdom Viridiplantae; phylum Streptophyta; class Magnoliopsida; order Arecales; family Arecaceae; genus Metroxylon; species Metroxylon sagu. The sequence goes on along the minus strand of JACVBY030000494.1, from coordinate 673,964 downwards.
TACAGTCTTGCTGTTTCTGCATTGTTCCATGGGATACCATTTTATGTAGCAGCACCTATAACTTCTATTGATCTCTCACTTTCATCTGGGCAACAAATTGTTATAGAGGAAAGGTCACCAAAAGAGTTGCTGTGTTCTGATGGAGGTCTTGGAAAGCAAGTAGCTGCATCTGGGATTGCTGTCTGGAACCCAGCATTTGATGTTACCCCAGCTAATCTGATAACAGCTATAATAACAGAAAAGGTTTGTTATACACCCCAAAATCTCTCGATTATTTTCAATAACTGGTCATGAGTTTAAAGGGATGCCCATTTAGAGACACAAGGTTTCTTTCCTTTGGAAGGGAAGGAATTCCAGATAGATTTGGGTTCTCCCTTCTTTGCTAGCTAAAATCCAGAAAGGTTCATTCAAGTTCTGAGGTTGATGGATTTTCTGCCAATTGGACAGATTGGCATCAAAAAAGATTGGCCTGTGAACTGAGTTGAGTGGATGGAGCATGTAGTCCATATGTAGTCGTGAATTTTGTGTTGAGGCCTATTTCTGTTGCTTTCTATTTATTCCTCTAGTCACAACAGAAGTTCATTACAGCCCATTGATAGAATTAAAAGTTGTATGGTGTTTAAACATTATTCTGCTTTGTGTTCAGGGTGTCATCACAAAGGCCACTGCTGATGCTTTTGATATAAAAGGTTTTATACAGAAAGCGCAAGGTAACAACATCGAGTAGAGAGCTCTTTTTTTTCAGTGGGCGGATGGAGTATAGCAGTTGATTTGAGCATTTTTCAGCAAGGCATGCATCAGTGATTGTGCTCAATGGAGCTCTCTTGAATGAAACAAGAATATCCTTAGCTTTCCTTTTCTTGTGTTCTTTTTAGTAAGTCTTGAAGCCCTGTTGCCTAAAATACAACATTCTGGATGTACACTGGATTAAGCTTAAAATGGTACGATGGATCATTGCCAGTGTTTTCTCTTGTAAAGTTACAAACTGAAGCTCAATGGACCGCTTAGTTTCAAAATTATAGACTGATTTGGACATGTGCTTGGTTGGTCCTGAAAGCGTTTGGATATGCTCCTAGCATCATGAAACCTTTTTGGCATATATATTTTGGCCGTAGGCCATTTGTTTAAAAACTTAATGTTGGACTGCTCAAGGTTTATTGATGGTGCTGGCTTTTACCGTTCGAGACAGTGGCTTATATGATGATATGAAGATGAGCAATGGTTACATGATGATACCTCTCTAAATTCTGTGCATCTCATTGCCTTCTTTCTCCCTTGTATCTTTGTATCTTTAAGTAGGCCTGCTCTACAGCGCCACTGGTAAACTTGATCTATCAATAATTATATTGTTATGGCCCCTACCTACATACTACTATTATGATCCCTATCAATGTATGCATATTGGTAACTGGTAAACCAACTCCATCCACGAATGACTTTTATTTCTAGGCCGGTTGGATGCTACTTTTCTTTTTCTTTTTCTTTTTCTTTTGTGATTACTTCTCCTATCCTGCCGCTAATTCAAGTCCCAAGGGACCAGCATCAGCACAAGAATCTCTTTGTTTGGATTGTACCACGTTGTTTTGTGCCCTTAAACTAAAATCAGGAAGCATGGTACACATCGCTTTAATTTGTCCTAAAAAAAACATTCAAACATTCATGTGACTCCAAAACAATTTCATGGTCACTTTGTGAGACTTAAGTTTGTTAATCTAAAGGAAATCAAAAGAGGAGTTCCATTTTAATATATTTTTTATTGACCAATGAGAATTGCCTTCCAAGACCTATAATTCACTTGAAAGACCCAATATACATGCATTATCGGATATTTTGAGTAATAGTTTCTAAGTAATAGCCAAGAAAATCTTATGAGAAACATAATAGGTCGAAAAAAAAATTGAAAGTACCTTGCAATTGATCTAGCCAAGAATAAGTTTTCATTTCAAATCCATTCTAATCATTTTATCTTTCTATAATAAACAAATTAGAAAAAAAATAAAATAAAACTGAATTACAGTGATGACTTCGTTTCTTTGCTTAATCATGTGAATATTTTAAAGTTCATTTTTCGTGGAATTCGATAAAAAAAATCCCTCAAAGGTTTGTTAGTTATATTTAGATTCAAAAATTTAAATTTCCAGACCATAGAACCATTCTAGGATTTCTATATGTAATAGGTGAAATAAATTGTAAGAATAGATCCCTCGTTGATTCTTAAATATATGAAAATCCAAAACATTGTGTTTCATAAAGTGATTGTGAGATCATTACATGAAACATGGAAAATGAAAATCAACATTTAATCCCCATTTCAACATAGAAATATGAGAACCGAACATTCCCAAACAAAATTGTTTGTTTAAGGCAAAGATATACATTTTGTTGTCCTACAAAACAAAATCAGAATTTCCAAAAGGCATTTCTTGATCATAATGCCTAGTATGCTAATCAGAAAATATTCAGCCACTACTTTAAGGCAAGACAATCAAAAATAAGAATGTTTGATATTTTAGTCCTTCAAGGCTTCACATTTAAGGTATCTAGAGAGTCAATCTCATAAATCTAGCTGTTTTCCGTGTCACAGAAATCCCACAAACCCAAGAATTATGGGAAAGCAGGAAACAGTCTAGACAGTTATCAAATCCTGAATTGCATAAATTTCAAATTTCACAGCACAAAAACAGACGACTATTACTCATGGCTCTAAACATTACAACTTATTTACATTTTCAATGCACCGAATGGCACAATCAAACACTTAACAAGACAAGAGTTTCTGAGCTTTGTGAACATAGTGCCTTAATACGTTGCTCATCAGTACACATTGGTAGTCAGAACCTTTTCTCGAAGCCAAACCAAGAATTTCATGCTTGTCTGATAACCTTTCAAAAAAAATGGGGCCAACTAGTGCAGCATGGAAGGAGCACCAACCAATTCACATGGATGAATGTCATACTAGCTACACTTTGCCTTTCCAGCCCTGTGTAATTCCCTGTGGAGATAGAATGCCTCCCCTTGGTCTCCGTTAAATGCCCTTCTTTCCAAGCTGCACACTGTCAGCTGCCTTAGCAACTTCTCAAGGACTGAGTACATACAGCTCTCAGAATCCTTCAAATTTGGATTTGTCGATAAGACCACTGCATTCACCGCATCTGCAACAAACTCACGCTGCGACAATTCAAGTAGATAGCCCACACATGATTCCAAAGGTTCATTGTATGCCAGCAGCGCAAAAACATCCTAACAATAGGAGAGGTTAAGAGAATAGAATTAATCTATTAAAATCTCCACCGTCAATACTTTAGAGCATCATAATGAAGATAAATTATCCTGGAAGTTCATGCTATTGTCCCTATGGAGCTGTGATTTCTTTTCTTTTCTTTTCTTTTTTCTTGGGTGCGGACGTGTTTCTTTTTTTATTTTTTTGCCAGGCAGGTTCTTTTCTTTTCTTTTTCCTTTTTTTTTTTTGGAAGGAGGGGGGTGTGGGTGTGTTTTGGGTGGGGGGGATGGATTTTAATTAGCTCTATGTTGCATGGTTAAATAATAATCAGCTGCCTTTCTTTACTAATGAAAATGCTAAGTCGGTTGCTTCTTTTACACTTCTAGCAAGTGATGATTTGTTTCCAAAAAACTTTTGGAGGTTCAACCCAATTCCCCTTACCAAAAAAAAAAAAAAAAAACCAAGTGAAGGATGGTTCTGAACCAAAGAGATAACCAGCTTTCAGAAATATTACCTGCTTTCATGGATCTGATGAAACCTCTATTGCATATTTGCCCTCTATATAATCTTCATTGATTATAAGATTATGAACCCTAACTAATTATACCATTATGATCCCTAAGCTAAAATCAATACTTTGTATTTATGTAACAATAATAAAACAGAAAAAATTTGCAGCCATAGAGTTGCAATAACTTGAAGCATTGCATAAGGAAATATGCCACCTAAAGAATCATCAGATCCAAAATGGTCAAGCTCCAGACATTACCTCAAGAAACTCAGCGAAATGTTTAACAGCAAAAAATTTGGACAGTTGAGCACGGGCATAACATACAGCATCCTCCAATAGCCCAACCTAAAACAAACCACCAAAACAAATAAAGGTCTCAGATACGATGTACAGTTATATAATAGAAGAGATATGAGATACATGTCCAAAAATAGGAATGCACATGTTTCTCTTGCCTGTCTCTCTTTTCTTAGTTTTAATCAAAAGTGGAATATGAAAATCAGTTTTTGGATGAAATACAGAGAAAAGCTTGATCAAAAATAGATAAATGTTATGCAGAGATCCATGGCTTTGGCATAATCCAAAAATTCACTGTAACACAGCAACTTACCAAAGCTAAGTTTCCTACCAAACAGTACACAATTTTCCATCCAAATGAGAGTTAAGTATTGAAGACCAAAACGAAATGGTTCATTGGGTGCTGATAGGATCTAAACAATTTTGATAGGATCTAAACCATTTTGATAAATGGAGATCTGTAAAAAGAAAGCAATAGCAACAATGATATGGAAGCCCCTCTCTAAATTACTCATAGAAAGGACAGCCCTTACTTCATTGTTTTTTGGAGTAAATGCATGTTCAACATAGTGTAAACCCAAAGGATGAGTCCGAAACCCATTAACAGGCCCACTAGGTGCATGGCCCAAGTGCCATGGGTCAGTAATGATCTCCTGGCAGGGGGGTGGGGTGTGTTGTTAATATATTTGCCTTATCTTAATTCTAGATAACAAGATGGGAAAAATGAGAGAAAGTCTTAAGTTAGCCACCAGAGAAAGCGGTCATTGTCATACTTCGCGTCTACACCCACTTGCAGGCAATTCATCAGCTTTTCATAGAGAAGCTCACAGGGCTCCTTAATAAATAATCATAGAAAAGCTTTTGTTTCAGGACAAAAATTATGCTATGAAGCCAAACCTAACACCCTTGTTCAACACAAGTCACTAAAAAGTAGTAGTTTGTTACAGACATTAAGTTGTCCTCATCCATACATCACGGACATCTAAATAAAAAAATAACGCATGAACAGAGCTTTAAAGGTTAAATATTTTATAATGCTAAAACAACTCAGTATATGAAAAAACCTGCTAACACATAATAATGACATTCACTATTCCACAAATAAATAACCACTTCATTTTAGAGCTTTTATATTTGTAGTGTGGAGAGGTACCCGGTTATACTCAATAAACTAAAAAATAATGCATGAACAAAGCTTTAAAGGTTAAATATTTTATAATGCTAAAACAACTCAGTATATGAAAAAACCTGCTAACACATAATAATGACATTCACTATTCCACAAATAAATAACCACTTCATTTTAGAGCTTTTATATTTGTAGTGTAGAGAGGTACCCGGATATACTCAATAAACCTTTGAGAATGAAGCAAGAAACAAACAATTGATGTGTCATCCTGCAGACAAAAACTGCTGTTTTAGTCACAAAGCTTGTACAACTGTATCATGTCAGAAGGAATCTATAGAAGATTAGGCCTCAGTATGAAACTACATTTAATAACATAACTGAAACTAATACAGACTAAACACATGACAAAACAACAAGGTGAAATCAGTAAAAGTATATAATTCAAGCACTCTAAAATCATGTCTCCAACAATTTCTTTTAAAAAAAAATCTTTTTGTTGGTAAAGATATATGCACTGTGTGAAGCTTTCAAGCTCAGCAACAGAAGACCACAATACCAAATAATAATAATTAATTGACATAAATTTTCATCCCTATAGTGTTCATGAAAGATGAAGATGCATACATAGCCAAAATGGCATCGAGATTAAAGTGTCAAACCAAAGCTGCATATATGTTCATAAACCAAAGCTGCATATATGTTCATATCCCAAAGCCAAGAAGTAAGAATGGCTTGCTTTTTCTTCACCAACTTAACTCAAAGTCTTGAACGTGATATGCAATATGAAACATAGCACTAAGAATTATCTGAATTGGCATGTCCTCTGTGACTTCAGCTTCTCACTGCAGTGGATATAAAATTTGGTAGGCACTCAGATTGAATGTCAACCAAGAGATGAACTAAATTTGAAGCATCTGGGACTGAGTCAGATTGTTGAGTGAATTTTTATCAAACCAAGTTCCTCCTAACTGATTAGAATTTGATTATATCAATTAAAATTTTGCTACTTCCTAGCATTTGCAACCTTTATGGTCATTTGACCTCGACTCTCACATTTGGCCAAATCATACTGCTCCTATACTTTATATTCCTTGTAGGCAGTGCAGTATAAAGTTTACAATCTATCCACCTTCCTACTTGCAAACACTTGGTATATGTTGCACCTACAATCTAACGAGTCTGTTAGAAAAGGCTAAGGCACTAGCTAGTGGTTCTGCATGCATGTTATCAAACAATAGCTGTTGGGTGTGCTGTCAGTAATGTAGTCTTTAATTCTCTTTTTTATATTTGTGCATGGATTCCATGTCACAAGGTTGATGTATGGCTTTAAATGCACAGCCATTACCATCATCTTACTCTTATTATGGTGTTCAAGTCCTGTTTTACCAAAGTTTTGTGGTGTTATGCCCGAATAAGAAAAATATCTGCTCTGAACACCACTCCTTGATCCTCAATCACCATCAGCACACTGCACTCCATGTTACTTGCATGACTCCACAAGGTGACCATGGAGTTGTGGCTGGTTAAAAAATTCAAGATTTATCTAGGGTCTCGAAACCATCTTAGTTTTGGATATGCACAAGCATGTTGTAAATTCTATATCTTTAAAATTTTTAAAATATTAATGTCACCCCAACTTTCAACTTGAAATGCTCTCCTATAATGGGAAGCAACGGTAATCTGCATTCCATGATGAACAACGCTTAAACTCCTTGAGTAGCATTCCACTCATTTGGAAAAGCTCTACTGATAATAACAGCATAATACAATGAAGGTTACCACACTCTATGCTCATAATGTTGTTTTGCATACATATCTTTTTCATATGTTTTTCTTTTACTCTTTGCATCTGCATAAATAACAATATATCAAACGAAGAATACAAAAAAAATAAGCAAGATAGTTATTAAATGAAATGATAGAATTCTTTCATGTATATTTATTTTGTCAAGAAGTATACCTGCACAATCTCAGGATACCATTCTCGAAGATTTTGAAATGCAATATCAATATCCCCATTCTTGATAAGCTTCATTATTAGAAACAATTGGTTAGAATTTACAAATGACACTCCTTAATTTTTTAAAAAAAATACAGTTTAGTACCTGTGATGACAAATGAACAAGGCATTAACTGTTACACAAATAAATAAATGGTATATAAATATTAAATTGACATAGACCAGCATATGAATACAAAAATTGATAATAACTGATCTAATATAGGAAGTAAAAGAAGGGGAGGAAAGACAGGGCAGCAGACTGTTATACGCTTTATAGGAGTCAAAGGCTATCAGAATCATTTTTCCTTGGAGACACTTTATTGTCATAAATCTGATCATCTAACCCTTGTCCAGAATGTTGCACAATGTGATGCCATAGTTAGGCGCCCCCCCCCTCAAAAAAAAAAAAAAAAAAACAAAGAATATGAATTGCAATGATTAAATAAATGATTTGGATAATATACAACATGTTCAAAATATCCATCTTACCTGGCGCAAAACCTTTCTCTGGCTCAGCGCATATATGTCTCCCTGTTCACCAAAACCATTTTCTTGAGCTGCAGAACCTGGAGGGTGCGTATCTTCACTTGCAATGTCAAATGAATTTAGTGTATCTTGGTATCCATAGTGTAGCAGATAGGAACGCACAATCCTAACACAAAGAATTGCTTAATTATGGAGTGCAGTTAGGGTTACAACAAACAAACAAAAAAAAATTAACCAACACATGAAATCACCAACAAATAAGTTAAAGATTTATACAAATCAAGATTTACAATCTCGGTACCAAACCCATACCAGTACCCTGTAAGTACTGTGTATGTATGCCCAGAATGGGGGTCGGTTCGATAAACCCCTGTACGAAGCATCGCTTTGATACCAGTATGGTACTATCATGCCCAGCATGGGGCATATGCACCGGTACCACAAACCTTGGTGCAAGTATCATCCTTTATCTATATCTTGTCAAACAATCCAGTTGAAAGATGATTTTCTGGCACAGAATCATACCAATGACTGACATTAGGTTGTAGGGACAACTTTTCAGCCATTTTCTGCAGTTTCATTCTCTCTTCCATCATAAAAGTCTGATCAAAAGAATAGAACAAAGTATTAGATTATAAGCATCTAAAAAGACACAAAATATATTGCATATAATCAACCACATAGATACAGCTTGAGAACAGAAAGATGATAAGTACATGCACTCCATGAGACATCAAGCTGCAGCAAATTAGTTTTGCTAGTTATGTCAACTGTAAAACTCAACATGATTTATTTCTTGATATTCCTTCAATGATATCAGCATTGACACTGAATATCCACAAAAATATTCATCATTTAGCTACCATAGTAACCCCACTCACAAAAGTGCATTGCAGTTGGAATTCAAGATGATGATGATATCATGTGAACCGAGTAATCTAAGCGATATGTTCTGTAACTAAGTCAATGACAGTCTCAAGTCAATAAGAAGGCAATAATAATGGCTAGCAAACTTTTTTTTATAAGTAAATCACAGAATTAACTTTCATTGATAATAATTCTTAAAAAAGATCCAGCAGTTAAAACTAAGCAGCAATCATGGATCGCTATCACCACAACAATGCATGCTTTTTTTCCCTCCTGCAAGCAAATAAATACGCAGCCATTTACAAATATATGTATGATAGAAATATTAACAGAATTGCATAAGAGAATTTAAGACACATTATTAATCCTTTCAAACTGCAATCAATTTGTTTAAATTTTAACAATAATAACATCCAAAGATAAGAAAATGCAACATAATAACATTAGAGCATACTTCAATGTCAAAAAGGAATGGCTGCCGCCCAAAGTTATGCATGATTGAAATATTAACAGAATTGCATAAGAGAATTTAAGACATATTATTAATCCTTTCAAACTGCAATCAATTTGTTTAAATTTTAACATACTAACATCCAAAGATAAAGAAATGTAACATAATAACATTACAGCGTACCTCAATGTCAAAAAGGAATGGTTGCCGCCCAAAGTTTACGGTCACCCTGATGAATAAACATTAGTATTCATTTCTAAATTTCAGATTCGGAAAAAGGTGAAGAATACTGCTACAACAACTCTTTTTTTAAAGAAAAGATCATGCTAGGACTAACCACTTCCATTCAGAAAATGAAAGAAGGACGCAAAAAGAATCCAAGAGCTACAATAATAAATAACGGTGCAATCTAAGGAAATTGACATGCATTATCTTTCTACATCAAGTGTTAAAAGGTCCTCAAGACAAAAACCATTCTAATAAATTCTTTGATGTCCAGTCAGCATATTGCCTTCAGAAATTCATCATGTAAACTTTCACTGAAAGGAGTAGGTTACTGAAATGTTAGGTCATTATACAAGACTAAGTTACTGAAGCTATATAACATTTGTGTGTGCATGTGTTCAAAATCCATTATTTTGTTTTCAAATAGGAAATATAAATCTTAAACTTCTCAACAGGCATCCACTCAATTAATTAAAGGAATCCATCTATAAGATACACGCGATTGTATATTTAATGACTTGCAGCCAATGAGAGGCCCAAGTTGCCATTAGTCCTATCGGAGTTTAAGCAGCCTCCCTTCGAAAGGAGGTCGCTCTAACTCTTTAATTAAAGCAAAAGAGACAGCAAGACCAAATAGATAAAGAACTTATGTTATGATGACCTCTAAAATTATTGCAAGTTTATGGAAAATTGCAGGCATAGATGGTACGTGGGTGTTCAACCAATAGCCTAAGCACCAGATGAATGCCCAGTAGATCGACCAGCTCCCCATGGCAGCAAATGCTACAGATGGTAACAGCAAACCTAGCAGGCTGCCTGGCACCCACAGAATTTAAACAGCCAGGAGGCCACCCATCCGGCTAAGTGCCTTGGTGAACACCAAGGTTGTTTTTTAAAAATAATGATTGGTAGAGAAGCCTTGATATCAAAATTTTCCATTTAAGGATTTTTTTTTTTTTGTAATTTCAAAGCTATTAGAACAGTTTAAAAGTACTTATACGATCCTAGTTATTAGTCAAGAAATCCTCGTGTTAAGCGATTTAACTTCTAGTAAGTTCAAAACCACTATGTAGCTAGGAAATCCATTTTGAAGTGGGAATAAAGTTTAAATTTGGTTCTAGCTGGACTTCCGAAATTGTACAGGTAAAGAAGCATGTGATTTAGAGTTGTTTTGGGATATTCAAACACCATAGTTTATGGGAAAACAATAGGCATAAATATTCCAATTTTGTAACTGTAGCACATTAAATCATTTTTATTGAAAATAATTAATTGACTTCTTCACTCTACTTCTCCAAACCTGGCTTCTCATTCTTTTTAAATGTACTTACAAAGGCTTCTTTCATGTTCTGTTTCCTTTTTTCTCTTTTTTAAACTTCTGATGCAAAATTGATTGCTATATAATATTTTTCGGGCTTTCAATAATCATGTGTCAGCTTCACGATAAATTCAGCAAACAAGTCAAGCCAGCAATTTTCAACTCATAAAAAAAAACACTAATGATCCGTAACAATTATTTATAATCATTCCGAAGTTCAAAAAAAAAAAAAAAATACAGGGAAGAAACAAAAATGACCAAATATAAAATGCGCAAGTGGTAAGCACGAAGTTGACTGATTGATAAGCATCTAAACTATATGGTGAGCTTCTTGTAGATATTCTCCCAGTTATAAGATAAGAAACAGTAGAATAGGCTGGGAGCAAATAGAGTGGATGAATACCAAAAAGGCTTACAAGAAAGACTTATAAGAAAGAGAACAACAGTGATTACAATATACAAGGAAGTTTGATAAAAGACGGCCTTAGCATGGCCATAGGATGCTATCATGGGGAGAAGAAAAATAGAAAATAGTAAGCAAGAGGTGGAGTGGAAGAAAGAAAAGGGAAGTATGGATAGCAGTGTGCATCGGTTGGAGAAAGAAGATTTCATAGAAGATTGAGAAAATAAGGAAGCCCTACATGAACAGTTGAATGGAGGATTATTGTTCTACAATGCTTCATTTATGAGATCCAGGGGAGGAACGAAAGTTGAGATGAAGAAGGGAGATAAGGGGGGTATCTTAAAACCTATCCATATATCTTTGACCAGAGAAGGTAGGAACAGAAGAATATAAGAGGGTGGCATGGAACTTGTCAGAGAAGTAAGAGAAATTACCTGACAAGATTGACAGAATCTATGGATAATTATTAAATGAAAACTGGTTCGACATCAACCTACACATTGAACCACATTGCAAGTCTGCAACGTATCAATAACCAAAACTATGTTCCCCACAAGAACCAGGGTGCTAGTCTGACCTTACTACCTCAATGATACGGTAAGTTCTCAATGCATGACCTATGGATCTTGCTCAGCCTTTCAATAACATAAATCAGCATGTCATGAAATATAAGTTTAACCCTGAGCAGCTTAAAAAGAACCAAAAAATGGATCAACAAAGTATTGGCCGTCAAAGCAATCAAAGATGAATGACTGCCAGTCTCAAGATCCTAACTAGGTCAAATCATACATTTAAGGCATGCAATACCCAACTTTGATGTTACCCAAACTAATGCTTGATTTTAACATCTAATTTTACAAAAACCTAACATAAAGGCATATATGAAAGTGACACTATACATAAAATAATACGATAGGCCATGATCACAAACCTTATATTGTAAACATGCATCACTTAGCACAAAGTAGCCATATAAAAAGCCTTAATGGGCACCGCTCCTGGCCACAAACAGATCTTAAAAACCAGAGAGTGCTAAACCAGGAGCACTACGCATCTTTAGTCTTGATTAGTTTGGAACTTTTGACAGCTTTCCACAACTCCAAGCACAATAGCTAAGATAAGATGCAAATGAACTAATGATGCAATGAAGTGAAAGAATTGTCCATCTTGACACCAATATCAAAAACAAGATATTCCAAGATAACTGAGCTTCTTGAAATTGATGTCAACTGTCAAAGTCTACAGTGTTTGCCCTAAATGTACCTACCATTAGTTTGAACTCATAAAGTAAAATCCTACAATTCCATCAAAGATGACATTATCACTAGCCTTCCATATCCTTTAAGTAAGAACATGACATGTTCAGTAAATGCAAATTGCAGTTTGATGTTAACTATCATGATATTGTGAATTTTACTAGTGAGTTTCTATAGTTAATAGTTATCAAGGCATAGTGAATTTGAGACACCAACGACACCTCATTGCAGACAAATATATTGAATCAAATGCATATACGGACTTGCCCATCATGAAAGGAAAAACATGAAAACATATATCGATGCTTTAAACGTGATGAGGCCAACTTAAACACTAATTACATCAAACCATGATTCATCACACAAGCCAACCAACAAGTTATGGAGGCATCATAACGCTTAGGTGGTTTTTGGTTCATGGTAATGTGATATTATCAGGAATTTAAATTTCACAAAAGACCGCTATTAGGAAAGATGGCAGACAACTGTTACTTTCCAAAACCTGTTATATAATTTTGTGGTTCAACAGACAAAAATCACTGAAAATATGTGCCTTCTCAAAGTCTAGTAACGTAATCTTCTCTTTTTGGTCCTTGGCAACTCAATGTATGAAATTATATTACGACCAAATTGAACATCCAACAACTTGACAGTAGAAAAATGTTGAAAAGAGGACTTCTTTTGATAGCAGAATCAATATACCCATCAAGGACATAATGTCAAGGTTTCACTACTCAACCATGCAAAGAATTTTACTGTGTTATTCTAAGATAAGCTCAGGTATCTGGAGCACAAGGAGTGGAGTGATTAATTTATAGTGTTCCCAAAATTTAGATCACATCAGCAAAAAAAAGAAAAAATTTGACCAATCCTAGCCTTGAATTGGAAAGTAACAAATAACCATGATAGATGGATAGTAGGCCATACTCTTCATTCTGACTGTGAACAGCAATGGTTGGGTACAAAGGACCTTTTATATCCTTGGAGACAGTTCCAACAAGTTTTGCATTTTTCCTGCAAATCAAGACGATAATAAAAAGAATTTATAAAGCAGTAAAAAGAATAGTTATATAGAAAATAAAGTGATCAACCCATTCAAATGCCATACTACTTGAATGATTCTCAGACTAAAAACTCAAACCTTGAATAATTCCGTCATTTCAGTAGAAAAATGTGACTATTAACTAAAGGGGGAACACTGTTTACCAACTAAAGAGGAAAGGCTTACCAACTTGAAATTTATTAACCAAAGGGGAAAGGCTTACCAACTGGAAAAACATTTTGAACCAACATTCAACAACTTACTTCCAGACTTGATTTAGATGCAAAGCCAAAATGAAACATTCCACCAAATTCAGTGCCAGTTACTGTGGATTCAGGTCAAATTAAGTTTAAAAAAAAATAACAAGGAATGAAAAGATAAAATATTTTTAAAAAATGTCGTCATCATTTTTTGATGAAGCATATTCTTTGGGCAAATGCGTTGTGATTTTGGTCTGGAACCTCTACATAAATGTCAAAAAATATACATGATTAGAAATCCACAAAATATTTGTTAACAAATAAAAGGAATCATCTTAGATATAATGCATTATTTGATGAAAATCTTTAAAATATAAGTATTCATTATCAACATAACACATAATATCCTTATACCACCTTTATATTTTCATTCTAAAATTATATAAACTCAAATTTTTAATCAGTAGCAACAGTAAAACTAATACATCATTGTGTTAATATCTTCCCTACATATGGAGATTCTATTTAATTTATAGAAAAGACATGCTTCTAAATATATTAAAATATATTTATCTTGATGAATTGCATGTTAAAATGCAAAGAAAAGACATGCTTCCAAATCATTTTCATCCCCTCCCCCTCCCCCCCAAAATAAAAAAAAAGTGAAAATATATTAGGGATTTCACAACATATAAAAGGATATAGATTATCTTGTTTAAGTTAAATAAACTCAATAAATGTATTGTAAGAACATGAATAGTTTTCTACCTAAAAGCGATCACAAGCATCAAATCTAATGGAAGAGATCCCAACCATCTAACTATTCGATTTCACAGCCTTTGCAAATCCTATCTCTGCATCCCAAAGCTCACGTCTTGATTCCAGAGAAACATAACATGCCAACATCTTACATCTGCATATATAGGATCAAGGTTCACCATGCTGGTATGTACAACCCCACACCAGTGCATACCATATTGTACCAAAACTAAAACAATACTCCATAGAGAAGGCTTACTGAGTGTCAGTATGCTGAACTGCCTCCCATACCAGACTTGCTAACACTACACTAACATGATACTGGTACAAGGATCAGTAATGAAATTGTGAATCTTATTTACATAAATCACTTGCCTCCATGTTCACTATAAAAAGGAGCAATTTCACAGTCAAAAAGATTTTAAGAAGAAACATAATCTATTTGATGCTCTATGGAGTTGGAGATGGAGTTTGATCCCCATGGTTGTGGTGAGTCCCATTAGAACTCTAAAGGTGCAAACTTGCTGATGAAGAGCAAGTCAACAGCTGGAGAAATGAGTGATTAAGTTCAACAAGATAAGAATTTGAAATAGGATTGGCTGGGTCCAGTTGTTGGAAATTACAAAACTCGGTTGTTGTCAGAAAGCTAGAAAGTTTTGGAAGAGAATATCCTATGAATATGTCTCATGCAAAAGTTCAATAATGTGAGTTTAACATAAATAGCTGGACAAAGCATGAATCAGAAACACATATATCAAATGATCAATAGATCAAACTATCACCCAACAAAAAGTTATATTTCGTTGCTAGTATCTGTTAATAGACTAAAACTACTTTGTCGACTTAATTAATCAGATCTAATAGATTTTTTTTCTCGTATTATGGTAGTGGTGCATTTTTAATCCTAAACCTAGCAGATTAGGCTCATTGTGGTGGCAAATTTCAAATAACAAATTTGAATTTGAACCATGAGAGCCAACAAACCACGTAGCACAGGCTGCAGTTCCATATCATCGCCCTACTGGTTTTGTATCGGCCACTTGATACTATTTCCATTCAATTTAGAGAAAAAAGGTTCACCCTTGGATTTAAAAATAAATCATCAAGGCCAATCAAATTAAACTAGTTTTAATAAATTTTCATTCTCCTCCATGTGCAGCTCTCTTAAATCAAAATTAGTTGGTGCCTACAAAATAAATTTCTTCTAAGTCACAACTAGTTAATATCTTCTAAAAAAATTACATTTCTCCTAAATTTCTTGAAACCCCACAACCAAGGTGAATTTTTGGAATACCCATAATCAAATCTCAAATTAAAGAAAGCACTTATCTGAGGATGGATTTTCCATCAATTTAAGGAAAAAAGAAAAGAAAAACTAATATAAATGAATAATAAAACTTGACGATCAATTAAATTTAACCCCATAAATTAGTTTTGAATAAATTCTAACACAAATTTGCTATGTTTTAACTAAAAATCTTCAACTACCATCAAGAGTTAAAACCCTGTTCACGACATTTAGGACAATCATAATGAAGCACTTCAGCAAATGTATCAATAAACTGGCAGATCAACAAATCATGTAATTATGCATGTAAATATGACAATCCAACATCAAACTAGCAACCAACTTACGTGAAAAAGAATTCTTGCGATGCATAATTGATTCCAGCACCTACTGTATCGCCAGATGTAAATGTGGGGCCAAAAGATTCTCCTTTTCCATGTCCATGATAGAGATAACCATCATCCCCATGATATCCACAACTATTGGTTTCCCAACTGCCAGAAAGAATATCGAAGAAAACAGAATTGTTCAACATCAAGAGACAAACAGATAGCAAGCCAAAATTCATCAATTCATCAAATAGTTATATTAACGAAGTAATATGAGAACATCAGATAGCAATTCCATGATAAATAACATTTTCAGCAAAAAATGAATAATATGAAAAGTTATGTTAATTCAAGATGGAAGAGGATGTCACAACATGGAGCAGATATCAATCTCTCACAAAGTGTGCGGCGAAGCCCAAAGGGTAAGGGAGTATGAACCACATGCTGAGACAACACCCCAATCTTCTGGAATATTTTTTTTTAGTGAGAAATGTGTTAAGAGACATATATTCAGATATTAAAAGAAACTTTTCTAAGAAATGCACTTAGGCTCGGATATTTTTCATCCTCCTAGGTGAAAATGATGACAAACACTATATATGTAGAATAATTGCGGTCAACTTAAGGGTTACTTTGGAGTAAGCATTTTGCTTCCAAAAAGACGAACATCAATGGTTCAAAATTACTATTGGATGTTAAAATATAATGCTAGCTCTCATTATCACTATCCAACTTTCATTTCAAACTGGAGCAAAGGTTTGTACAGACTTCAACACATTAACTTAAGATTGAGATACCATTCCTGACTAGCAAAAGTCCACACATTTCAAACACCATGTCAAACATCTTGCAAAATCATTTTATAACATCTTGCATATATAACATGTGCACATTGGTAATTGTCAATTAGCATATAACAAAAGATAACAATTAGAGTCCTAAATTAACTGGATAAAAGGTTTCTATTTCGAAATCCCCATTATAATCGCTTGGAACACAGGCGAAACAATACCAAATTAGCATTACTCTATGAGAAATAACCTATATCAAATTGAACATAATTCAGAACTAAAAAATAGATATCAAGAGTTCATGCTAAAAATAAGCCAATGGGCTCAATGATGGCAATCTGGTTACCCAGGTTGCCGCTGCATCTTGAAATGCTGCGTGGTGAAACCAATGGCGGTCTGCCCCTTCTGGCCTGCGTTCTTCACCGTCATCTCGAAGTAGTACGCAAGCCGCTTAGTAGGGACGGGGCAATCGGCCTGCACCGCCCCAACATCATGCCCATGCTGTTGGCATCCTACGTATTGCACCGACATCTTATCCGTCGAGACCATGTGGAAGAGGCCTGAGCTGTTGATTGTATTCAGGTGCGACGGCACTGGCTCCGAATCCAGCTCCTCCTCAATCTTCTTCCACTCCGGGCTGGGCCTCCACCGCGCCGCCAGACGGACGAGGTCGATGGGATTGGAAGCTAATTCTTGATTGCTCACCATCATACCCTCTCCAAGAACCCTAGTTTTCCGTTCCAAATAAGAAAGTTTTCAAGAGATTCGAAACAGCAACGCTATCAGACGCTCTCCAAGAACCCTAAATTGTTCGTTTAATCGGAAAAATTCCAATAAATTCTAAGAAAGACCACCATTACCCCCTCTCCAAGACCCCAAAATTGTTTATTTAGAAGTTCGAATGAAACGACAAATTAGGTCAAGAATCCATAGCTTTAACAAGATCGAAGAATTAAATCGCTTACCCTAGCAAGCCAGATCGATCTCGGTTCTCGTCCCCCGCTGAGAAATCAAAACCCTATGATTGCCGGTATTTCTCCGGAAACGAGAGCTTAAAAAGCGGAGGGGACCTAACTGATTATTTTACAGGTAATTTTAGATAATTTTATTCGATGAAAGTTGAATTCTGTATGCAGAATTTAATTTTTTATTAAATCATACTCGGATTACAGGCACACACAAAAACTATATAGAATATATAAATATAAAAATATAAAAAGAATTAATTACATGATATGTGTTAGGCCTTTCCTTTCAAAATGGTTGCTTCCCGTACCTTACTTTCATGGTAATGTTAGCTACGTGCCAAAAAAAAACACAAAAAAAAAAAATTATTATTATTATTATTATATTTTTATTTTAAACCTAATAAATATTTATTAATTAATTATAAATTAAATTTAAAGAATTAATTTTATTATTAATCGAATTTGGAATCTGATGTCAGAATTTATTCATTTGATCAATTAGAATCTAAACCTAAACTCAACAAGGAAAATACCAGATTCACGGGATTGGTGCTATAAAATCCTACCAGATTCACGGGATCGGTGCTGCTATAAAATCCTACCGAATGTTGGGGCCGGCCCAGAAGCATTCTTAATGGGTGGAGACGGAGGCCCTTCAGTGAGTGCAAGTGCGACTCCAAAGGGACGGGCATGCAAATTGCACTCGTTGGGCTTCTTCGAGCCCCTTCCCATGATCGCCAGAACCCCTGTGGGGCCGGGTGATCGCAACTGTCACTCCGTGGGTCGACAACTGTCACCGGCCTCCACGCCTCCGTGGGTCTTCCGATGGCGACGCATCAACCGTATGATTCCACGGACGGAACATCACATCAACGGCCATAAACACCTGTCGCGGGTCAATGTTATATCCCTCCGGCGTCCGTGTATGCCACGTCATACCACCTGGGCCCACACACCGTTGGACTCCAGCTTAAAAGGCCATCACGAGGCCTGCGGTCCAAATGGATCAGAGCATGTGGCAACGCGTACGGACCGTCTGATCCATGGACCCTTCTGCGGACTTTTTTCCGCAAGACAAGTGGTTCGTCAAACGTACGGCTATGATCGACACGTCACGTGTGCTCGGCGGACACGATTTAAAGCGCCCACTGCTTTAAAGCCCGTAACTGACAACCTCGAACATCTCACGCTCCATGGTGCGATATATGTTTCTTAAAAACCCACCGCCGAGTTGTATGGCGATATGATTTTCGGCATAATAAAACTGGAAGTACATTGCTCGAGTTGGCCAAGCGCTCTTGAACAATATTTTGGTAAAACTATGCCGGCCGTTGAACCCCAGCCGGTATGGGATTATTGTTAAGGGACAGAGAGTGGAATTTCGATCGGTTTGGAGGCTCGCTGGATGTCCACTAACGGTGAGTGGGCCTCCGGGAAGAATAGTTTGCCGTTTTGGTACGTGTGGAAGACAGCTTGAGTCCACTGATCAGATGGTCCCGTGTGTGCCATCGGAGTAAATCATCGACCCTGAATCAAAAAGAAATCTTGTACATGCTCTCGTTAGAGGTTTTGAGTTTGCTTCTGTTTTTCTTTGTGTGATTTTTTAAGCATACCATGAACAATTGAGATGCAATAATGAGAACTACCATAGCAACAGTTGGGTTACATCATATGCATATATTTTTCTAGCTTAATCAATAGTTGATCATACATTATAAATCAAGTTACACTAAATTGCTACATTTGCAATCAATTGACATTCGGCATCCACAATTATTCTAATCCATCTTAGCTAAATTTTTTTCTTAAACCTAAATAGGAGAAAATTTAATAGACATCGAGCGAGCATACGATTTGAACCTAATTAACAATCTTCTTTTAGCTAGGTTGGTTAGCATCCTTCATGCTAGGAGAGGGCCAAAATTCAAACCTCATTATAGTTTTTTTTCGATATATATAGTTATCATAATTATAACAATATTTACTTGCATAAACATTAAATTTTTAAGTCATCAATTGCCAAACAAACTATTTGTGTATTGGACACCAAGCCTATGAAAGTGTTATTTATTGGTATTCAATAAAAAACATTAAGGATTATTTATCCAAGTGTTTCTAAGCTTTTAAAGTTGATTTTTCAAAGTTTCATATTTTTTTCCAAAGAAATTTGTTTGATCATAATAAAAAGTACTATATGTTGGGAATTACATCACATAATATCTAATAGAAAGGCATTCAAAAAAATTGATAGATCTTAGCTAACATAATGTCTAGAAAAACCTATGAAACCTAGCAAAATATCATGAGTCAAGGTAATATAAATTAACTTGAAGCCGATGCTCATGTTATTATAATTTTACCAGATCTATCTTTGAAAATAATGAAGTTGATATATGAAAGGCCACTAATATTTCTTTTATATAGCAGGATACAACAAGGGAGAGATAATAAGGACAAATCAAGAGAAAGCACAGATCACATGCAGTTTGTCGGTTTTCAATATGATTATATAAAATAAAATATTTTTTTTTAAAAGAATTGTCTCATATAACATCAAGTTGATTGTGCAAGCTATTCTCTATTTTTAATATTTTTATATTTATAAAATAATAATATTATAATTACAATTTCTTTCTTCTTAAATCAGTCATCATGAGAATTTGTTAGTAATGATTTCAGCATGATTGCTGGGTTCAAATTTCTTTTTCGTCCGAAAATAACATTAATTATTTGTCAACAATTGTAATCATTCAAAATTAACATAAACCTTTAATTACGAAGAATATCCAATGGTTTGCTATTGCAGAATCTAAACATATCATAATAATCACAAAACATGTCTCCATCATCGACTCTAAGTGGTCCAAAATGATTATTGACATCACCAAATATTGCCATCAACGGCCAGTGCAACTTTGAATTTGGGTCTTGACGTAAGCAAATTGGGCCATCAAAGTCCATGTTACATGGCCAAGGCTTGTCGAATCCAATGGCCATCTCAAGCCACAAACCGTGTCACCGGATTAGGTGGTGGTCCCTCGCTCCAACTTGGTTAAAATCTTCCAATCTATGCTGTCAAGCACTCACGTTCGCGTAGAAGAACGAAAAAAAAAAGAAAAAAAAAAAAGAGTAAAAAAATCCAAGCCCTAGTTCAAAGGATGACAGTTGACGGCTTATTTACCATCGGACAGCCCTTGTAAGTTTCCTAGGGTTGTTGCCAACCTGTGAGCACACACATTAGATAGGTCTCGGGTGTCATTCCATCGTGAAGCCTGGTCAAAACATTAGACTCGGCCAAGGGCCCACGCAGAGCCCGGAGGACAAGGAGGGGGTTGCAACCCAACGCCACCAAATCGACGTGGTCGCCGCTGTCTAATTCCAAGCTGTCAGCTTGCTGGTGTTCCTCACGCATCAACAATTGGCATCCCTCGGTGTCGCAGAACCAGGACCATAAGAAAAGATAAAGCCATGAACGGAGACCGTTGCACCCCAATCCACTGGATATTTAGATCCAACGCTTGGGAGTCGAACTCCGTTAGGAAAATCTAGGGAGGTAAGCGCACGGACGGTGACCTTATATTAAATATTCTCAATTTTCCTCCAGGATAGGAGTTCCTTGCAAGGCTATGCTAAATATCGCGATATTTAACCGATATTTCGGATTGTATCGTCTGGCCTTCTCCTTACTTTCCTCTCCCCGGGTTCCACCTTTCTCCCTCTCTCTCTCTCTCGCCCCCTCTCTGCGAGCGTCCTTCGCCTGTTGCTCAAACCCTAAAAATTCCTGTTTTAGGGTTTGATCTCGTGGCATCGAAGCAGAGGGAACAAAGTATTTGGGTCGATACGGTACGCCCGCTCCCTCCCTTTCACCGGACCTTCGAATTTGATGCCAATGTCAGCTCCCTTTTTCTTATCTTAAAATATGCCCTTTTTGGATCCCTTCTTTTGATTTTTGTTTTTTGGATCCAGGTCAAGGAATCTGTTCTCTTTGATGGATCGGTTTCTTATTCTTCAACAGATTTTGATAGATTTCCGTGCTCTTACTATATACTGATTTATCTGTTCTTAACGTCGGGTTTGCTCTTCTATTGGAAAATACGTGTTTCGTATTATCTGATCTCTTCTGGATATCTCGACGGTTGTTAAAAATTTGAATTTTATGCAATTTCTTATAGAAAATGCGAAATTTTCTTCTTGCATTCAGTTGTTGGTGAGATCCAAGTGTGGATTTAGTAATGTACCGATGGCAATCGCTTTCTTGTTGAGAAAAATACATTCTTTTTTGTTTCTTCTTTCCAATTTGGACATGTTTGTTTCATCAATGAATCTTGCTTGCATGCGGAATGAAACAATACCATTCCAATATTTTGTGTCCGTTTGTATGGATCTTACCTGATCTTGTAGTCATTTTGCTGACATTATCGTTGTCTCGGATTTTTGGGGCCGTGATAGATCATGGCGAATGCAAAAGGGGCTGCCATCTTTAGGAACTCGGCATCTAGTGGAAAGCAGTCTTTCCTTCCTCCGAAAAGCCCATTTCCGGCGGTGCCCGTGTCTTATGCTGACTATGGGACCATAGGATCCAAGGGCATCCCTAAACCGAGAGAGGGCCACAGACACCACCAGCGCACTTCGTCCGAGAGCTTTCTTATCGAGGAGCAGCCATCCTGGCTTGATGATCTGCTTAATGAGCCAGAGACACCCGTGAGGAGGGGAGCTCATCGCCGCTCGACAAGTGACTCTTTTGCATACATGGATGGAGCTAATATTTTTGCCAACATGGATTACTTAGCTCAGGAGGAGGGCAGGCAGCGGGGTATCTACTCACAAACTTCATGGGGAACTCAGGACCATGATCGCCTTAAAGATGTGCAACATGCTCCTTACTATGCTGAGGCGACGAATTCATTTGGGAGGCCTCAGAACAGAGGGTGGGAGGCCTTGAACATGGTTAATCACCCCAGTGGTGCTCCATTGGCGAAGGACAAGACCGTGCATCCAGGGACAACATGTGCTCCGAGGGAAGCTGATGCAGCAACATCTAATGTTGCTGAGAAGGAGGAGCAGGAGCAATCTCCTCAGGATTCAAAGGGCACATCAGAAAGAAAAGAAGGCTCCCATGCTAAGCAGTCTGATGTGGACCCAAAACGAGCCAAACAGTAAGATCCATGCTATTTTTTATAATATCAACAATAATTCACAACTTCATGACTTCTCAGTAATGTCATGCTAGTATTATGAAAAAAAGGATGATTCTGGATGTAGCACCAAAATTTTTTTATAATGATGCATACCTCTGTACATTGAAGATTTTGCCTAACGCCCTGGTTCATGCTACAATGATCTTTTTGTTCTTTTATTTCCTTAGCCAGTTTTGAGCTTTGTACTGTTGAAGTAATTGGTCATTCTGGTCAGGTGGAAACTTGCTGCCAATAGTTATTTAACGAGCTTTTCATTAACATTACCAAGCTGAAAGCTCTCTTTGGAGATCCACATTTTGCAATTTTTTCTCAAGTCTATGTCATCAAGTTGTGGTCCATCCATTTACATTATGGATTCAATAATAATATAGCATATTTAGACTTGGCGTAGTTATTCTGCTTAGCAATTGATGATCAAGCTGCATCAAAATTGATCTTTATGTACATGGTGAAGCATATTCCTGGTTATAATATATCCCAACTAACCTGTCTGTATTCCGTTGATTTGAGCCAATGCCATGAACATGGCTTTCCTACACTTCCACTTAATTCTGCTTGGATGCATAGCACCAAGGCTTAATAAACTGGCTTTGGAAGTCAGAGCCCAGATTCCATTTTGGAAGAATACCTAGTAGAAAATACATTGAACATTGATATGAAGTTGGCTTTATGGGCCTTACTTTTGCCAATTTGTTGACGCAAGGGTCGAAACTTATAAGAGAATAGCATCTCCTGAGTTTCTGTGACCTATCTGGTATCCAAGTAGTCCTCCATAGGGTTATACTGAGCTGTATGTGACCAAATTATTTTAGAAAGTTTTCTCTTCCTGAATCTGTCTGGTCATGCTTCCCTTATTTCTTCTGAAATTATTTATCATAACTAAATTTCCTTTCAGGTTCAGCACTCATTCACTATTCATTTGCATGTCCTTGTCTCTTCCTTGTTCATCTTATGTTCACAGTCATAGAATTCGCTGCATTTTTTTGATAAAGTTGTGAATTATTTGCAATATGAAAACTAAATGAGTTATTCGATGTTTGATTCAGTAGCTTGCTATTGGATCGTGAAATATACAAAAGATGCGCAGATTTCACCAATAAATTGCGAGACATTGAACAACTCAGGTCTGCAGGCATGTAGTGGAATGTGGGCTAGTGGACTAGTTGGGTCTTTCACTAACGATATGCTACCAAAAAAATAAATAAATGCATAAGAGACAGGAAGGAATGGGATCGAACAAAAATGCTAAGGAGCATAATAATAAGACAGCAGAAAGGATGGGCCCCACTTCTTAATGGCTTTGTTAATCCCTTTTCCATAGCCATGGTTGACCACTCTCTTTTTTATGTATTATTGAAATGTTCACTGGCATGGAACGTGATGGAATAAGACTCTTTCTTTTGGAGTTTCCTTTCACCATCTTCATTTTCCTAAAACTCGTGTTCCTTTTTTGAGCTTAAAATACTTAAACTGTTTTATACCTTTTCTTTTCTTTATTTTTTTTTCTAGTTTCTCTAAAGAATTCTTGGAGAATGTGATATGAAAATTTATATTTTCTAATAGAGCTATGATAAATCTGTATATATTGTTTGTTTATATAATTGAATATTTATTTTTTAATATTTTCTAAACTTATTCTGAATTTGCCCTTTTTTTCTGAATTTGAAACTTCCACTTGACTGAATTGCTGAACCTGTGACCATGCTTGTGTGTCATGTTAATGGTCTAACTTCAGCTATTTGATTGAGAGCAACTGCAAAATGGGTCTGGGAGTGGGAATGAGAAAGCAACAGTCACAGAAGTGAGACGGTAGACATGTTTTAAAGCGGGTGCAATCCTTATATAGAAGGTTTCAGCTACTTAGAACCTGAAATTTTTATATCATATATTAGAACTGGACTTTCATCCCTTTTCATATGGCAGAAAGCATACGGTACTTCATATTTTATATTGGCAAATATCTAATTCTTTTATTTAAATTCTAGCGCTGACTCTACATGTTTTCTTGCTGTTACCTTTTTTATTGGACTAGTATAGGCTCTGTTATGTTGATAAATACAAACCTCTTTTATAGTCACTATTTGAACTTGACCCCTTCTCTAGTTTAATTGACCTAGTGCCCATTAATTTATCATAAAAAATACTTAGTTGACTGCAGTGAGTACAGTGGTAGCTCCACAGATATTCTCTTCTATATTCCTAGTATTTCTGGTGTGGCATGCAAGAATAGAATCTAACTTAGAAGATTAATTAATTGATTGAGCAATGATACCTATCTACGTTAACATTAATTCAGGCATAAGAATGCTAAAAGTAATTCAAAGAAGGAACTTCTTAATTAAATGAAATCTACCAGCTATGTAACTCAATCATGATCCAAAGAAGAAGGGATCTAATGATTGAAGACCCTTAAGATCAAGATGTATACCTTTATATGATCAGACTTAAGAGATTCGGATGGATTTAATCACCAATGATGAGCACTCACTTTGTTGTTGGAAGATTATTTTCAGCACTTTATTGAACCGCTACTGGACTTAACGATTGTCATCACTAGTATGAGAACTCCATCTATAATGGGTTCCAAGGCAAAGCAACCTTCTCTTTAACTCCGGATTGTAGGGGACCCTTGAGGGCTTGAAGATGATGACATGGAGAGCTGAAAGAAGAAGACGCCTCTTGGTAGACCAAAGCTTGAAAGATACCTAAGTTGAACCTCACGCTCATTCCCTCACGGAAGATATTTGCATTACACAAATGGGAAGAAAAATGGAAGTAGAATAGTTTTCATTTTATTCATTCATAATCTCTATTACAAGGGCTATGGAGAGGTATTTATAATCCTTCCAAGCTCATTTGAAAATTCGAAATTCATGGAGACTTACATGGAGAAGATAGTGGGGAGTTGGAGAAAATGGAAGGGAGTTACATGATTTATGGAGAAATATGTGGGCGGGCCAATTTGAATTTGAATTTAATTGTTGGCGCCCAAGTAGAGAAGATGGAGGGGAGTTACATGATTTATGGAAAAATATATGGGCGGGCTAATTTGAATTTGAATTTAATTGTTGGCGCCTAAGTGGAGAAGATTGAGGGGAGTTACATGATTTATGAAGAAATATGGGCGGACTAATTTGAATTTGAATTTAATTGTTGGCGTCCAAGTGGAAGTTGAAATGTTGAAGTAGTATAATCTCTTAAACTGAGTTGGTTCCGGTGCTCGAGTCGAATTTTTGGGTTGTGGTTGAGCTGACTCCTGTGGCTTTAAATGGCCTGCTTTATAATTCAATTCATAATGAATTTGATCGAAAACATTTGTTGGTGTTCGCACCAAATTTTTCGGGGTAGCGAGAACTCGACCCTGTCGAGTATGGGTCAACTTGGTTTTGGTAATGTTCCAATAAGTCCGGATCAATTCGTTGCAGATCCTCCTTGGTGATCCACGAGTTTTCAGATTCTGATCGCCCTTGCCAACGAATCAGATATCGTTGGTAGTCCTTGTTCCTGGTAGTGACAGTCTTATCGTTCAGAATTTGTTCAATTTTGTCTCGCCTCTTTGGAAAAGTGGTTGGTGGACACTCGGAGGCAGATTCACTCTTAAAAATAGGGTTAGGCCCAAAAGGCTCACTAGGTATCATCATTGGCTCCTTATACTCTATCGAGTCTGAAACATTGAAGGTTGAGCTGATATCTAGGTCAGAAGGTAACTCAAGTATATATGCATTAGGTCCGATCTTCTTTATGATTTTAAATGGGCCTGCACCGCGGGCATGTAATTTTTTAAAGGTTCCAGATGGGAACCTTTCAGGTCTGAGCCTAATCATTACGTGGTCTCCTTTATAAAATTCTTTGATTCTCTTACGTGAATTAGCTATATGTTTATAGGCTTCATTGCTCAAGTTGAGTTTCTTATTGATTTCTTAATGCAAGTCCTTAATTTGCTGTGCATAGGACTCTGCAGACTCGGAGACTCGTATGTGGTTGGACAAATTGAATAAGCAGGTGAACTCAGTAGAATGTGACAAAAGTCCTTATTACTAAGACTTGGATTGACACCTAACTGAAATGCAGACTTACTAAGGCATTCCTATGAAAAGGAATTTTATTGGACTCTCTGGACCTAAACCTAACAGACTACAGACTCTCTAGGTTTGACCCTAGATTGATGGATGGCATGGATTCTTAAGAGGTTCCATAGGGTTTTCTGAAAGTATGTGGCAAACTGAACTGGGACTAGATCTAAGAGGTGTAGGATATCCCTAAGTAGTGGAAGGTGACTAGATATTATTTTTGGAAACACCTTATGAAATTCTCCTAAAATCTCCACTACTACCTCTTGGATGTGATCGTGAATTTTTCTAGTCCAAATTGATGACCCCTTACTGATGTCTTGTTCTAAACCCTCAGCAAAAATTACATAAATCTCTTGCTCTAAATCCTTCATGAATTTCACTATTTTTAGGGGTTTCTCTATAAGGTTAGCTCTTGGACTTCAGCTTCCTCAAGTTAACCATTTTGCTCCTCCATAATCTCTTTAGCTACAAGCAGTGGTTCATATTCAAATAGGATAGTATCAATTTCTTTATATTCAACCCTTAAATCAGACTCAGTTTTATAGACTTCTCTTTCTATCTCTCCAATAGATGTAGTTTCTTCTTCCTCTAACATGTCACTGGGCTCAAGCTCAATCTTCTTTCCCTTAGATTCATCAATAGGCTTAGTGGCTTCTTCTCCTAATGGACTAATGGACTCACAAATGTCTACCTCTACATGACTAAGGGACTCGGAACTATCGACCTCTAAATAATTATTGGGCCCAACCTCTTCGTCCTTAAAGCCTTCAATGGGTTCTTCCTCATCCTCTTCGTATTCATCAACTAAACTTGCGTCAGCCTCATATACCTCCTCGATACAACCTATAAGGGATTCTTGATCTTTCTCCTCATCACAGTCAATAGGTTCAGGGTTTTCTATATTGTCAATTTGAGTAGGATCCTGAACAACTATGCCTAGGCTGGCCATGTCTAGCTTTTCTTCCCTGTGTTCAATTATGGTGGTAGGAATGGGTTGGGCAAACTGATAGATAGGAATGGACCGGATAGTAGGAGTGGGTGGGGCAAGTAGGGGAATAGGAGTGGGTCGACTCATGGGAATAAACGGGGTGGTAGGGAAGGGTGAACTCTGGTGAACACATGGGTCAATAGGGATGGACTGGCTAAATGAGCCTAAATTAGGATTTGACTTATTTTCAGGGATATTAGTTCTATTAAGTGTGGCCTGATGGGTGATGGGCTCCTTATGCCTATAGGACATGGGTAGGTATTTCTCCCTAAGTCTAATCTTCATGACTCTCCATGTTCTAATGGGCATCTCCCTCTTTTGACGAGATGTGTGCTCAACCTTTTTCCAATACAATCTAGCCTGACGGACCAATCTAAGTTTGGCAAACTTAAATTTCTTATCTTCTGACATTTCATACCAGTCAAAATATTAGTTCATATCACCTTCCCAATCTATATACACCTTAGGATCCAAGTTTCCATCAAATGTGGGTGCATCTAGACGGATGTTTCTAAGGGCTCTTTCATCATGGTCAACATAATCATGGTGAGGTCTTCTTGGTTGTGGGTCAGGAGTATATTCCTTGTGTCGGACTCTAGGATGGACATGTGGCAATCTGGGTGATTGTGGCTCAGTAGGGATCAAACGGGTCTTTTCAAAGGTCACTATCCTCTCTTCCATTTGATCAAACCTAGTGTTCAATTAATTGAGCTGCTCAGTCATAGTTCTCATGAAAGCTTCTAGATTGGGACCCATGGTAGAACTGGGTTGGTCTTGTGAGTATTGGTAGGGAGTTCCTAATTTAGTAGTCATTCAATACACAGATTCGTTCTAGGGTTTGCTAGACCTAGAGATCCAATGTAGAAGGAGTCAGCTAACTTTACAGCCAATTCACCAGTTAATCAATCCACTGGCCAGGTAAGAGGGGGTTGTGGGAGGCTCCCCTGCTTTCGCAGGGTCCTAATTATGAACCATAAGTCCACTTAGGGTGTTTGCCTCTGGACCTCTTGCCTAGACACCAGTGTCAAGTAACAACCAATGAGTTGAGTGCACCAGCTTTCCCACTGTACCTTGAATCAGACTCGTTGGTGTCCCTATCTCACTAGAGCAATTAAGTTGTTACTCAATTTTATTAAAGGCTTGGGTTCGATGCAAAATGTGTTTCATTTTTTTTTTTCGCCTATGTGCGTCACTTAAGGCCTTGCCTCAAGTTAGCCTTCTCTGTGATGGCTATGCACAGTCCTCTTGATAGCCTACGGCACTTTCGGAACGTAGGTAGTTGGGTCAAACGCACCAAGGTACTACCGATAGCCTCTCTTATTGGTTCGTCTCTGATATTCCTATCAAACGTCCGTTGGATCAAATAGCCCGGGGTACTACCTCTAGTCTCCCCTTTGGACTATCCCTAAATGAGCATAATAGAAACCAAGAGATGCACCTTTTTTTTATTTAAATCTAAATCGAGGCGCAAGAAATAAGGAATAATAAAATAATGGAAGACAAATTCAAACTTGCCTTGGAACCTAAGCTCTGATACCAAAAATGGTGTGGCATGCAAGAATGGAATCTAACTTAGAAGATTAATTAATTGATTGAGCAATGATAACATTAATTCAGGCATAAGAATGCTAAAAGTAATTCAAAAAAGGGACTACTTAATTAAATGAAATCTACCAGCTATGTAACTCAATTCTGATCTAAAGAAGAAGAGATCTAATGATTGAGAACCCTTAAGACCAAGATGTATACCTTCATATGATCAGACTTAGAGATTCGGATGGGTTTAATCACCAATGATGAGCACTTACTTTGTTGTTGGAAGGTTATTTTCAGCACTTTATTGAACCGCTACTGGCCTTAACGATTGTCACCACTAGTATGAAAACTCCATCCATAATGTGTTTCAAGGCAAGACAACCTCCTCTTTAACTCCGGATTGTAGGGGACCCTTGAGGGCTTGAAGATGATGACGTGGAGAGCTGAAATGAAGAAAACGCCCCTTGGTAGGTCAAAGCTTGAAAGATACCTAAGTTGAACCTCACGCTTATTCCCTTACGGAAGACATTTGCATCACACAAATGGGAAGAAAAATGGAAGTAGAATAGTTTTTATTTTATTCATTCATAATCTCTATTACAAGAGCTATGGAGAGGTATTTATAGTCCCTCCAAGCTCATTTGAAAATTTGAAATTCATGGAGACTTACATGGAGAAGATAGTGGGGAGTTGGAGAAAATGAAAGGGAGTTATATGATTTATGGAGAAATATGTGGGCGGGCCAATTTGAATTTGAATTTGAATTTAATTGTTGGCGCCCAAGTGAAGAAGATGGAGGGGAGTTACATGATTTATGAAGAAATATGTGGGCGGGCT
This sequence comes from Metroxylon sagu, assembly GCA_017589505.3. Lineage (NCBI taxonomy): Eukaryota > Viridiplantae > Streptophyta > Magnoliopsida > Arecales > Arecaceae > Metroxylon > Metroxylon sagu. The sequence goes on along the minus strand of JACVBY030000494.1, from coordinate 643,790 downwards.
AATTTGAATTTGAATTTAATTGTTGGTGCCCAAGTGGAGAAGATGGAGGGGAGTTATATGATTTATGGAGAAATATGTGGGTGGGCTAATTTGAATTTGAATTTAATTGTTAGCGCCCAAGTGGAAGCTGAAATGTTAAAGTAGTATAATCTCTTGAACTGAGTTGGTTCCGGTGCTCGAGTCGGATTTTTGGGTTGTGGTTAAGCTGACTTCTGTGGCTTCAAATAGTCTGCTTTATAATTTAATCCATAATGAATTTGATCGAAAACATTTGTTGGTGTCCGCACCAATTTCAGCTTAACATCTGCACTGTAACTTTTAGGCCATTAAGTAGTGCAGTAGAATCGGACACTTTAGTCCATAAATAAACGAGTGAATAGCCACTTTAGTCCATAAATAAACGAGTGAATAGCCTCTCACATAGTCTCTTTAACCAATTGTTTTCTTCAAATAACAAGTTCTTAGGAACCTCATTAATTTTGATGATTAATGCATCCAAAATCAATCCTTTTCTTAAGTTACGCAGCCTAACTGAGGAACTTGGAGAACATGCAGTGTTTTGAAACCACACAGGTTTCTATGATTTACAAAAATAATACATGAAATTCAAATTTCTTTGTTTCTTTCTCTCTTTCTTTCTGAAAGTTCCATTCTGAATGTCTTCAAAGAACTTTTTGCTGAGTTAATAATGCGCTGGTGGCTAAACCTATGACTAGAAAATTGGGCAGACTGAGTGTTTTGAGGATGACAAATGGATGATGGTGGCTATAACAATATTTATATACAACACAATGCAATTTAAGTAGTTTTCTATTGCTTTTTATATGACGTTGGTAAGATGCTGTTTACATTCTTGGAAGGACTTTGGTGGCAGAAATGGCTTTTCAGTAGCATATATATCTTAACCTTTACGCAATTGCTAGTCCAACGCATGAATAGAGATTTTGTTTTCTTTTATAGTTGGAAAGAATTTCGGATATGGGTGTGATTGGTTGGGTTAGTCGAACTTCAACATAATTTAGCCACATGTCTAGGGGTTAGTCAAACTTCAACATAAGTTAGCCACATGTCTATGATTGTATACTAGCTTGTCTAAAACCTGACCTGACTTAGTAACAAGTTAATGCTGTTTGATTGAGCCTCCCTAGCAAGTTGCCTGTGAGGGCGCTACCATCCTAAACCGGTTTGTCAAGCATTTAATTCAAAAAAACCCAATAACTTTATGCCAAATTAGATCCAGTTGATTGGCACTGTCCATGAAATGGAAGAAGCTGCAGTATCTCTAATCTAAATTCTGAATCATAAACCAAAACTATGATCATCAAGCCATGTTCCAATTACGTAATGTAGGGCCTGTTGGCCTTACAAAATCTCATTTGCCAAATTTTCATGTTTAGGACCATAACTATAATCATCAGGCCATGTCCCAATTATATAATTTTGGGCCTGTTAGCCTTACAAAATCTCATTTACCAAATTTTCATGTTTAGGCTCTTTTCTTAGGGGCCATTTTGGTCTCTGTTTGAGTCACGTTTGTGGCATGTCTAGGGCCCAAACTTGGCCCCACCTGTTTGGAGATAAAAAGTTTCACTGCACTGCAATGCTAAAAGTGCGTCTTGCTAGGCAGGATGCCAACAACAAGAAAATCCAACATCCCACTAGATACAAAGCAGGATGGATGTAGATTGTTTTCTTCCATACAATTAATAAATTTCCTTAAACTTTCTTTTATGCTCTTTAATTTTTAGTGGAAATCCAATATTATCCTTAAACTTTTAAGTTATCCTTTTGTGTCCTTTAAGTTACCTTAATTAATGAATTCTTAAAGTCATCTTCTTCTCAACCTCTCAATAGATAGATTTCTCAGATCAAGGAAAGCGGTAAATTCTCACATGCTTCTCTTTTTCATTTTTAATGATCTTTTTTCTTACTCATTTAATTTTTTTTTCTGAATTTTTTTTACATATGTCAGCGTTACGTCAGGTTAAATGCAAGACAGTAGCCAAAGACTTCAATCCAACAAAACACAATGCTGTGTTTCAAACACAAAGCAACACAACATAAACACAATTGCAAATGGTAATGCCAAACAGGCCCTTAATGAGGGAATTCATAGTTTTCAGTGACCATTTCCAATCTAACTCTTAAGCTATGATAACATAAAATTACTGCATGATTTTGGGATATACCATTGATGGAGACATATCTGATATGATAATAAGAACAATAATAAAGCCTTCATCCTAAATTAATTGAGGTTGGTTACATGAATTGCTTAGACATATCTGACACCAGAAAAATGATATTCTTTTTCTTTTTTTTAATACAACAACTGATGTCACTTCAGCTTCCTTTCTTTTTTATTTTCATACGTGGTTTAGCAACTGATTTCACTTCGGCATCCCTGTAGAGATATGGGAATGCCAGACTTAGGATATTGGGATCAGACCGTAAAGGCCTTTCTTTTCTGAGGAGAGAGGGAGAAAAAGTAGGTTTTGCTTGCTAGTGTTGCAGCTTCCATATATTGCTAGCTGAGATGGCTAAAATGACCTGTAACTTCTGGCAATTTTGTGTGTGTGTGTGTGTGTGTGTGTGTGTGTGTGTTGGGGGGGCGGGGTGGTTAAGACTTTGTATCTTGCCTATTTATCCTACATTAACTTGCCCTTGGCTTTTTAGGTTATTAGGCCTAGGTTGACAATCTGCCAATGATCCAAAACAATGTCTGATACTTCATTCAAATAAAACTTGCTTAAAATTCAAACCAGGAAGCATGACCAGACTGAAAATCTGGATGATGCACCCTGATCTGGATTGGTTAGATTGAACGTTGACAATAATTAAACTGGTAAAGGTACTTTCAGTCCTTCAAATAAATGAACAAAGATATTTTTATTAATCAAGAATGAAGTAGGACACTTAAAAAACCATGTTATTCTCCCTGCTTTAAACTAATAACTAGCTCATTGCTAATACCCCTTAACATATTCTCTAGAGCTGTTTTCTCTCCTTTTAATTCGATCTCCTTAAACTTTTATTGACCCTACATTTTATTATCGTTATTGGATCAATATTAATTTCATTACCATCAATCTTATACTTAAAATGGTGGGTTCGGTTGTTCTCTGATCTTGCAGAATGCTCAAAATCTCTCCATATGAAATTAACTTTAAATGCTTAGTATTCAAGATCCTTTATCTAGCTTTACCTCAATCATCATGTTATAATTGTCTTTGACATAACATCTCATTATCACTTTATATACTAGAATTGGGTACTTGACAATTAATGCATGTCCTTTTTTTTTTGCATGTCCTTTTTTTTTTGGCATGACCCATATTTGTGGCAAATAGCCTCCTCAAATATTTAGCAGTGCTTCTTCTCATGTACCTATCATGATCATTTCTTTTAGACACATTTGTTGGAGTTGTTTTGGCCTACTGGTTTAGGATTTCTGCTGTTTAAACGAATGCAGTACTCTATTAGAAACCTAATTCTTCTTTTGAACTATAGTGAAGTTTAGGAAATTCTGGTGGCTTGCTCCATGGGTTTGCCTGAGCTAGGCTAAATAACCAAAAAGGTAGATCCAGTTCCTACTAGCTAACTTTTCAAGTTATATTACCAGGCTCCTACCTTGCCTAATATCGGTAGTTTTGAGATGGTATCAATTTAAGAGCCAGTCTTGAAATGTTCTCTATATTTGTGGATCACACTTTGATCCATGATGCAAACCCATATTGATGCACCAAGGCTTGCAAATGATGATTTGGATTTGAGGTTTACATTTTACAGGGTTCATGAATGCAGTACTGTATTTGAAACCTAATTCTTCTTTGGAAGTATAGCAAAGTTTAGGAAATTCTGGTGGCTTGCCCCATGGTTTGCCTGAGCTAGGGCAAATAACCAAAAAGGTAGATCCAGTTCATACTAGTTAGCTTTTCAGGTTTTATGGCAGGCTCCAACCTTGCCTAATATCTTTAGTTTTGAGATAGTTGACATCAATTCAAGTGCCAGTTTTGAAACATTCTCTATATTTGTGGATCACACTTTGATTCATAATGTCAAACGCATATCGATGCGCCAAGGCTTGCAAATAATGATTTGGGTTTGAGGTTTACATTTTACAGGGTTCACGATCTCTTGATTTCATTCTAAACTTCTATTAGTGAACAAAATGCAGTCTTCTGTTGTGTGCTTTTCATCACAATGCTTCTCCCCCAAAATAACTAGTGGCCCTTATTGCAACCTCTAAAGAAATTCATGCTGATGGGAAGACGTTTTATAATTTTTGTTGCGTATGCAGTGCAACATTTTTTTTCAGATGCAACATGTTAAAAAATAATCACCAAATGGTAGCATATTTGTAGCCCTTTACATGAACATGGACTACTTTAGTAGGCATATTGTACCTATCATTTTCTAGTTTTGTTTCCTAGTTCCGTAATGAATAAAGGGTTATGATAAACTGCCCCTGAATAATGAAATCTTTTCAGTGCATCACATCAGATGAAAATCAAACAGTGCTTGGTTATTCTCGGATAGGGTGAAGCAAATGCTTAAATTGCTACTTTTGCTCCTCTTTATTTTGCTCCTCTTTTTTAAAGTTTACATCCATGTACCTTCGGTACCTTAGTTGTCAAAGACCAAATTTTTATCTAGTAGATGGTAAAATTCTTTTGGATCATGTTGATTGCCTTCTCTTTCCAAATTTATGTCTGTAAACTCTCTTTTTCATTATTGTAGGCAATTTGCTCAGCGCTCTCGGGTTCGGAAACTACAGTACATTGCTGAACTGGAGAGAAATGTTCAAGCCTTGCAGGCATGCCTTAGCAAACACAATTGAAGTTTTTGGTGTCTGAAATCTGTCTGGAATATGCTGACACAATGTCTTCATGTGTGTCCCTACAGGCAGAAGGAATGGAAGTTTCAGCTGAACTGGAATTTCTGGGTCAGCAGAATCTGATATTGAACTTGGAGAATAAAGCCTTGAAACAACGATTGGACGGTCTGGCTCAAGAACATCTTGTAAAACGCCGTAAGTATATTATAGCCGACATGTTGAAAGCATGTCTTGCTTTGCACCTCTCTGACGATTTCTTTAGGCACTAAACTCAATTATGTTTTACTTAAAAATGTGATAATTACCAGCAATAGGATATAGAAACAGGAATTTTATTTGCAAGGAAGCATTATGGTTCACAAATATAAAATATTGTCATTAGCATTGATTTTTCTTTTAGTTGCCAAAAGTTTTCGACTTGTATTGCACCTCCTGTACAAGCTTCAACCCTTCCAGTTTCCAACCATAACTTGAGTAACCACCATCAATTGCAACAGTATTCAGTACAATACCAATCTGAATTCACTCAAGTTTATATTTTTGCCCCTCATATTTTAATTCTTTTTCATTTTTAAGTTTTCCTTTTATATATAATTACAAATCAAGAAATATAAACAGATGATTTGTGTTTGTGAACTGCCACTGTTTGGGTATGGATGCCTTTTCGAAAATATATCTGTTTCCAGTTTTGCTCCCGCCATATATAGAGGCTTTCAAACTTGTCATCTGCCTGCCTGATGTCATAGTGTTTACTCTTGAATGACTTGAAGTTTCCATTTGGCTTGTGCAGTTCAGCAGGAGATGTTGGAGCGAGAAATTGCCCGGCTTCGATCATTGTATCAACAGCAGCAGCAGCAGCAACTGCAGCAACCACCTGCTCCTGGACATGTTCGCAGTAGCAGTAGAGATCTTGAGTCACAATTTGCCAACCTCTCTTTGAAACACAAAGACCCAAATTCTGGGCAGGACCCAATCACAGGTCCCCTCCATATTTGATGTTTCACCTCCACAACCTGCCACTGTGGCTTTTAGATATTGTGTTTCATCTCTTCATCCCACCAGCGTGTGGCCTCCAGAAATCGCATTGAGAAATGAACTGGAAACTTGGAATCGCATCCAAGGTGAATAACATCAAAAGGCTAATAACTTGAGAGTCTGATCTTTGTTTCTTTTTACTTGTTTCAGCATCCGCACCTGGCGGTCATCTTCATCTTATGTCCATTTGTTGATGCCTAATCCGTCGGAGGTGTTAGGTTTTCTCGTAGCGTGATGCATTTGCCACGTCTCTGTATTTTCATGAGCTACTAGTTCTTAATTAATTCCTTTGATCTTGTTTTCCATCAGATGCTTTCTTTGAAGCTCATTAATTCGTCAACTTGATGCTTCTCCTGCCATGAATGGTATGTGGATGTTTATGCAGTTTCTGAAGGGTGCATCCACAACCTTCATGTCCTGTATGTTGTATTGCTATTCAAACTATTATGGCCAACACCAGTTGATGGTTTGTTTCATTTGTAATTGCTGCTATTTTTAACCTTGCATATGGCTCAAGTTACTTTATTAGGTTCCTACAAAAACTCTGATAGCTAAGAAAATGATAGGAAAACCCCTTCTTCAAATGCTAATCGTTAAATAGATTTAAATTTCATTGCCTAAACCAGCGAATTTATGGATGAGTGAGTTCAGTTGCAAGAATGGGTAAGAGAAGCTCTCAAGAGAAGGAAAAAGGAAACCAGATGGAAGATTTCATTTTCTAAGGATGGGATTGACATTACAGATAGAGAAAAGATGGTTAACGACACTGCTTTGAACATCGGTTCACTTCTAGGGAGTCGCTGTTAATTTCCCTCAATGGTTTTAATGTGAACCACAGCTCAAGTTTGGAAGAGGTCAAGGTGACAAGGTGGTTGGTCAGCTTCTAAATATTCTTGAATATTCTTATCAGGTATCTTTTAGTTTTTCAAGGTCTACACGATCAGTATGATATGGTTGGTGTGGTGTGGTGTGGTATGGCATGCACTCTATATCAAGAAGATAGAGGTTTGAAAACTTTTTCCTTCTAGCCATGGCACTTTCTGGAACTGAGTAATATAAGATGGTTCTGCTCTATTTTGGATCAATTTAGTAATATTGAATCGAATTTTGAGGCTATATTGAAACCATAGTAGCATGGACAGTATAGGATGGTAAGGGTCAGTGTGGTAGATCTTACAATTAAGTCCTTCAGTTGGTCATTAGGTTTTTGTTTTGGCATGTTTTATAAGCCTTTCAGCATGATGTTGCATGAGATTTTGAGTTTCATTATTTACAGAAAGGTTTTAGCAGCTTATGCAGGAGATTAGTTAGTTATTAAGAGTCCCAACAAGACTCTAATGCCTAGGCTTCAAGTAACTTCTTTGCTACATTATATATCCTATGTTTGGTGTTCAAATCGGACAAGTTTAGAAGTTCAGAAGAAGCCTATAGGGCTAGTTGGTGTTTATTTTTGCTTAGACAAACTAATTTTTTAAACCAGATTCGATCTCCTCTGGTGCCTACTTTTCTCCTCTCCCTCTACCTCCCTTTTCTTTCTTTTTAATGTCAAATTTCTTCATCCTTCTCATCTAATCCTTCACCCTGAATCAACTAAGTACCTATGGTTGTCCTATAATTCCAACTTGCCATCCATTTTGAAATGTTACTTGTTTTAATCGCATAAATTCATCAAAGCCTGCAAGTCTTCTGCAAAATCTCAATAACACAAGTATATAATTAGAAATAATCAACGAACATACCAAAAAACAGTTTCATAAAAGATGACATCATCTCGTTTTATCATCTTCCTCGGGAAAATTCCCATGTGAAACTAGGAATCGTTTTATTGCTTTTTCTTCTTCTTCTTCTTCTTCTTTTCCTACTCCAGCAGGCAGTTAAGTAGAGGGTTTTGGTAGGTAGGAATCAATCAAGACGAATTTGTAAATTTTTCATACATCCTGCTGTTAAGGTGGGTCATGGTTATGATACAGAATAAGCCAACATTCCTGGATCAATCGGATACTAAAACTGATCAATTCTTCATTACCTCATTACTGACTGAGATCAAAGTCATCTATTAATTCAGAGGATAATGGAAGAATAATCTGAAGAAACCATGAAAGCTTAAGTTGAAGAAGATTTAAACCGGATATATCGTCCTCCGTTGCCCATCGACACCTGCATTCTCTCCAGGGCAGCTTTCAATATTTATAAGAATCTTTTTTCTAAATTTTTAAATTTTTTACTCAACTTGGGCTGTGTATGTTTATGTACTCAACATACAATAAAAATTAAGTCTTTCATTCTTTTAAATTTCATCCGTCTTTGTTTCTTCAATGATAATGTATGTTTAGGCCTTGTCTAACGATTAATGTTGAATTATTGTCACCTTCTTGACTGTAGTCCAGGAGAAAATGAAATACATTTGATGGTCATGGAGCTATTTTCTAAGAAGTCTTTGGTAACATTCACCTGGAATTTGAACTCTTATTCTTGTTGACTAGAATGCAATAATTTACGCTAAGATTCGGTTGTTTGCTTCTTTCTTCTTCTTCTACGAGCATTGAATTAAATTAATGACAAGGAACCGACCATGCTAGCTTCTTACGCCTAATAATCGACCAACTTGGCCCCACATAACGTGGTACTTGCGAGTCTCTTCTAGATGTGGCTTTAACCTTTGTTTTTAAGTGAGATTGTTTTGTATTAATGCAGGATACTTCACCAACTTTATTAATTAAAAATCTTTTATCATTTCTTCCTTATTTAACTAGCGAAAATCAACTGCAGTAATTACATTATATACGCATGAAAACTACCAAACATTTATTAATTCTATGGGATATGTCATAATTCAAAACTATTTCTCATCAGCTTCTTATTAGCATGTCTAGATGAATCCGGTCTCCATGAACTCTCCATGAAAACACAAAGAATCGAGTGAGTTTGATCTTATAAAGATTAGCTCACCCTGTGCAAAAATTGCACGCAAAGTAAACGCTCAATCGTAGAGTAGGTTTGTGACGTTAGGTTTAGACGCATGATAAGTTGGACCATGAAATCCGTTAACAGCTCACCCATAACTGTGAATGCGTGAAGGAGCCATGTTTGGTTGTGGGATAAAGTAATGGAGTTGCCCATGATAGAAGCTTTATTCCCAGTTTATCACTTTATTCCAGTTTGGTTGTGGGATAAAGTTATTCTTCAGTATCTCTTCATTCCAACACCAACTTATCCCTACTTTTTCGCTTCCCTGGATAGCTCCGTTCCTCAACAAACTCAAATTCCCCTTGGCAATTTCAGGATCAGTCTAAGCAAACTGCAGACCATCACTTCTCCCATCCTCTGCTCTGAATTTAAGCTTTGCTTGCCATAATATTTGCTGGCATTTGGTGCACTCCCAGCAGCACTCCAGCATCATGCAATGGCTTGAATATTAACAAATAAAATCTAGAGGGCTTAAGTAAGATTGGATTCATCAGCTTCCATGAAAGAAGAGAAGTTAGAGAATTGGCATTATAAGTCACCACTCTTAATTTAATACTACATCCTTGGAGGACATGAAACTATTAGTAAATATAAAGGGAGGACATGACACTAGTCACCACTGTTTTGTAACTCCTTGGGGGACATCGTAAGTCGTAACCTCTCCTCTCCTTATTTAATTTAATACTACATCGTTCCCAGATCAGCATCAGGGAGTGGTAATACCTACACACAAAAGGAAATAAAGGATCAAAAAGAATGAATCACGTCCAACAGTTAGATGGCAAGCATGCAAAGGCTTCCACCATTAACAAACAGTGCGAGTGCGATGGGGACTTACTGCCGCACTTGAAGTGGCGAGGAACCCGGCGGCCGCACCCTTCGACGAGCCGGACGAAGCGGTTGAGGTCGACGAGGGCGGCCACCTGGGGAGTGATGATGGGGCACACGCACTCGACGTGGGTCACCCGTATCCGCTCGCAGCACTGCGGGCTCGGCGGCCGCCCGTACACCACCGCCTTGCATGCGTTGATCCCGGCATGCCGCTCCGCCTTGCACGCCGCTTTGCTCATCCCTGCACGAGCCGGCGTCACCCCCGCCACCGCCGCCGCCGCCGCCACCAGCAGCAGCAGCAGCAGAGCAACCGCTCTTGAACTCTCCATGATATCTTTAGCTCGCTCTTCTCGACTCCTCTCTTCCAGACTTCCACACTATATATATTATTAGCTTGTGTATTTGGACCGCGTTAATTCTTTTTTATTTCTTTGTTAGCAAAGAGATCTGCCACCTTTGTATTAGCTAGCGTCTGTTTGGCTGCTAAATGGTGGTACAAGTCATTAAGTCTAAGGGAGGAATACGTTCATATTAATTATAAGGTGATCCTACCTTACGACATTAGGGGTTTTTTTTTATTTTTTATTTTTAATTATAAAATTTGAATGCTTAACTGGATGGTTATCAGGGGATTCTTGGACTGCTATAGAACGCGAATATTTGAAATGGTCTTAAAGTTGGACTAATTGCATTAAGGAATGGTTTTGTGGTTTCTTATGAACTTTGGTATACGGAAGTCGGTCAATGACCAAAACAGAGATTCACCAAAACCCAGTGTCCCGTGGATCGACCACTTATTTCTACCGCAAATTACGTGCTACTGTTTCTGTTCTTCTTCCTGGCCCCCCTTCTCTCATTTTAATTTACAACCAGTGACTCTCGAGAGCTGACACAGTTAAGATTGCCTTTTTTATTCATTACAGTTATCTTTAAAAATATCTAAATTAATTTTTATTTTTATAATATTTTGAAATATAAATACATATATATATATTATAATTATAGTTATATTAGCTTCATACTATATATTATATAGTATGGATGCATTTATGGTTTAATTTTTTGATTCAATTAGTCAGAGAGTTAGCGAGTCGAAAGAGATTTTAATGAAAAGAAAGAATGAAGAAAATTTTATAGCAAGCTGTGAGAGTTTATGCCTCATTCTCTTCATGGATGGCTCTTGTCAGGCTGAAAACGAGTACAAAAGAAGAAAATGAAAAAGTGTGGAGGGATTCGGAAGAAAAAAAGGGATTACAAAAGAAGAAAATGAAAAAGTGTGGAGGGATTCGGAAGAAAAAAGGGATTAAAGGTTATTTAGGAAGAATGAAGAGATAGCTTACCAATGAAGCTAAGATGACTTTTTTTAAAAAAAAAATTTTAATTAATTCTACTGCTACGTAGCAAATGAATAACTAAACTATCGTAGAGACCAAATTTTATAATATACTGAATGATATCCAATGATATATACCTTATCAAATGCCTGGCAGTAATAAAATTAATAAGGTTTACAAAATGGTGTCAACTAATTTGCATTTTTTTTCTTCTTTTTGAGAAGACTTAAGAAAGATGAAGCCAATTGATAATTTACTAAGATCATAAGCCAAGGCCGGACCTCGTATCTTGTAGATAAGAGATCACTTTACAAGCTTAACTAGCTTGCACTCTCTGAAGATTTAGGGTGCATTGTGATATTTTAATCATCTCTGTAGCCAACAACGTTTATGGCACTGACTTGGAACAAGCTTTATATTTTGGAAAAGTCCATAGGTGCTGTTATTAAGAAAGCCTTGGCCGTATATAAAAGCTTATTCCTTAGACTTTAACCACGGATATTTCTCTTTTAATAGTATAACTGAAACATAATGACAAGAGAAATCAATTAAGTTTTGGTATGATATAGATTCTGAATCAGTGAATGGAAAAATAAAATTTAGAAGTGGAGGAAGAGTTTGACAGCAGAACAACTGTGCCAGTTCATGCTAATGTAATTTTGTTATCTAAAGATTTGTTAGATAATTTGTTTTGATCTTTCGAGTTTCATGGATGCTAATGAATCAAGATGAAAAAATAGAGAAAACTCTTATGAAGTTCAATGCTAATGAGGCAGCATGCATCCGAAGTTTCATCAAATCTGACACTCAGAGCCTGCTAAAGACGAACTAGCAAATTCCTAAATGTATAACTTTTCTCATGGATATTAAATTCCAGTTATTTTAAACTCATCTGAAAGGCCTCTTCAAGATCAACAATTTATAAATTCTAGCCTCGATCAAATTCAAATATTTTTCAGAACTTTTTCTGAATTTTAGAATTTTAGTCATATTAGGAGCTCTTTAATTAAACATAGATAGGGTTTAGATTAAAAGTTGTCTGCAATTAGTATTATTGAGAGTTTACTCGCATGACTTTTAAAGAATTATAAGATGGCTTTTGACCTGCGATTATGATGAATTATTGATTATCATCATGAATTCTACAAAATGTCTCTCCCCTTCTACATCTCTTGGCTCTTCTTCTAATTTTCTCAATCTATTTTTCTCTTCCAAAACTCTGCAGAGACAAACGTATCCATAATTTTGTGAGTACATTTTATTGAAGAAATTTTTCAAGACAACACCACCAGGAGACTTTGCTTAACAATTAATAAACCCATCAAAATTTAGGCAACAGTATTGGATTATATATCAGCAACACGGTAAACCAAGCAGATAATCCACAAATTATGACTACTGGAGTAGCGAGCAGAACGGAATGAGTATTTTTAGGTCAGGTTGTGCTGTATTAGGTCAAGCTTGGATGTTATGCTGTGTTACTTCCTCTTGCTTTGTATATAAGAGTTGGACCAGGTCAGAAGAGACGTGGTCCAAATCCAAGTCAAGGGGGTGCAGAAGTGAGAAGCGAGCCAAAATTGAGTCAGGCTAGGTTGGGGCCAGGTTGCTTGGGCCTTTGTCCATCTTAATTTAAGGCAAAACTATACTTTTGACCTGTAAACTTTGATTCAAAATTCATTTTTGGTTTTCAAACTTTTAATAATTATTATTTAATCTCTTATGTTTTAAGAATATTTCATTGCTGACATTCCATTGGATAGAATCAGTTAAAATTGATGGAATATCTGATATATCTTCGTATCAGAATAATACGTAACGAATGTTAGAAATGCAATGTTCTTAAAACGTGAAAAACCAAACTATAACAAATAAAAGTTTAAGAAGTAAAATAAATTTTGAGTGAAAGTTAAAAGATTAAAAAGTATATTTTAGCTTAACTTTAATTAAACATTTATCCATGTGGACTAAACCGAGTCTACCACTATTGGCCCAACCCATTTCGAGTTGCTTCGAGTCAAATTGGCCCAAGTTGTCCCCTGCTTTGGAACAGGGACTCAGCTTTCAAAGGCCTATCTTCTGCTTTTAGATTATTTAGATTCTGTGGATGGGATGAAGTGCCTAAATATCTAATGAACAAGAATTATCCATATTTTTATTCCTCTTGTTAAAAAATATAATAGTATATAGAGTGCTCTAGATCTTCTAACCCTTTCCCAAATCTAACAAACCTGAGGACCAGGAATATTTTGCAACCTTTTAGAATATATAAGAAAAAAAATGTAGGAATCTAGAGCTGTGCAGTTGAGCCAGCTTTGGCCTTCTATGCCTCCATGTTTTAGAGATAATTTTTTGTCATTTGTTATGCAAGGCCTTGCCTGTTCATATACAACCTATTCTGGCTTGCGTCTCTCTCCAGAAAAAGAAAACTGATGCTTATCTACCACCACCATTACCATCTGGGCTTGAATCTTTAGCCTTTCCTACAAGCAAGCCATTAGGGTCCCATTTGCTAGCACCCAAGGCTTGCACCTAAGCATGAAGTGCAAAATTTTATATTATGAAGATCCATCATGTAGAATAGGGTTGCAAGTGGCTCATGAATAGCTTAGAACCAACTCAATAATATTTGGAGCTCACTGATCCAAGGAACAAGCTGAGCTCAAACAAATACTTTGTCAACCAAATTTGAACACTTGTTGTCAAGCTTGGTTCGAGCTTGATTAGTCCTTTCATTAGGAGATCGAGCTTGATTGGCAGTCTAATATTTTACTTGGCTAAAGAGTTTGATTTTCTAGAAGTTATTTTTTTCCCACTCATGCATGCATGAATTCAGTAGACACTTTGGTTGCGATAGATTTTGACCAAATTTTGGCAAGCATTCCTAAAGGGAAAAATAAATTGCATGACTGTTGACATGAAAGATTTATTCATGATGCATTTGAAAAATATATAATTTTTTATCTATAAAAATATATTTATATATAATTTATAATTTTAAACACAGTCTCTTCTTTTTTTAAAAAAAAAAATTCAAACCATTGCCAATCCACAAAGAAAACCGAACAAGATATCTTTTTACCAAAAAGAAAAAAAAAAAAAAAAAAAAAAGAAAGCAATTCTAGTATGCAATGTTTATGTTTTTGAAATCTATGGCAAATGAGATCCAGAAATGTCATTCTTTGTCCATGGATGATACTGAACAGGGGCTTCTCCCAGTTTCATGGGAATCCATTGCCCAATAAATTTGGATTACCATTAGATTCCATTTAGCTAGGAACTTCTATGTTAATAAAATGACAAACCTTTGATAAATTAAATGATGATCTCAGCTTTTTTTAAAAGGTGGTGGTGGGCCAACCAAAAGGTTCTTTTGATTCTTTTCCATATAAACTGGTGGCTTGGGAGGAAATGCTTCCTTTTGTTTAGTGGTGGTGGTGTTTCTTAAAAGCTTCCAAGACCAATCTTCCCCTCTATATCATTTCATGTGGTTCCCACCCCACCCTTGTGGAGCCTTGGAGTGGATAAGCCACTTTGCACCAAAGAACATGGCAAGCTCATTTCATGCCATGAGTGGAAATACCCATTTTGAAGTGGAGATCCCTGAAAGCACCTCTCTCCTCTCTTCCCAGCCACTTGGCTTCTCACAAGCTATCCACCAGACAAAATGATGTCAAGAGAAAGAGAGAGTGGGCTCAAATGCTTTTGAAAAACCAATGTCATTTGGCCACATGTTGTGATTGGATGGCTAACTAACACATTGCACTACTTAATTGATGGATTTGTGTTTAATGTGTTTGAACAATAAAAAACTAGCAATCGAGCTAATAAGATCATCCAACAACTTTAACATCAATTGCCACAGTTTTAGAAGCTATTATAAAGATGTTTGTGATATGCAGGCGACCTCGGCAATTATCGAGAATTCAACCATCTTTATATCCATAATTATAAAAATATTTTTATATAGTACATAATAATCTTATCTTTATAGATAACATGTAATGAACTTATGGATCATTTCAATAAAATTGATCGCAATCGATAATTAATTATTCAATTCTATATTTAACTGAATCCAAAAGAACCCTTTCTTTAGTGAGAGCATGGGGAAGACACATGCTAACCAGCAAATCTAAGGTCCTGTCTAAATTAACTGTTGGGATTTCTGCAAGTTAGCGTTGATCAATAGCTAATCTAGATAAATTTTAAGGCTCAATTTGAGAGGTTGGAAAGTTCGTTAAGAAGAATTAACAATATATATTTTTGAATGGAAAGATTTACACCAACTGACTGAGCTTTTCAAGTGAAACTTCCAAGTTACATCAACATTGCTCTAGAAACGGGAAAGCAGTGCAAGCCCCACAGCCTTGACTCCATGGGAGAAAGCAATGGGAATGGGAATGGGAATGGGCTGCTGCACTGGTGGTCCCGGACGCTGAATGCTGGACAATTGCTCTGGCTCCGTAGTCTTCTGGCTCTCTTTATTGCATTGGGGCCACAATTGTCCCTCATTGGCTTCATCAGCTGTGCCCTGTTCACGGCACCCAAAAAGGATCACCAACACTCTATACACACGTCACCACCTAACCTAAGTTCACACGTGCAAAAGAAATTGTCACACGTGTCAGCACCCAATACCAAACATCCTCTTGGGAGCCAAGTATCTGATATTTTCTTAGCCTCGACCACCGAATCAAAGGGGGGGAGGGAGAGAAATGCCGTAAAACTACTCGTTTCATTCGTGCTGTTTTTGGGCATCGTTGGCATCGTCCCGAGATCCACTCCGGAGTCGTTACCATGGAGGATTGCATTATGATCTTAAAATATGGATTTATGGGCGGCGCCTCCGAGTTGGTCAGGTGAGAAAAACTAATTGAACCGTCCAAGCTCGGAACAAGGCGTGGAATGCGTGTGAAAAGAGAAGCTGTTGTTATTTGTAATTATTATATTACCCCCTTTTGAAGGGAATTGAGATTTGATAAGCCAGAAGCCAAACAAGATGTGAAAGTCCATGTGATGGGGTGGGCACTAAGATCCAAAAAAAAAAAAAAAAAATGATAAAAATGTATATTGCTTGTATTGCATGAAAATATACTTTATTATTGAGTGGATGGGGGTACAATGTTGTCTATGTGCATACTAGGTTAAAGTATAGAAAGCTAATATTTTTAATAAAAAAATGTAAATTTTGTGGATCAATGTCAAGGTTTTGAATTCTTCAAAACCTATTAAGTTAATAAAAAATTTAAAAAATAACGTTTAGAATTAGTCTTCACATGCTAATAGATAAGATGTACATTTAATATCTACTTTTTTGTATGAGAAAAAAAAAAAAAAAGTGTAAGGAAAAACCTCCTTTGAAGCTCAAATCAACTAACCAAAGATGAAGCTTTTAGGCAAGCTAATAGGCCTCAAGCAAATAGAGCAATCTTGTTTACCTTAAGTGTTTACAATTGCTTTTATGGACGTGAAGAAATTATCCAAACTTTTGTATCAAACAACTCTCAATAATTCTTATTTTAAAGTGATATCTATGGAGAAATATTTTTAGGTTAGAAAAGTCCTGATTAATAACCAAATCAAACCATATCATAAACAAATAAAAATATGTATTTGGATAAGATACTAATGCTAACTATTAAAGATCAATATACCTTAGTCCAAAACCCTATAAACGATGCAAATTTAGTATTTAGATATTAAAATAAAAAACACAAGATTAATTTTGAGTTTGCTTGATAAATATATGAAATGATGGGCATGTAATGCTAAGAAATGGCATGCTTTAACATTTACAATAATTTTGTAATATTTTAAAATTTAGCATTGGGGATTTATACAATCGACCATTATACTTTCATAGTAATCATCACTTATATTTAGAAAATATATATATATATATTCAATATTTACCTCATGCATATTAATAAATTTAAACAAATTTTTTTGCTTTGTAATTTTAATATTCAACATTGCACATTAAAAAGGAAGAATCGTCTCGAACCTAACATATTAATGCTAATTATTATTAATAAGAGCCAAGCACTGATGATCTAAGTTTGAAAACCGTTGGCATTAAACCAAATTTATTATCTTGGGGTCCTAACGCCTCTTATAATCACCAAACTAAAAGCATCGACCATGGCTGCATGCAAATGGATTGCAGTGGCATCTTAGTAGCAAGTCACAAGCATTCCTAACTAAGTGTGCAATCAAAAGGGCCAAAAATAAATACATACTTAAGGTTAGTGGCC
This sequence comes from Metroxylon sagu, assembly GCA_017589505.3. Lineage (NCBI taxonomy): Eukaryota > Viridiplantae > Streptophyta > Magnoliopsida > Arecales > Arecaceae > Metroxylon > Metroxylon sagu. Next base: position 626,532 of record JACVBY030000494.1, on the reverse strand, counting down.
AGTAACCCATCAATCTCAAGAATCTATTGTAACTTAAGTAGGTTGCCTCAAACTTGGCACCAAAAGCCTAAGACGTAGTCTAAAGAAGCCTTTAATCCGGTCCATTAGGATGGTTATAATGTGATGTCAAGGTCTTTTTCCTTTAATTATAAAAGCAGCCACAGAAGTTTTGTACGTAATATATTAAGCCTTTGGACCTTTTCATGAGAAGGAAAAGGGATGAGGGAGTGGGTCCAAGTTGACACGGACCCTGGACCCACTCTAACCCAATTGCACCCAAGAGACGTATGTACTCGTTATTCTAGGTCCTTCTCAGGGGCTTTTACGTAATTAGGGGAGGGCACTTGTCCCTCGTTTTCCGCCCGGATTTTAAGAGGGGAGGAGGAGACGCGTCTCCGGGACGACGACAACTGGAAGTGATGACGTGTCCTTCTCTCTCTCTCTCTCTCTCTCTCTCTCGGCGACGTGTAACGCCGCTGACGTTCCGTCACGGGGGCGTCGCTTTCTGGCCCGTAACGTTCGGAAGTAACGGTGACGGCGAAGCGACGCTTCCGGTTGCGACGGGAGATGATCCCACCGCCCGTCATCCCGGAAACCCGATTTCCGTTTCTGTCCCTGGATTTTGCTTGATTTACCACCACAGTTTAGAATGAGTGAAGAAATGATCTCAGTAACGTTTAAGGGCTTTTAAGGACGGTAATTAAATGGAAATATAAATAACCACCGTTATTTTATTTAATTTTTATAACAATTATACAGTATATTATAAAAACTAATTAGTATTAGCTTGATAATTATAAATATTGAGTGAATTCTCCACCTATTATGATAATATTAATTAAAAGAAAATCTCTTCTCTTTTCTCTCCTCACAAATCTAGATGCACAACTAATAACGTGCTTTTTCTTTTAAAATTTTTTTTCTTTTTCTTCTTACATACATAGTTAATCTATATAATTTATATCGTCCTTAATTAGTTGCATACTTTTATAATTGGATAGGTGAAAGTTTTAGCAAATAACAAAGGTATAAAATGCTTTACCAACACATATAATTAAAATCCTTTTAATTTACATTATTAGTTATAAAAGATCTTCATACTTCAATTATAATAAATATGGGAACCCAATTTTTTGGCACCAACTTTGAAAACTTTACCACTCTCACAATAGCAACAAATGTTATCTATTTTTTGCTGTAACAAAATACTATGTCTAAATTTAAATATATTTTATTAAAATAATATCTTTATTTGAGAGTTTTATTCATTTACAATTTTAAGGAAATAACGATGCATAAATAGCTGGTGTATCTTCACACCAATATTAGATGATGGTTTAAAATGGTTTTATCATTTGAACATCTCAATTATTATTTGAATTTTATTTTATTTTTTGAATGATGTATGGGATTTGAATTTTAAACTTTTTAAGGATGAATCCTTAGGGGTGTAGTGCCAACCGTGCTAGTAGTATTTTCAGAATAATTATCATGTTAATGCTTCTACATACATCACATAACTTGGCAACTTGTAAGCTGCTCTTCTATGCTGTACACCATGGCATGCCCAATTTCTCATCAATTGGCCTCGCATGTTAATGCAACACTAATAACTGGCCCCAAACATTGTTACATGGAGAGTAGATTCACCATCTGAGCCCTCTTTCCTTATAAAAACAGCGGAAATGCTATTTGTTAAGATGGTCTTGATCAAGTGCATGGAAAACTTCACCACCTAATTTTTTTTAAATATTGAGAGGTGCCACCAAGCTACAGCTATATTCTAAAAGATATGAATAGCTTTCACCTACAAATCTATGTGAACTTTGCTTGTCTCTATTCACAGTGATGGCCAGGGAGCATGCAGCAGCTTTGAGCCATGTTGTCATCTGATCGCCTTACCCATTGAGGCAAAGCCATGAATAATATTTAATATATCCTCTTCTTTTTTTCTTCTGAAACATAAAGCAAGAACACTTCAATGAGGAGAGTGAATTACTAGTAGTTTGCTTGAGAAAGAAAAAAATTCTCTTTGCTTTTTAAAAATATAGGTTCCACTGAAAAATTGTAATGCAATATTTCTGCAAAATAAAGTTAAAATTTTTTGGTTCCATGATTCCACTTTATTTATAAAACAAGGCAACCTACTGCTACTCACTACTACTGCTCAATGGTAAAGTTTGTAAGTGCAGAGGACACAACTACCAAGAAGTAGTTGCAAGGAGATTGGTGAGCCATTTGTTGCAACAGACGCTTGTTGATATCTGTGGCCTTTAATTAGCCTTTATATTCACTCTTGAGGATAAATTGACTGCTAACCAGAGAATGCACCACATCATGCATACATTAGGTAAGTCTTAAATGACATAAGCATTCTTATTTTATATGTTGTGTAGAAGAATGCTCCTCAAACACCACTAAATTAATTGAGAAGGGTGCATGATAGAATGAAGTTATTAATTACAATCAAAACAAACACATGCTTGATGTCAGATGGCCTTTAATTAGCCTTTATATTCACTCTGAAGGGTACATTGACAGGTGAATGAGAGAATGAAGCTATACATTACAATCCCATCACCTACCAGCCATCATCTGCAGCCAAAACATATCTGAATCATTATTCAATTTTTATTAAATTATCGAACAATCTAATTAGTCACCCACTATAATTTAAGTGAAGCAAACTTACTGAAATAACAACCATTCACTTAGTTGTCAGGAGCTCAATCAGCCACAACATGCAAATCCGATCTCTATTTAGATTATCAGATAATCATTTGACATATATTATGAGATTTTATATTTAAAATCTGATTTATATTTGAATAATATCTAACTTATGTCTATATTTAGATAAAAGATATGAAAATACTAATATCTGACTTTTATCAGCAGCATCTACTGAAGACAAATATAGATACATTTAATATTCAATTCATATTTGATATAAATATTAATTTTAGTATTTATTTAATATCTATATCCATATTTATATTTATTAAAAATGTGCAGATATAAATATAGATATAGTAGCATCATTTCTGTACTTGATCAATTTTTAGCTCTATACATAAAAAATATAATATTAGTACATATTTATAGTATATATAATTTTTGCTGTCAAACCTTTCTTATAATGAGGGACTACTTTCTTCATAAAATAATATACCTCGCTGTCTTGTATTGTATAGATTGAGTATTTAGAAAAAATATGTTATGTCTTTATCTTTTTATTTTCTTTTCTTCTTTCTTTTCTTTATATCTCTCTCTCTCTTTCCATTCTTTCTTCTTTTCTTCTACTTTTTTCGTTTTGTATTTCTTTATTTTTTCCATCCTTAATTTCTTTCTCTCCCTCTTCCTTTTATTTTTATTTTTCCTTTATTTCTTTTTTCTTCTATTTTTTCTTTTCTTTTTCTATTTCTTTTCTTTCTTATTTTACCTTTTATTCTTCTTCCCTTTATTTTTTTCTCATTCTTCTTTCTTTCTTTTTTTTTTTTTGTGTATACAAGTTTTAAATAAAGGTGGCTATCTAGTATAGTCAAACTAAATACAGATCGAGTTGAATATAAGTTAGATTAAAAAATATCAAAATAAAACTTGCCCTAGCGATCAAAACAATCAAAAATTCGAATCCAAACTTGACTATTTTATTAAATAAGTAAATGATTTGATCTATAATAGATTGAATCAGGTTAAACTAATTAAATGAGTCAAGTCTTGCTATTACTAATTTTGAAACCCTATTCTTACTCTAATTTTCATTTTTTCACTGGAATGGGACAGATGATAGAGATGTCTCCTATCCTAGTGAGATTTAAAACCATGTTTATAGCCATATTGATAAGGGATTACTTTTGTAGATAACACAAATTGTTCACTTCATTAAAAAAAAAAAAGGTGTCAATATTTTAATAGATTTATTTTATGCAAATGGAGCTAAGTCTAAAATAGCATAGGAAAAAGAAAAATACAATATATTTATCTTAGAATGAAAATAAAATATCGTAATTTAGATTTTTTTTGGTACAATTGATGCCAAAATGAACTATCTAAATTAAATTATAGAGAGAGAAAAATACGAGAGCTATTTTACAAATTAGATTTTAAAAATATAATATTTAATTATTATATAAGGATAAAGAAGAAAAAAAGAGAAAAAGATACTAAATAAAAATATATTTGATGGGCTTTATGCACTAGCACTCTAAGAGAGATGAAATGTACCAAGTTCTTTAGATTTGCTTGCTTTATATAGCAAATTATGATATATATGATAAAATTATGATAATTTTTTAACAAAATATGATTCATTATAATGTTAATTTAGATCATGTTTTGTTTTGTTCAGTGAAAATTTAATTTTCTCTAGAAAGGAAAGTAAACAAACGATGCACCCCATCTTGAGCCCAAAAGTCTTTTGGACCCCATTTGCAACGTTTCTTTCTACCGACAAAAATAAAGCAAAAGTCAACACATCCGCCCGAGGGGTATTTTGGTCAGAAAAATAAAAGTAGGGTGACCAGCGAAAGTTAGATACGCCTTCAAAGCTAGCCGTTGGCTAACGGCGTCATCAAGAAATTATTCACCAACGCCCCCGAACGACGCACCCCCGCATATATAAATCCATGCGAGCGAATGGAGGCAAGAAAGAAAGCAAGCGTGTACAACAGCGAAGGAAGTCGACTCAAAGAAACGTGCTCTCCATCTCTTCCTCCTTTCCTCTTCCCCTCTCTCTCTCTCTCTCCTTTCTCCTCTCGGTTAATTATTCGAAAATTTCGATTCGAGCTCGTTTTAATCGCCGCCGAGCGATCTCGATTCCTCGCTATCTTGTCGGCGATCGGATTGATGGAGTCGGCCGGGGGGATGGATTGGCCGGAGGCCGGGAGACCCGCCGCGGTCGCGCTCGACTTCCCGGCCGGGGAGACGTCGCAGCCGACGCCGCCGAAGGTGCCGCGGAGGATCCGGCGGAGGCTCCTCGAGAGCAGGAGTAGCCCTCCGGCGAGCGTGGAGGAGATCGAGGCCAAGCTTAAGGAAGCCGATCTCAGAAGACAGGTAATTTTGGTTATTTTCTTGGAAAGTTCGGTTTTTCCTGTTAGTATGATGAAATTTAGGTGTCTCTTTGTTGAAAATTTGATTTCTTGCTAGGTTTTTGTTTGGTTTTGGTGTCGAGTTTTGAATTTCGGAATTTTTTGCGGGTGGGGTTTGTAAGGTTACACTCTAGCCTGGAAAACATGTGATTTTTATCTTGGGATGGTATTTTTTTGATTGATTTCTTTATATAGGGTTTATGTTCTTTGAGTTCTCTCTCGCTCCTCATCCCCGAATTAATTTCTTATATTCTTTTTCGTAGAGTTTAGTGGGTTAATCTTGTTGATTCTTTTGGGTCCTTGGTGGAGTTTTCTATGAAAAACCCTGCCTTTATGCGCACCCTACTTTCTTTCGCATAGAAAAAAGATAGTTGTCGCCCAGAGAATCTGAGATTTATGCGCTTGTTTTAATTTTGTCTCTATGTTGTTCATACACCTTAATTTGACATCCGTGTACATGTAATGAAGAGTTTTTTCCGAAAATAGCACTTTTAATGTTCACTTTTGTTCTGTTGCTGGTGTTGCTTCTTAAATTAATAGGGTAAATTTTCCCATTAATCAGGTGCTTATACTTGGGAAATCTGGAATTACGAAGAAATCATTTGAAATATTCTTTTTAATAAACAAGAAAGAAAGAAAATCTTACAGTTTTTGGTTTGCTGACCTTGTACACCCCTTTCTGTCTCCTTTTTCTCTTGTAAAAAATTTACGTTATGGCTAGGCTTAGAGGGCTGAGTTTATATCTTTTGATGTTTGGTCATATAATCATGGATTGACTATATTGACTATTCCCATGTATTCAATTAGCTGATGTGAACTGTATGATCAAAAGTGGAGATCTTTGCAATCAAAGTCGTAGTTTGAGAGTCACTGCAGCTAGATTCTTTTCCAGTTTCTTCTCCTTCCTTTTGTCTTCATCCTGGCAGTCAAAATTTAAAAAATGCCTGCAACAGCCATTTAAGGAAAGATCAACTCACTTCATTATCAGCTTATCCTTTCAATATTGATCTGATGTTTATGATATCTGGAACTCAATTCAGCAGTGATAGTATTTTATTTTCAGTGGTTCCCTTGCTCTTATTATTTTATTTATTATGTTCTTATTTATTTATTTTGATATTTTTTTGATGCTGTTTTCCAAGCTTTTTTATGCCTTTCTGTCTTTATGAATATTCTTACTGTTGTCTTCTAGAATATTGGGCAATGTTTTGATTTATTTGATTTTGCTTTAGTGGTTTGTAGAGTTATGTTTGGATTTCATCTTTTTCCATCCCAAATGACCTGCACCTTTGCAGGCATCTCTCCCTTCTCCTTGTTAGCTTGGTGCACATATCTAGGGCTGCAGTCATTTCTTTACCTTTTTTTTTTTTTTTTTTCCCTTCTCAGTTTTCAAATTGGACATCTTTAAATGATGATGGTAAATAATTAAGTGCTGTACTGAAGTGGCTTCTTGTGGCAGCAATTTCATGAGTGGTTGTCAAGCAAGGCAAGGCCAAAGCCAAGGAGCCCGTCTTGGTCATCTCAAGAGGAAGATCTTGGTCAGAGGCTTGAAGCAAGGCTTTTTGCAGCTGAGCAGAAAAGGTATATAAGGATAGCCTTTTGCTCCCATTACCTTTCTTTTTTGTTGAATTGTCTACCCTGCTGGCAAGTCTTGCAAAGTTTATTTCTCATGTTTGTAAGTTTTTTAATTGAACAAATTTTAAAACATTATTTGCTTTGGTTATATATATATATATATATATTTCATTATTGGTATTTTTTTTTCTTTTAACTTGTTGCTAATTTTTGATATTAAGTTAACCTAAAAGTGCCTTTTCTTATACTTCCTCTTGTGCTCTCTCTTGTTATTTTTTTTTTAAATCCCTTTTTTATTATTTTAATGTTTTAATTGAATTTTAATGTATGATACCGTTTCCTGTGCTTCCTCTTGTGTTCGCTCATGTGATCTTTTTTTATTTTTTTAAGAAAAAAAGAAATGAATCTTCTTATTTTCACTGTTTTAATAAAATTTCAATGCATGATCCTGGGTGGAGAGATTTGGCTGATTTGATGCACTCAGGACTAGCTGTTCTGGAGCCTTGCCAACCAGTCATCTAATGAAAAGTGACCTTGAGGCCTCCACAAGGGATTCTATCATTGTTGTGTTTTCTATCTTAAGTTCTGCTTTAGCATAAGTATTGGGGAGAGTTGCTTGTCCTTGCTATCTTATTTTATGTCAGCTGAAAATGATGTAAACAATGTCCTATGTCTTTGACAGATTGAGCCTTTTGGCAAAGGCACAGAAGCGGTTAGCTAGGTTGGATGAGCTACGACAAGCTGCTAAAACTGGTGTAGAGATGCGTTTTGAGAAGGAACGTGAGGAACTGGGTACGAGAGTTGAATCTCGTGTTCAACAAGCTGAGGCAAACCGTATGCGCCTTCTTAAGGCCCACATGCAAAGAAGGGCTGCAGCCCAGGAGAGAACAGCCAGATCGTTGTTGCAGCGGATAATCCGAGAGAACAAATATAAAGAGTATGTCCGTTCTGCAATCTTCCAAAAGCGTGCTGCTGCCGAGAAGAAACGGATGGGGTTGTTGGAAGCTGAAAAGAAAAGGGCACATGCCAGAGTAATGCAAGCACGCCGAGTAGCTAAGACTGTGTGCCATCAAAGAGAAAGTGAGAGAAGAAGAATGAAAGAACAGCTAGAAGATCGTCTTCAAAGAGTATGCAAGTCTTTGCTTTTATTATCTTTCCTTTTATTCTGTTTTTGTGTCAACCCACCTTAATGTGCATAACTGTATCTGACCAATATCAGTCTCCTCCTGAGTTGACCATTGTTCAAACCCTGAATGAGTTACAGAGTAGTACATTGGCCAGAAAATTTCAGGCAATTAATATTTTGGTTTTGTATTTTCTTCTAGAACCCACCTTAATGTGCATAACAGTATCTGACCAATATCAGTCTCCTGAATTGGCCATTGTTCAAACTCTGAATGAGTTACAGAGTGGTACATTGACCAGAAACTTTCAGGCAATTAATATTTTGGTTTTGTATTTTCTTCTAGTGACGTCCTGTTCCAGAATAAAATGACAAACAGGATGCTTTATTTTTGCATTTATAATAGATTTATTTCATGGTTTATTGAATATATTTTAAATAATATACTTTACTGATGCATAGGCAAAACGGCAGAGAGCAGAGTATCTTAAACAGAGAGGAAGCCCTCGTAGTTCTGCACGTATTAACTGGAACAAACAAGGGGATTTTCTTTCAAGAAAATTAGCAAGGTGAGGTTCTGCTTTAGTTTGATAGGATGCTCCAGTGTCTAGAAGTATACTCTGATATCTTACATCTGATTTCATGGCTAGGTGCTGGAGGCGGTTTGTGAGATCAAGAAAGACTACCTTTGATTTGACTAAAGCTTATGCAGCCTTGGAAATTAATGAGAACTCGGTTAAGTCTATGCCTTTTGAACAACTTGCACTCCGCATTGAATCAGCCACAACACTTCAGATGGTAAAAGCATTGCTTGATCGGTTGGAGATTCGCTTTTTAATCTCTCAGTCATCTAGTTCATCAAGTCCAAAGAGTATTGATCATTTGCTAAAACGCCTGGCATCTCCAAACAGAAGAGTGCCTTCTGGCAAAGTAACCAGGACTAGAGGAGTGACAAAGAAAGGAACCAAGATATCTGTTTCAAATAAGCTGTCAAGGTATCCTGTGAGGGTGGTACTCTGTGCCTACATGATACTGGGTCATCCAAGTGCTGTTTTCAGTGGGCAGGGAGAGCGTGAGGTTGCACTGATGGAGTCAGCTGTAAACTTTGTTCAAGAGTTTGAGTTGCTGATCAAGACCATATTAGATGGTCCCAGCAGTGCTCATTCCTCAAGGCAGTCATCTCCAGATGTTATGTCTGATGACTTGGATCACCATCAAGAATCTGCTGTCCATTCACCTCGCCAGCATACTTTCAGAAACCAGTTGGCAGCTTTTGATTCAGCATGGTGTTCATACCTGTACTGCTTTGTGGTATGGAAGGTAAAAGATGCAAAATCACTGGAGGAAGATCTTGTAAGAGCTGCTTGTCAACTTGAGCTCTCAATGATGCAAACATGCAAGCTGACTTCTGAAGGGCAGATGCCTGATCTGAGCCATGATATGAAGGCTATTCAAAAACAGGTTTGCTTGATCCACCATTATTATTTTTGTCGAGAGTTTTATTTGTTTAGTGAAGGTAGAATCCTTTCTGTTCGTTCGACTGATGATATTTACTAATACCGAATAACAATAGTAGGACAATGATGGCATCAAGTGATGTGGAAGTTCATGTTAAATTTGACACTGTTCTTCTTCTCTTTTTTATAAAAAGGAATTTTATTTTTTTATTTTATTTTTAAAATCTCTGTGAGTAGCTTTAAACTATCCTGGGTTACATTAGCAATATATCTTGCTGGCTATCTAATTCTATTGTTGGCTATCCTAGGTTACTGAAGATCAGAAATTACTGAGGGAGAAAGTGCAACACCTGAGTGGTGATGCAGGTATTGAGCGGATGGAGAGTGCTTTATCAGATACACGATCCAAATTTTTTGAAGCAAAGGAGAGTGGGAGTCCTTTTGCATCTTCTGTTGCTCATATTGCATCTCCATCAAAATCCAACTCTTCTGGCCAGCCTTTGGTTTCTACGACTGAGGAGCAATCTATTGTGAATAATGGGAGATCCAATCGTGTGGTTCGTTCCTTGTTTGGAAGTGCCTCTTCTTCACCACCTAAAGCCAGTCAGAAAACTGAAAATGTGGATGTTCAATCAAGTAGCACAATGGGCAGACAGTTACCCACAGAGAATGAGCTTCTTGTGAATGAGATTCTTCATGGGGGCTGTGATACTTTTACTAATAAACTTGAAGTCAATGTTAGAGATGAGACTGGTATTGAGGTTAGTAGATTTTTCAGAATGTTGCTGATGATTTAGAATGATTTTGATTTTTCTATCAATTTAATTATAAAACAACCATTTTTTTTTAGCTCTATATGCTTCATTTTTGGCAAACTGGTGTCAAATTTTTAAAGATTGTTGTATGAAAGTACATATATTTTCATACATTTGTCAGAAATGAGAAGAAAAGAGACCATTAATGAGTTTGTGGAGCTGGGACGGACACCAGGAAACTTATGCTCTAAACTTGATTTTGATGAATAATTTAGTTACAGTCACTGTCTCTGCTTGATAGTTTCATGGTCAAATTTTGCTGACAGGAACTGCATATTGTGTTCGTAGAACTCCATAATCACGTATCTTCGTATTTGGTTGCAGGTGAAAGTTAAAGAGACTATGGAGAAGGCATTCTGGGATGGAATCATGAATGCTATGAAGGAAGATGAACCTGATTATAGTCAGATTGTGGGCCTTGTGAAGGAGGTAAGAGATGAACTATGTGAACTGGCTCCTCAGAGTTGGAAGCAAGAGATCTTTGACAGTATTGATCTTGAAATTCTATCTCAGGTAAAGATGCAGGGACTAATATGGCAATGCCAATCCATTTGTTTGTTTTCATTTTGGATTACTAAATTATTGTTGTTGTTTCATAGTGTTTAATATCAACATTTGTCTTCACTTATTTTTGTTATTTCTGGTTGTTATGCCATGTTGCTTTATAAAGTTGCTTAAATGTCTTAATGTTTCAATAAACTACTTTGTACCTTAAGATATATAATTCATGCAACTTTGGATTTATATTGGGTACTAATGACATTTTTTTTTTCCCCTTACATTTTATATCTGTTTATTTTAAAAAACTTTGGGTGCTGTGAATGCAAAAATTGATCTATGTGGTCGTTTTTATGATGTTTTACTGATGCACAAGTTGACAATTATGTTTGTGGTGGAAGGTACTCGAGTCAGGTGCTCAGGACACAGCTTATCTTGGACGAATTCTGGAATATGCACTGGTCACGCTGCAGAAATTATCAGCTCCTGCAAATGAGGATGAGATGAAAAAGGCCCACAAGAAATTATTAAGTGAATTAGCAGACCTTGCTCAATCCAATGACAAGCAAAATAGCTCTTTTTTTATTGCCACTATTAAGGGGCTGCGCTTTGTTCTGGAGCAGATACAGGTTGGCTTTTTATTTTCTTTTCTTTTTCTTTTCTCTTTTTATCTTTCTTTTGGTACACATCTGTTCCTAGTATTCTTATTGGTTTTTGAGTAACTGGCATGGGTAAACCCTGTGCCATCTAATTAGTGCCCATTCTCAACAATCTGGACTTCCTAGTTGCTAGATTGTGATATGCTTGCCTGAGAACCATTCAGAATAATCTTTTAAAATAATCTTGTCTATTTAAATAATCTTGTCTATCCCAAATTGATATATCTTTAGATATTATGGAAGCCATTTGATGCTATACTGACTTTTTTTGAAGAAATTTAAAACATGAAGTTACCGGTTTAAATCTTTGACTATTTTTTTTTTCCCAAATGAGATTTTCTAGGATGTTATATTTGTCTTGAGTTAAAATGCATAGTTATTGGAAATTTTGAATGTATTCTTTTCAATTTGACAGACACTGAAAAAGGAAATTAGCAAAGCACGCATACAGTTGATGGAACCAATCATCAAGGGTTCTGCCGGACAGGAGTATTTGCAGAAAGCATTTGCTGATCGTTACGGACCTCCCTCTGGAGCTTCAAGTTCTCTTCCACTGACAGTACAGTGGGTATCATCAGTAAGGAACGGCCTGGAAGAGGAATGGAATGAACATGTTGATTCTCTTTCGGTCTTGTCAACCAGTCATGTGAGTCACGATGAATGTTTTAGATGGTTAAAATAGTTATCGGCTTGAATGACTTCTAACTACATCATTCATGTTGCAGGGTCTGGTTACTACTCTTCGAACTGGTGGCGGTACTCCACTGGCATCCAAACAGGGTGCATCAGGTCCATGCTTCTTCAACATTATGACATTTTCACTCATTTTCTTAGTTGTTGCCCCTGGTTGGCATGCTTTCCTCATTTTGTTATTGCCCGCTTGGTCGGTCATATGCCTCTCATTTGTCCGGCACAGTTTCAGAACTGAGAATGAAACGATCGTCATTCTCTCATTATCACTACATATTATGTCATTCCGTCATAAGAGAGTTGAAAACTCACTGTTGTCTTGAATTTGTGACATGGCAGGTGGTGATGAGCTACCAGAATGCAGTGGTGAACTGATTGACAAATTGGTAAGGCTTGGCCTGTTAAAACTTGCAAGTGCGATAGAGGGGTTGACCACTGAGACGGTTCCTGAAACTTTTAAGCTTAATGTCATGAGATTGAGATCTATTCAGAGCCAATATCAGCAAATTATTGTTATTGCAACAAGGTATATTATTCATTCCTCACTCTATATCCTCTCATGCTAAGTAGTCTGCTGCTTGCAGGCTATATATCATTTGTTACATTCACTGTTTAAAAAGTTTTGATTCTGGTTTTTTTTTTTTTTTTTTTTTGCATGCAGCATTTTAGTCCTCCGGCAAGTTCTTTTCAGTGAGAACTCTCTCTCTCCTTCGGACCTGGAAAGAACGATCTCAGATGCTGTCAAAGGCCTCTGTGAACTATTGGAGCGCGTCCCCGATGTGGGCATTGAAGAGATCATCGACACGATGGTGAGCTCATCAAGCTCATTACATCCAACTTCGGAAGCAAAGCTTCAGAGCAGAAAGGAGATGATGGCGAGAGTGCTCACGAAAAGCTTGCAGAACGATGATGGTGTCTTTGTGAGGGTGTCCCGGTCAATTTACTTGGCAACACGCGGAGTTATCCTTGGTGGGAGCGGTGCTCAGGGACGGAAGCTGGCGGATGCTGCGCTACGGCGTGTTGGTGCTGCCTTGCTCTTGGATCAAGTGGTGAAAGCAGCAGAAGCACTGATCCTGATGGCAACCATCTCAGGTCTTGTTCATGGGCCATGGTACAGATGCTTGGTATAGAAATGTTGTGATGATTTGTGACATGAAGAAATTTAAACAAGCAGCAGTTCCAACCACTTCGCAGTTGTGTAGAGTAGAGGTTAAGGACGTTTAAGAATTAAGATTGTATCAATTGTCTATAGCAATGTGCTTAGGTGTACAGAAATGGAATTATATGTTGTTAATAAAGTTCTTTATTCTAGCCAATGGTGAGACCTTTTTCTAATGAAATATGAATCATGTATCCCTAAAGCTGACCAACCCTTGGGAGTCTTGTCTCCAGTTAAGCAAGGGTTTTTATTTTTTTTTGGTTTCAAAATCAACAATGGAATTTCAGATTGGAGGTATAATTGTTGATCATGATTTATACCATAAAATATTTACAAACCAAAACTATATGCGTCTATGTATTAAAATTTATCGGTTTTCAATTTATATTTATATATATATATAGATTATAATTAAAAAGGTGGAATTTTAATTTAAAGATTTTATTATATATTTTAATATACTAGTACGATGGAAGTTATTCATTTTTACATCGACTTCATGCGTTCAGTTTGAATATCAATTATCAATTCTGGTATTTAAGAGAAATAGAGATTCCCTCCATTCAATTTTGGCATTTAAGTTATTCATTTTGGTATTTAATAATTAAGCCTGCCTGCAAGCTCGATCGGATCCAAGTTGAAAAACTCTTAAATCTAAACACAACCTACCTATAATTAAGTTCGAAAATATAAACTCATATCTAACTTATATTTTACTATTTAGAATATTATCTGATCTACAAGAACGGAATCCTAATTAATTCATAAAGATTACCAGACTATATCGAGTGCTTTGGTCATCAGAAGGAAGACTAAATAGAAACAGAGAAGTTTTATTATTAAATTTTAGAAGACCTTTAGATACTTTTTAAGCTTTACAATGTGCCATCATCTTATTTGGATAAAATGCATCTAGTTATTAGGCTAAATTTCATCATTTAAGTTTCGAAACAAATTAATCAAATTAATAATTTTTTTTTGAAAAATACTATGACCTATTATTATATGTCTCAATCAAGAAGAAATTAAGCAAAGCAACTTTAAACAAAATTAATGTAGAAGGCGCAATCTATGTCCTACAAAATTTTAATGTTTTATAATTATTTTTATTAATCATGTTTATTTTACAAAAGCTGTAATCTCTTTTCTAAATCTTTTTTAATTAGAAAAGAGATTCAGCCTAAATTGTATAATGATAAATTTCATCAGTATAAATAGAGGTTTTATAATTCAGTTGTACTATTATTAATAAAAGGAAAGAAGACCTATACCCATCTTTGATAAATTTTTTTATATTCTAATTCCTTTTAAAGATATTTATGATTAATGTGACAAAGAATCTTCTTTCTCTGACCGATTTATTTAAGAGTTTGAGAATCATATTAAGACGAGATTTAGAATCCAATTTATTTAAGAGTATTTGATATGGATGTCAATCAAATTAAGAAAAAAAAGATGCAATATCTAACACATGAAAGAAAGTTTGTGAGGGTAATTAATATATTTTTTTAAGATAAATAGGAGAGTACTCTTGATATAAAAAATGATGAAATCAAGAGAGAATCTCCCTTGGTTTCAAAACTATCATTTTATAACTATAGTATAGATATGATAATTATAAATTAACAAAGGATAAAATCAGTTAAACTATAATTCTACCTTCCAAAATTTCATGGCTCATAACCATCACTCTTTGTATTCTTTTTTTTTTTTAAAGTGAACTGAACCACATGTAACAAATAAATAAATAAATAAAGAACTATTGACCATATTGGGTTTAGGAGCTAGCTAGTTCCTAACTAGTTTGATCATCTCTGAGTGATCCATATGGTCATAAGGCTAAATTCAAGCTTACTAATTTATGATCAAATTAATTTTAGATTCTTTTTGATTGTAAAAGACCCATCGAAGCCATTTATTTCAATTAACTTGTGTGGGCCAGCATGGATCAGTTTTTAACACCCCTAACGATAATATTTTGATATTACTACATGACCATGTATTATATTTCTCTTATAGTTTAAATGCCTGCACATGATATTACTAATATGATAATAGTATACATTATAATACCTGAATAAGAGGTTGTAAAGCAATCAAACAAGATAGATTTTTTAGTTTTGTACTATCATATCATATTTTGAGTATTGCTTGCCTCATAAGAGAAATGTCACTTGATTAATGAATAATAGTATTTATATAAGTAAGGTTGGAATGTTTTTGAGGTTATTTGATTCCTAAAACTTCCTAGTCAAAATAAATAAATAAATAATGAAGAATCTTTGAAAGCAAAAAATCAGCTCAATCGATCATGAACTAAGACATATAAAATACTAGGAAACTAAAAAAAAAAAAGGTTAGATTTTAAGCATCTTACCATTGCATGAAGTTAAAAAAATAGTGATAGAAATATTGTTGGTTTGAGAAAACGTATTATAAATTATATAATTTGCAATGTGAAACTATTATTTAAATTCGAACTTTGTAAAATAAAAATGATCAAATTTCAATTAATTTGGGTGTTTTTAAACCATTTATCAAACTTAAATATGATATCACGGTATTAAAATAATCAATTTTGCTCTCATTTGTAGGATGAGTAAAAGACTTCAAAAATAATATGAAATTTTGGTTTATTGTCATTTTAAAGCCAAACGCTCTTAGAAGCATCTCAACTTAATGCATTACCTCCTTTATTTTCTTCCAAGTACACCAATTTTTTTTATAAAAAAAATAATATAAAGAGAGAGAATGGAGGGGAAAAAAATCCGTCGACAGCAGGATTCGAACCTGCGCAGGCAGAGCCCAACAGATTTCGAGTCTGTCTCCTTAACCACTCGGACATATCGACGACGCGTTGATGCTAGTGATGTTAAAATATAAATTTATCTATTAATATTAGACCTTTCCTTACCCAGCATACTCTAAACTTCCCGGGGCTCTTCACATATTCCAGCAAATACAGCCACTATCTAACGAAATAACAAGCTGCCTTCTATTCTGGCAGATAGATCAGTGTTGTCTTTTTTTTTTTTTTTTTTTTAATCCAGTGATAACTTCTAAAGGTTAATTTGCTTTGAACTCAAGCTATTGCATTGTAAAATATGGTCGTTACATCCTCTAATGTATCTGCAGAATTACCTTACCTATGTATGGGCTTTGAGAAGCTAGATTTTATGCAGAGATGCCATAAGATGGAGGATCTCTGCGATGCGCCTAACTAAAACGCCAATGTATAAAGATGAGTTTGAATTATATGTTAATCATCCAAAGACTCCTTTCATTTATAAATTCCTTCCAACATTCGGATGCCACACTGAAAAGAAAAGTCAAGTTGATCCATTCTCTAACGGATGGAAGAAAAAATATGACTCTTCGTAACATTCTTTCATCCTATTTGATTATTGGGTTTCATAGCCACATTAGTCAACAACCTATCCATATGACTAATACATGGAAAGAAAAAATTGGGATTGGAAACAAAAAAAATAAAAAAGAAGAAAAAGCGATGTTGTAATGAAATTGTTAGCAACTTAAACCAACAATGGTTCATTATGGAAACCAAGATATTCTCAATTCTGGCACAAAAACAAATGTATCAAAATAAACGGAGAAAAAGGAAAGGATGGCTATCACCAAGTCATTTTTGCCGCAAGGGTTTCTAATTTCTAATTTTTGCACTGCTGTGTAATTGGTTGCACTCAGAATTTGAAGGTCGGCTTAATCTTTAAATTCTTTAAGATATCAAATGGTCTTAATGGTTGCAATTTATCTAGTTATAATTAATCATGTATTTATCAATTTTGCTTACTGCTGCCAGTGTAATATTAAGACGGGAGCGTAATATTAAGACGCGATGACCCCTAACTTAACTTATAGGCGAGGACACCAATACATAAACATTTCTAACGAACGAACCATTTTTGAACTAACGAACGAACCATTTTTGAACTAACCACCCCACCCCATGGGATTAGCAAATAATGCAAATATTATTCAAACATGGGATAAATTTCATGTTTGAACAACGAAAAGTTAATTACAATTTAGATGCCCTCAATTTACGTGTTTCTGGGTGCACGCAAGCAGGTCGGCAAGGATGATTAGCTCACGGAGAGAATTAAGTCCTTCAATTAAGTTCCAAAACGTGTTTAGATAGTTAAGCGATTAACATGACTCGTGTTATTGATACCAACAAACAAATATATATATATATAAAACGAATGATGCAATATCAGTCCAGGGGTCCTCCAAGCTGAAATCCCTCCACTGGGCAGCGACGCAGTCCAGGCCAACGGATGGAGGCCGAGGGATAAGAGACTTAAGGTCGGGACACGCACAGCTACGATCAGTTACGTTCAGGTGGAAGAGAGACCAAGGATTGGAAAGACAACGGCAGTGCAAGGGCAAAGGTGATACAGTTGAACGAAATTTCTTTTGGAAATCTGCTTTATTTAAAATTAGGGCAGAGCAACAAGAAGTTAATTTCATCAACCACGTGTCTTATCTGGATTTCGACCCAGCAGCTTTCACTGCATTTTGGACTTGATGGTCCCCAATAAGAGCCATAGCCACCTTGTTCCACGCTGGTTACATATTGCCGAGGTTAACGCGTCCGCTTAACACCCCCCTCCCCTCTCGACGGGAAGGGGAGGCCCCCTCGCATGCTCCCCATAAGCAGCCCCGAATACCAGTCCTAGTCTTAATGCAAAGCCAAAGACAGATTAGCACGCATAATATCCCTGTAGCGAGCATGCCATAAAGCCATATGATCAGCACGCATTGTATAAACAACCGCTGTAGAATCTGACTCACGGATATGATGTCCAGGACAAAAGAAGGGTCTCATGACAAAGTTACAACAGTCGTCACAAGATATAACTACAATTGAACAAAAACACAAACAAGGTCTGAAAAATACCGTTTAACCAGTTCTAGCACAAATGGAACTCTTTAGAAGACATTAAAACACAGTTCGAAAGTAGACACCAAGGAATTTTTTTTCCACCAAAGATGTAGAAAAGAGAATCAGACATCTTTGTGCTCCGCTGGACCTTGTCTCTCAGTCCTTTCATGTTTGCATATTCCTTGACACTGTCTTGCACCATGATTGAATTTTGCTTGGCATTACTGTGCACATAGCAAAACCAGAGAAGTGGGGGGGGGACCGGGAGGGGTGGTAAGAGGGAAGGGATTTTGGTTTTTTTTTTTTTTTTCCTGGTTGGGTGCCTTGCGGAGAGAGGGGATAGAAAATAAAAAGGAAGGGGAGATACCTGCGGACCAAATATGCTAATTCGGTCTAGGGGAGCTGCTGCTGCGGCTGATACTGGAGCTTCTTCCTCTAGCAGGCCTAAACAGGACAACGTAAAAGAACGATTGAACACAAGGTAAAAGATGGAAATAATCAAGACTTGCTTTAGTCCTGATATGGAACAAGAAAGAAGTTTTTTAAAGAAAAAATTAGAGATCAAGTATAACTGCAAAAGCTTGGAGAAAAGAGACAATGGATAACTGAAATCAGAAGAAAAGGTGACACTGTCTGACAAAAAGGGAGGAAAGATTTTTCAAAGGAAAAAACAAATGAAGTCCAAATGTAACTGCAAAATATTGGAGAACAAAGAAACCATGGATAACTACAATAAGAAAAAACATGAAACTATGCCTACAGTGCAGATAACAGATAAAATGAGAAACAAATAAGGCCTGCTATTATTTTGTACCTACAAAGAAAGTCCCATCTATTTGAATCTTTTAATCTCTTAGGTGGTGACCTATAAGAGCATGAATAGAGCATTCTTGTCGGTCAATCCCAAGAGCCAACTAGTAAGATCCAGAGGAAGGACCTTAAAGCAAATATGGTGACTGGGTATTGCAACAGCCAGCATCCGTCCTCCCCCTGACCTCTGCACCTAAACGTCCATGTATGCGGCTACATTACCAGGCCTCACAGTGAATCTCTAACCATATATAGGATATGGAGCAGGCATCATCACATGCTTTTGAAGAGCCATCCAGTACATCAATGTGCATCTAACTTTCCCAATAGAACTTGTAAATCTAAATTTTTAAGGATAAAAATTCCAATAGCCCTCTAATTGTAATGCATTGAGGACAACCTATGAGAGCTCAGAAAAGAGAAGGTGATTCAAGAAATAAATGCAACATTCAAAAAAGAAGAATAAGGCTACCTTCTAGGACTGCGACTTCTTGATATTCTTCGGGCTCCCTGGTTCACAAAACAAAATACAATTCACCACGTGTTGTTTCGAAAAATTAAAAAAAAAAAGAGAGAAATTTATAGGTGTGTGTGCAAACATGTGTTTGCATCTTGGCCTTTTTCCTTTCAAGAGGCAATAATAACCTTGCGAGGACTGGGTGATTCAGAATATGATGAGTCTGACCTTCCACGCCTCTGAGGTGGTGCCCGACCCCTGTATTTAATTTGAACAGCAAAATTTAAAGATTGGCTGGGATGAGAATTTCATTCTAAAAGTTGTAAATAGACAAAACCTAGATAAACACTTGCTCTAATCACTAATATTGAAACATTATACCATGTGGTATAAATATATAAAGCTTGATAAGATTTCATTGTGAAAAAATATATAAAAAATATTTATTTTTATAGAGCAGTAACTCTAATTTGGTACCCCCCCCCCCCAAACAAAAAAAAAAAAAAACTCAGTTGGCAGATAGAGACCAACGCATACTGTTCAAAAATTCTGCTGACTGAATCAAGATAGTACATCAGTATTAAGATGTTTTGCAATTAAAGAATGAAAGAAAATAAAGAAACGAAACATGGTGTAAATGATGACACTAATATACTGACATCTTATCTGACATAGTTATCAATTAATGGAACTCTCATCGTCTCTCCACATAGACCTAGGAAACAAAATTTCAGAAACATGATAGACCATGCTACACCACAAGTCATATATACAATGTTCAATCAAATTTTACTTATATACAATTATATCATTAGGCATGGGGCTTGAAGCATAATTTCTAAAAATCAAGTTCTCCAGGAAAAAAAAAAGTCAACATAGGTCAGCAAGTTCTAGATCAGCTCCATAAAGGACATCAAAAACAATCTTCCATCTTAATTTATCAAGTGCCCCAGTCTCACAGACACATATCCAAGCATTTGCAGTTAGTGGCATCATGGTTTCAAATCCATGTGATGCTGAGAGGGGATATCATCCTAAGTATTAGGACGGGACCATCCCACCACCATCAAAACATTCTGATTAGTGCATTCTAAAACATCTCCTGTCCCAAGTGTCAGGATTGGGCAGGACAGCAGTGCAACCCATTCCATGAAAAAGCAAGAATGACCTCATCTCATAGGATTTTCAATTTTAAACCATGAGTGGGATTATCCGTCCACCGCATGCAATGCATTAGAGTAGGATTATCTGTCCGCCACATGCAATGCATTAGAGAGGACATACGGATGGCTGTGATTTGCTACAAGAAATTGTTTGAGAGCAAAGGCTGGGGGAGGAAATCTGTGACAGCAAATCTTGCTTTCTTTTTTGCAACAAGGAGTCTGAGGGTTGGGGTACGCTGACAGGAGATGGAATTTATTTATATCAAAAAATTGGGAGGATGTCTAGCACCATGCATGAGTGGAAATTTTTAGGCCATTATATAATAGAATAAATGTAGAGATCACATCTCTGAACAAGCAGCATATAGCTGCACCTTAACAGGGAGCTACATAATAAAAACCTAAGAGGACTCTTCCTGTAAGACCATAAGTTTCTGCTCAAATCCTAACTCAATATGTAAATTTTCTACGCAAGCTGGAAAATCAACAAAGGCACTACATCATAAGCCACCAAGTTTTAATCTTGCATTAAGGAACCAAACCAGCCTACTTTTCCTCCAGGCAAGCAGTGACCATCGTAAGTTTGCAGCCCAAGTCTCTGTCACTCCAACAAAAATTATCAATTATCTTATAATAAATTTCCAGAGGCCATAATCCTTCTGGACGCTCCAAAACCACTTTTCCCTAAAAATATTTATCAAATAAATTACTATTAACAATCCTTACCGTATAATCAGATGACAAAAACTATAATTAATCTTTCTTTCTGCAAAATTTTATTGGGATGCAATGAATCCTCTTTAGAAGAGCCAGGGAACTCCTTAAAAGGAAAAAACGCGGGAGGATTTGCGCATTAACTCTTACTCCTATTCTTAAAGGATCCACCTAGATTTTTGACATACTAACCAACTTCACTGATATCAGCAAAAGGGTATACCTTCAGGCACAGAAGAAACATCTACGGTTTCAAATTTTCCAGCTGCCCTAGGCATAGCTTCACCAGACTATAACATTAATGCAAACAAATCAAAATAAAAGCATAGAAGAAGGAATTGACGAATAGAATAACATAAAAATTAATAGGGAATGAATAAGGACGATGATCATAACAATAATATCCATGTAACAGCCACCACGTGCAGATCATTAAAGAAAAAAAGTCAGTTGCTCATTAAAGGGGGATACACCCCATCACAAGAGTATGCACTTGTTTGTTTTGATCTGGTTGACCACAATAGCTTGTGGCATTCCGTGTACAAGGCTCTGGATATAGTAGTTTACAGCTAACTTTCCATTACAAAGACCTGAGCTCATAACTAATCTCATCAGAAAGGCACACGTAATTGAGCAGATAGTGCATAAACCACTAACATGTCAAGGTCCCAGATAGCATGTTCAAATAAAAGACCATACAGCAGGCTCAAAATTTAACAAATAATGACACACAAGAAAAATGGCAAAGATAGGCCATGCAGTTTTAGCTGTTTACCTGCGAGGAGAAACTGATCTAGAACGGGAATGAACAGGCCTTCGAACAGGTGAACGGCTACGACGGCGAGGAGGAGGTGACCTTCTAGGAGGGCTCCTTGGTCGTCTTGGAGGTGATCTGGTACAAAACCAATTTAAGTGAGAATAGACACATGACACCTGCTGGAGTTTAAATTATTCTGGAAACAAATCAAGGGCAGCAAATGGAAAAGTTAAATATTGAAATAGGGCTACAATGTATAGATGAAGTTCATCTCTCTTTTTTTATTAAATGAAAAAAGAAATGTATGGAAGGAATTCATCTCATTACAATACAAAAAAAGCCTTCATATAAAATGTTTTCTGAATTTTTCCCCAAACTTAAAGTTGAACAAATAAATAACAACCTGGAATAATGGCCAAATCCCAATGTACATGCTTGTGTTCTGATCAAGTACAGCAGTTATTTTGGAACGCTTGAAGGTTATATAAAATATTAAAATTCCACGGCGCATTCATGCAGAGAACGTCAGACCTCCTATTAACCATTGGTGTATTCCAATGACATGCAAGTAAAAAACAGATGCAGAAGACAGAAAGAAAAACTGAGGAATTGCCTAGATGGTACAGATAATGAAGGGAAATACTGATAATAAGTCTAACATTTTAAAAGTAAACTAGATAAAAATTATGTTTACTATCTAAATTATGTTTACATCTATCAATAACATCAATATATCATTTGCAGCTAAAAATTACAAATTAAAGCTACTATAGCCAAATACTTTATTGTTCTTCTCTCCTAGTCAAGTAATATGCCAAATCAAGAATCTGAATAGAAACAGATCTGTCATTCCATTAGAGTTAGAAGAGAGAGAGAGAGAGATTGGAGAACACTTGCAGACTGGACCTTTTATTATTTCCACCCCCAGATGAGTCACTGTAGGATAAGCAAAAAATCAAATCATATGTTGCACAAAGTAACTTACCGCCGCCTAGGAGGAATTGGTGAGCGCCTGCGGACTGGACTACCACGACCCCTTCGTGGAGAGACCCTATTAACATGAGGATAAGTCAATGTTACAAATGTAGCAACTGGCGGGAAAATAAGCTAAGAGAGTACATGGCAGGCATAACTAACCGTGGAGGTGACCTATGCCTCCTTGGAGGAGGAGGAGGAGGAGGAGGAGGAGGAGAAGGAGGAGGCCTTCTAAGAGGAGATGCTGCTCTCCGCCGTGGTGGGGTTTCACGTCGGTAAGGAGAAGAATCTGTTCGGCGACGAGGGGAATCCACACGACGACGAGGAGGTGAATCAGGGCGACGCCTCGGTGAATCAACTCTTCGATTTGCTGGAGGAGAGCGTCTCCGTGGAGGCGACAGTGGTTTCCGATGTGGAGAAGCTGATAAAATAGAGGTCATCAACAGCAAACGTCAGAAGCTACCATTAAAGCACACAAATAATATTAATACAATGTGCAGTTGTGAAAAGAAACCAAAAGCATTTGCAACCATCATGCAATAAAAGAGAAAAGATTGGACCATAAGAAGAAATAACAAAAAAAAGCAAAGTTCTAGAAAATTTCTAGGCCAGATTCACCATCTGATCCCAAGTGAAGCACAAGTTGATAACAAACAATATAGATAACATAAAGGAGAAAATAAATGGTTGCATACAAAGAAATAAGACTAAAATTATACTAAATTAAAGAAAAAGAGCCTTCGAATTGAGTTTCAAACAAGATAGTTCTAAAGAAGCTTACACTCCTTAGGCTGCTGTTGAGCATCCTTATCAGCATTGGCACCAACTTTATCTCTCTGAGGAGCTTCTCTTTTTGGAGCAGCAGGAATTGTCTTTGGAGGGGGAGATGCTCTTTGCCGTTGTGCTAGCGTAAATTTTACTCGGACAACATTTCCATCAATTTGACCCTGTGATAAGATTTGTAACAAGACAATTACTCTAGATATACTAAAGCAATAGGCTATCCACTATTCTTTTGAGACAAACACATACACCATCCATGTAAAGAAGAGCCTTCTCAGCATCAGACCTCTTCCTGAACTCAACATAGCCATAACCCCGAGGAAGATTAACCTGATTTATAAACAAAGGTGAGAATCATGCACATGAAATGAGAGGTATTTATATTATCGATAACATAAAATAACCAAAAGTTATCAACTTACAATCCGGTCCATTGTCAGCTCCACATTGACTACTTCACCAAAATTACCTACAAAGAGATTGTATTAATTTCTGAATTTTTTAGTGTTTGCATTCTAAATTTGGTTATGGCACACACTGATCTGTCGAGGCCATCCACTTTTGGTGCCAGAAGACAGTCAAAACAAGAACATGGACAAAATGTGTAATATATATTGCAAGCAAGTTTTCTGTACAGAGAAAGATGCACATATTGGAACTATAGTTCGCTAATCTATAAAAGCCAACTAGAAAGTATTCTAAGCTTCTAATTACGATTCAAATTCCAGAATCTATTGCCACCAAATTGGTCAATTTTAAGTTAATCATCAAATTTAGTTTCTGAAGTTTAGTCCTGATCTTTGGCCCCACTTTAGTAAAAGATCTAATTTTTAACCAGATGTTATTAGAGGATTGTTAAGCATCCTTCACTAATTGTTTCTGGAAATTCGAGGATATTGTTAGATATTCTACTTGTTATCCTCTCTCTCTCTCTCTCTCTCTCTCTCTCTCTTTCTCTCAGATATTCTACTTGTTATCCTCTCTCTCTCTCTCTCTCTCTCTCTCTCTCTCTCTCTCTCTCTCTCTCTCAAAGTGTGTGTCTAAGCTTTGATAATTTGACAAATTGTAAAAACATATTTCAGGCTAAATAAATCATGAATCCCCATTATTGTCCTGGAGGATTTTGCATATCATCCAACTAAAAATCACAAAACACAGAATGATAATAGAGTAGTAAAAACTTAAATGCACACAAATTAATGCTAACACAAGAATATAAGCAAGACAACAATTCAAAACAGAAGGGGCCCATCCATGCCCCAAAAAAAAGTTGCCAAACAATCTAGTTACTACCCAATTGAAATAATATGATAAGTTTAATTAGTGTTTCTTCTAAATAATCCCACATTTGATGCTTGGAAAGTTTAGATTTAGCTAACAATGCCTCCTGATAATGAGATCTTGCCAAGAGTAGCTGTCCAATTTAGATACTGAAATTTAAGGGAAAAACTTACTGAAAATTTCTTTTAAATGAGCTTCATTGACATTCCTTGACAGATGATCAATGTGAAGAACCACAGACTCAGGAACTGGTGATGCTTTCCTGAAATAAAAGAGCATATTATAAAAGTTGTCTTCCACTCTTGCATGGAAAGGGAAAGGGTCATAATTAAAACTAATCGCATGGACAATCCATAAATTATAGATACCAAATTTGCAAGCCAATTGAAGAAAATGACGGAGTAAAGAACAGCATGACTCTTTAACCAAAAAAAATCATGGCTCAAAGAAAATGAAGCATCTAAGCATTTTGCAGTGAAAAATAATAAATCAACCAAAGGAGTTTAGATTTGTATATCAAAGAAACAAGAAGTCAAAAAATCCACTTTTCACCAAACTCATTGCTCTCAACAACCATATCGAGGTCAAAAATGATGCAAAACAAATTCAAAATGCACTCCATATTAAAGGTACATGCTTGGTCCCAGTGGAAATGGATAACAGACCTGGTCAAGGTCGAGCATGATCAGGAACTGATTGCTTTAGAAAAGGATATAACGGGCCAGAAAAGAACCAAAATGAAGGGGGGGAAATCAGAATGAACATTCAACCATTTCAGGTTCATTTCAATCAAGTCATACCACCAGCAAGTCTAAGCTTCTTGATTTTGTATTACCATAGCCAGTCTCAACAGTCAGGTCAAGCATTCTTTCAATTTGTAGGGTTTGGATCCGAAGTTTCTTGATGCCCAGACAAAACCAAAAGCACAGAGCAGAAAGAACCGTGTTGATCAATTTACAGTTAATTTGAGTTAGATATTGGCAATCCTGTTATGCCCACCATCCTACAACAATTCTTACAAGGCCTTCAGTTATCATGTTCACAGATCTTCTAATGGTGTTTATGGCACAACCAAAACAAAATCTCATATTATTTCTAAGTGGACCAACAAACCTTACACAAAATCTACAGTGGCCTTAAATAACTCATAGTTTCAACAAAAACCAAAACATTCCGACTGAAATAGAATAGTTCCGGCCACAACCAAGCCAAGCATCCTAAGATTTGACATTTTAGGAATTTTAGACAGGTTCGGTCTAAGCTGTCTGATTTATGCAGTCTCAACCCAAAAAAAAAAGAAGTCTTGGTTTGAACTGACAACATGGAGCAAAAGGCCTTAATTTCATGTTTTTACTTTTTAACTAAACTTTATCTCAAGAAATAAAATAAAATAAGCCTTCAAAAACATTTCCACAAAATTGAACTTGAATATTGCAAGTTGTAAACATAAGAAAAGCAAATAGGTGTTAGAACCAAAAATGTACAAGAAATGTTAAAATTTTGAATGAGTAATCATGTTGTCGTTTTAAATTGATACAAACCCATATGATTAGGTAGATCTTACAAACATCTTGCAAGATCTTGAAACAAAAAATCATTAACTACTTTTACAAAATAGAA